>CAUYUJ010018797.1:102020-124520 GCA_963575745.1 Prorocentrum cordatum | reverse complement strand
GAGCACAGGCGACCGAGCTAAGGGAGGGGGCAATCGGATGGGGAGCGAGGGAAGCCCGTAGAGGAGAGGAACGCGATCCCAATCAGGAGGACCGATGTTGGCATCGTACCCTTTCTCCCGCAAGGCCTGCCTACGCGCCCAAACATATTCGGAAAAACCCATGCTGCACGCCTCCTCCTCCCCAGACACGAAGGCACACGAGCAATCATAGAGATGGTGGCCCAATGTGCCGTGGGGGGCCTAGCAGAAAGTGCAGCAGACAGGGCCAGCCCAGCCGCATGCTTGCGAGCTGGTGGCCGCAACCTTCCAGACCAGAGCGCACGGAACGACCCCTGCCAGCCACCCGCGGGGCGGGCCAGAATCACGAGGCGCATGGCTCGAGCCCAACAGTGCTCGGATCCCGTCGCTTGTGGCCAGTGGAAGACTTCCGAGGACGGCTGGCCCTTGAGAGCCAGGTTCGACTGGCTCCCAGGGCGCTTCCAGTCGGTCCCGCGGTCCGAACGGTGGGCTGGGCTCGATGCTGTTTCCCCGGTGCCTGCTGGAAACCAACCTCCCGTCATAATTAGTGATCACCTTTCGTTTGTTCACGAGGGGCAAGGATGGGATCCCAACCTCTAGCATGCCCTTGATCCGCACACGTCGATTTGGCAAAACATATTTCGTGTTTGTGCTCGCCATGCTATGCACCCCGAGTTCCATTGGACTCCTGCGCACCTCTGTTTGGAGGGGTTAATTGAGCAAGGAGCGTGTGCTGGCGAAATTTGGAGGTTCATGGGTAATGCGTGGGCGGATTTCTTCGCCAAGCTTGGAGCCATTGATTTTGCTGTTGCCGACATTGCGGCCGCGTCGATCCAGGAGGCTGTTACAGAGTGCAAGTTGTTATGCCAGTCCCTGGCCCGAGCGGTTCAGGTTATTTGTGCTCGGTCAAAATGTTTCTGGTGCTGCCCTAGCCCCTCCACAACCGCCCAACGAAGAAAGGCCGAGGCTGGTTATTGTTGCTCATGATACCGTGCCCCTGGCTCCTGGATCCTCGGCGTTGTAGTGCAGGCAATGTTTGGCGGTTGCTCGGACACCAGCCAGTGGCAAGTCTTTGCTCAAGCCAGGGGCTCGGTGTGAGCCCGGGACGATACTGCGCCAGCTTGCTGCTCTTGCCGAGCGGTTTGGCTGGCGCCAGCATGCCGAGGGGGAGGGTGAGGCTGCCTATGCCACTGCGGCTGCCAGTTTGGGTGCGGAGGCGGGTGGGAGTCTACTCGTGTGCGACGGGCACCATATTCACAGGGCAGGGTCCTTCCTGTTCTGTGGGCTTTGCGGGGCGCGAGTTGCCTTGGGCTCGGCTTAGATCGAAGCCCTTGGTGACCCCTGCCCCACGAAGCCCCCAACCCTTCCCGCTGGCGAGCCAGGGACTGGCTCTCTGATGGCAAGCACCCAGCAACTGGGATCAAGCTCGTCCAGTCTAATCCGTGATTTGCTTGGTTTTCTCTGAAGGCTGGTGTGTTATCACCTCCTCCCAGTATTATATAGTCGTCTTCGCGTTCTCGGATGCTTCGCCGTTCTATGCTGCGTCCTGCGTCCTCCTCCTCCTCCCCCCCACAGTCCTCCCCCCCACACAACCCACCCAGGATGGGTACGATGCCGTCTGCGGAATTCATTAGTCGGCGGCGAGCGAGGGGGGGGAGGTGAGAAGGGGCGGGCCTTCTCAGAAGGCGCGGAGGTCCCCGGGCCTCCGGGCAGGATTTCCAAGCCTTACCGGAACTTCTCGGAAGGCAGGAGGGGGCTGCTGAGAAGCCCTTCCGCCTTCTGAGGAGGCCTTCTCATTCTCACGTCCCCCCCTCGCTCGCCGCCGACTCCTGGAAGGCCTCCGAGCGTCCAAGCGACCTTCGCAGGGCCCTCCTTGGGCCCCTCTACGAGTCGACCTAGGCCGCGAGCACGCGCGGGGCGGACGCAAGGGCCTTGGATGCCCAAGCTGAACTTGCTGAGCGGAGCCGGACGGACCGAAGAGATTAGGGAACGGCCGAAGAGGCAAGGACGCAAGAGCACCTTTTGAAGCCACCCGTCTCCTAAGAAGCCCCCCGCCTTGCGCGCGCCGCGAAGCAGCGCGCGCGCGCACGCGCGTCCAGGAAGAGTACCAGGACATACTCGGACTTCACGAAAGTGCTCGCGGGGATAAGAAGGGTTCTGGGTGTTTTCGGATGCTGTCTAAACGCCTCGGTGGTCAGACGATGGTTTCAGCGTTCGTCAGATTTGAAAAGGCATCTGGAGGCTGGGGAAGGCGAACGGAAGAGGAAGGAGAGATGAGGGCGAAGAGGGGGGAAGGAGGAGGGAGAGGAGGACGACGAGGAGGAGGGGGCCTCCTTCACGCTCTCCTCAATCTTCCCCGTCCTCGTCCTCCTCCTCCTCCTCCTCCTCCTCCTCCTCCTCCTCCTCCGCCTCCACGTCCTCCTCCTCCTCCTCCTCCTCATCCTCGTCATCATGTTCCCCATCACTCCTCGTCTTCTTCACCATCATCATCAGCAGCATCACCATCATCACCATCATCATCATCATCATCAGCAGCAGCAGCAGCATCATCATCACCATCATCAGCAGCATGATCATCACCATCATCACCATCATCATGCAATTCGTGCGTCCCCGAAGCAGCAAACCCTCGTATATTACACCGTATTCGCGTCCCCGAAACCATAACACCTCGCAAATTACACCAGATTCGCATGGCCGAGGCCGAAAATGCTCCAAGGCGCCCGAAGATGGTTCCACGACGGCCCAAGAGGGCCCAAAGAGTCCCCAAGAGCGCTTCAAGGGGCCTCCCGAGAGAGCCCCAATAGGCCAAAATCGTAGATGTTACAAGAGATGGTTGAAGGATTGTGGCCTTCTTGTATTCTCGGTTTTCCGACGCTCCAGAGCGGCCCAAGAAGCCCCCATGACCGCCCCAAGACAGCCCAAGACGCCTCCGAGAGGGCCTCAAGACGGCCCAAGAGGGCTCCAAGATGGCCCAAGAAGCACTCAAGACGGCCCCAAGAGGGGCCGAAGCAACGGCCCACGAACCGAACATTCTAGATGTGCCCCGAGAAGCCCCCAGGAGACCCCAAGAGGCCGCCAAGAGGCTTCAAGAGGCCCAAAAAAGCTCCCAAGACGCGCTCAAGAGGCCTCCTAGAAGCCCAAAAGATACCCGACGAGGCCCCAGGAGGCCCCCAAGAAGCGCCAAAAAAGCCTCCAAGTGGCTCCCGAGAAGCTCCCCACGACACCCAACACATATACAAGGTGCCTCAAACCCACAACCCAGGCACGGTGGCGGGATTCGCCGAACGCCAACGTCCCAATACGCGTTGATGTTTCCGATCCGCCCCTCGCATGATATGCCCAGATGCGCAAAGGCAGCGCCGAGAAGCACGGACGCGACTCTGATAGACCCCAGTATGATAGAGAGGGGGTTGGCGACAGGGGGCGAAGCCCTTACGGATATGTATACATGCACCAGATTGTACACAAATCTGCTGGAAACGCGCGCGCTTCGAGCGTGCTCAGGTTCTCGGCGCGGGACAGTGGTAACGTTAAGTCGGGCCTGTCCCCCATACAGGGGGATGTTCGACGAAAAATAGGAAATACTCCAAACATACCCCAAAATGGCAAAGAAAATCAAACAAATAGTCCCCATGCTATGTTTGGACTATCTTTGGACTGTTTTGGGGGTATTGTTCTTTTTCGTCGAAATCCCCCTGTAGGTGGACAGGCCCGACTTAGTGGTAACGACTCGATGAGCACATGTCGAGGTGCAATTTGGGGTTGGCACAGGTTTGCGCCGGGCTTGGGCCAGCTTGCCGCCGTCTCTCGACTCCCTCGCCGCTCCTCTATGTATGTTTCCGCACTCCTGCTTTCTCACGTGTGGCGCTACGTCCCTCTCCTCCCCCTGTCACCCCTCTTTCCTCCCTCCTCTTCCCGTCTGCGTCGCTCTTCCCTCCTCCCCTGTTTGCTCCTCTCTCTTCGAGCGTGTCTGCTCATTCATTTTTATTATATACATATATATACACATATACATATACTTATACATATACATATACATATAAATATACATATACATAAACATATACATAGACATATACAAATACAACTACAAATGCAAATGCAAATACAAATACGAATACACATACACATCCAAATACATACACAAATACATATATATATATATATGTCTATGCATATATTCCTATACGTTTATAAGCCCTGGCGGGGGGACCCCACAAAAAACTGGACTCCGGGGAGCTGGAGCTTTGGGAACGTCCGGACGGGCCTCGAAGCAAGCCCCCCGGGCCTCGCAGGGCGTTTTGCCAAGCCTTCCCAGCACACCTAGGGCGATCAGGGGGGTCATCGGAGACGTCCCAAAGACCCCCGAGACATGTTGTTGTTTGCGATCTCCCCGATGGCGCACCGCAGCTCACCCAGGTCCACGGTCCAGAGCTAGCGAGCCTGCAGGGCGGCTAGCACGGCCCGCTGCTCAGCTGGCGGGAGAGGAACAGCCTCCCCGTCGCAGTCTTTGACTAGTGTACGGGTGCACTCCCCGCAAGAGCTTGCCATGACGGCATTTGGCCTGCGCATTGGCAGGCTCTCCCTCGCAGTGCAGGCAGAGCTTCTTCGCCCGTCCGCTGGAAAAGACCCCGCAATGGCCACAGAACACAAAGCCTCCAGCACGAAGGAGAACGTGCTGGCGGCAGGGTAGCCCACGCGAGGGGCTCGCAGGCACAAGAGCGCCCCAAGAGTGACCGACGTGACCTCAAGATGGCCCAAGAGGCCTCCAGGACGGCCCCAACGAGGCCTTCAAGAGCACTCCCAAGAAGACCCCAAGAGGCAAAAATCATTGATTTTCTGTTGGTTTGTTGGTGAATTTGGGGGTTCTCCTCTTTTCGGCTTCCCGGCGCTCCAAGACCGCGGTCTTCTGGGCGTCCGAAGCTGCCTGGGAAGCTCCAAAATCGCCCCACAACCATCCGAAAAGGCTTCCAAGCAGTCCAAGAGAGCCCTGAAACGGCACAACACGGGTCCAAGATGGCCCTCAGAGAGCCCCATGGCGGCTCAAGATGGCCCCAAGACACCCTCCGAAGCATTCCAGATTGTGACCCCGTCGTTCAGGGAGACCGCGGTTGGAGGCAGGGTGGCCCGAGGAAGCCCCCAGAGGCCCCTAGAATACGCCCAGGAGGCCTCCAGAAGGCCTTGAGAAAGCCTGAAACAACTTGTGCGAGGCTCGCAGGGGCCATCCAAGGAGGAGCCTCCGCAAAAAAGAGCTGAGGAGGATGGGGAATGCGCAGGGTATGGCGAAAATGTAAAAAAGAAAAAAAAAAAAAAAAAGCCTGGCGAAGGACCCAACCATATGCAGTTGAGAGTACCGCAATTGTGAATATCTTCTTCGGTGGCGCTCCCTATGGGGCCACGAGCCGTATGAGGGGTGTGCCGAAATGCGTGGCAGTGTACACAACACGAACGAAGACGATAGGTCCGAATATGAAAGCTTGAGCGCGTGCGAGTCGGATCGCGAGCGAGTCTGATTATGAATGAATCTGCGCGCGATTGATTCTATTCGCATGAATGCGTGCATGGATACGCCCAGTGTAAATGTATGTATACGACTGTGAACAGTTTGGGTCTGCGTGACTCTCGGTACTCGTGACTCTGAGCGTCGCCTCTGCAGGGGGCTTCCCTGGGAACCCCGACGGCAGCGCCCGCGCGCCGCGACGCCCATGTCGGCACGCCACACACCTGGTGTGCGGGACGCATGCGGACGGCAGCACTGGGGCCTTCGGTGGAGCTCCCTGTGGGGCCACGAAACGTGTGAGGGGTGTGCCGAAATGGGTGTGCGGGACGCATGCGGACGGCAGCCATGGGGCCTTCGGTGGAGCTCCCTATGGGGCCACGAAACGTGTGAGGGGTGTGCCGAAATGGGTGTGCGGGACGCATGCGGACGGCAGCACTGGGGCCTTCGGTGGAGCTCCCTGTGGGGCCACGAAACGTGTGAGGGGTGTGCCGAAATGGGTGTGCGGGACGCATGCGGACGGCAGCCATGGGGCCTTCGGTGGAGCTCCCTATGGGGCCACGAAACGTGTGAGGGGTGTGCCGAAATGGGTGTGCGGGACGCATGCGGACGGCAGCACTGGGGCCTTCGGTGGAGCTCCCTGTGGGGCCACGAAACGTGTGAGGGGTGTGCCGAAATGGGTGTGCGGGACGCATGCGGACGGCAGCCATGGGGCCTTCGGTGGAGCTCCCTATGGGGCCACGAAACGTGTGAGGGGTGTGCCGAAATGGGTGTGCGGGACGCATGCGGACGGCAGCACTGGGGCCTTCGGTGGAGCTCCCTGTGGGGCCACGAAACGTGTGAGGGGTGTGCCGAAATGGGTGTGCGGGACGCATGCGGACGGCAGCCATGGGGCCTTCGGTGGAGCTCCCTATGGGGCCACGAAACGTGTGAGGGGTGTGCCGAAATGGGTGTGCGGGACGCATGCGGACGGCAGCACTGGGGCCTTCGGTGGAGCTCCCTATGGGGCCACGAAACGTGTGAGGGGTGTGCCGAAATGGGTGTGCGGGACGCATGCGGACGGCAGCCATGGGGCCTTCGGTGGAGCTCCCTGTGGGGCCACGAAACGTGTGAGGGGTGTGCCGAAATGGGTGTGCGGGACGCATGCGGACGGCAGCCATGGGGCCTTCGGTGGAGCGGGGCCACGAAACGTGTGAGGGGTGTGCCGAAATGGGTGTGCGGGACGCATGCGGCAGCATGGGGCCTTCGGTGGAGCTCCCTTCCGCGGTGCGAAACGTGTGAGGGGTGTGCCGAAATGGGTGTGCGGGACGCATGCATGGGGCCTTCGGTGGAGCTCCCTGTGGGGCCACGAAACGTGTGAGGGGTGTGCCGAAATGGGTGTGCGGGACGCATGCGGACGGCAGCCATGGGGCCTTCGGTGGAGCTCCCTGTGGGGCCACGAAACGTGTGAGGGGTGTGCCGAAATGGGTGTGCGGGACGCATGCGGACGGCAGCACTGGGGCCTTCGGTGGAGCTCCCTGTGGGGCCACGAAACGTGTGAGGGGTGTGCCGAAATGGGTGTGCGGGACGCATGCGGACGGCAGCCACTGGGGCCTTCGGTGGAGCTCCCTGTGGGGCCACGAAACGTGTGAGGGGTGTGCCGAAATGGGTGTGCGGGACGCATGCGGACGGCAGCCATGGGGCCTTCGGTGGAGCTCCCTATGGGGCCACGAAACGTGTGAGGGGTGTGCCGAAATGGGTGTGCGGGACGCATGCGGACGGCAGCACTGAGTCCTTCGGTGGAGCTCCCTATGGGGCCACGAAACGTGTGAGGGGTGTGCCGAAATGGGTGTGCGGGACGCATGCGGACGGCAGCCGCGGAGGAGAGATCAGAGGAGAGGAGAGGAGGAGACGCGGGCCACCGTCTCTTCAAAACGAGGACCCAACACCACAGGATGGTTGGGCAAAAAAAGGAAAGATAACGAATAACATTACTGTAGCGACGATGCCGGAAAAGGCAACAAGGAGTCATCGCTAAAGTGTCGGCTCGGCCCTCCTGCTATCCCGCCCGCGTGACACGCTTCAAGGACCAAGGTGCAGGGCGCGAAGCGCCAGTGCAGTCTTGTATATAACCAAATACATGCGTATATATATAACTAACTAAATATATGTATATATACATATATATATGTATATATGTGTATATATACACATATATATATATAGGTTTCCCTCCTCGCGTTCCGCGCTGGCTCCTTTTAACGCCATCCCTCCCCAACCCCTCCCAGCTCGCCCTTCGCTCCATCCCTCCCTCGTTCCCGGGCGACTCGGCAGCGCGAACAGCGCGCACGACGGCCCGCAGCCGCTGCCGCCGCGGCCACCACCACCACTGCGCCGAGCGTCCGGAGGGACGCGTGGGCGGAGGAGTGCGCGATTGGCAACTCTTCAGAAAAGGATGACCGAATAAACATCACAGAGCGGCCGCGTGCACGCACAGGCTCGACTGCGAGGCGGAAGCGGAATGCCCCACGACTGCGGCGCGGAGCAACCACTGCCTCCGCGACAAGACCCGCAAACAAGTTCTGCGATTCCTCGCCGGAGCTAGATTCCCAGAGGCGGTCCGTAGAAACCCACGAATCGCGGAATCGCGCCTGGGCTGTTCAAACTGACAGCGGAACCGTTGCAAAACCACACCCCGCCTGACCTTCGGCGCCCGCCGGGCCCAGCCGCGATCGGCTCGTGGAGCCCGCGGCGGCTTGGCAGGGATGTGGAGGGGCGACATCAGCAAAAGGGGGCGAGCGACCTGGCGCGCTCCGTCAGTGCTCTCTGATTTCGACCGGCGGCCTGCAACACGCCGAGGGCGCGCAAGAAAGACAGCGCACACGGCCAAGGGAAATGGAAGCAATTTAGGGTTGTAGGAAGACCACCAGGAACAATGTCCACAACGGCGCGGGCGGTTAGAATCATGCCATATATAAATGCAATACATTTCGACCATGGATCGGGACGACTCTTGCCTATTGGAGCCCTATGGGGGGGGGGCGTCGCTGGCTTCTGGGGGGCGTCCCGGGAGCTTCTTGGGCTGCCTTGAAGTCATCGCGGGCGTTTCGGGGCGACCTCGAAGCGAGTCCAATCCCTCTTGGAGCCGTCCTGGAGCAGTCCGCCGGGCGCCCACGACCCCGGGAGAGGACGCCCCGGGCCCCGGCCCGCTCACGGAGGGAGGAAGGATCCACCTTCTGGCGCGTTTTCCGCGCGCGCACGCATACCTGCATGGACACACGTGTGTACATATATATATATATATGCACTAAACCGAGAGCGGATCATACATTTTGATCCATGCCACGGTCAGCACTACGACGACGATTCGGCTTTTATCACGTCGACCCAATACACTTCAATGTCGTCGCTGGCGTCGCGCGATTGTTCCGTTCCCCCATTCTCTTCGCCAACTGAGTTGCTTCAAGGCTCTCAACGTCTGCCTAATCAGCAATGGTGCTGACTGGAAGCCCGCTATCAAGGAACAGCTTGAGCTTGTTTTTTTTATTGGGGGGGGGTAACGCCCGTTACGGGGGAGGGACGGGGGGGGGGTCCGGCCCCGAGTTGGGGGTAACGGTAACGCGCGGCGGGGCCCTCGCACGGGCCCTGGTACTTATTACCAGCACAACTGTCGGCACGGTAGGCTTCGTCGTCGTCGTCGTCGTCGCCGCCGCTGTCGTCGTCGTCGAAGCCGACCGTGCCTGTGCACACTACACAGGCTCTGTACTCCGCGATGCCTTTTGTACACCACAACTGCGGCAGAAATGGTATGTGTGTGCACCACGGCGACTGAGCACATCATGACAAGCGGGTGCACCACAACGCCCTTGTACATCTCACTGTTGGTGCACACCACGGCGCCCGCGTGCACCACAGTTGCTGTTTCAACGCCCCGTGTTTGCACCAGAATGCCAGCGTACACCACAAAGCTTGTGTACACCTGTAAGGTACCGGCGGAGCGAAAGTCCAGAAGATCGCTCGGGGCCCAACCGTGGCCCTTTCATTATGTGAGCTGCTTGTGGATTCTAGTTTTCTGGTTCAAAAAGCGCTCGGACCTGTTGAGCCCAGAGCGCCTGTGCACTCCATCGCGACTGTGTACATCATGGGAGTGTGAACCGTGGCGCCTGTGTATACCACATGGCATGTGTGCACCACAAAGCTTGTGTACGGTTTTTTTTGTGCGGAGTGTAAACCACGCACCGTGGGGGCACGCGGGGCGGCGGCAGCCTAGGGAATACAGGATGCAGGAGCTCCCTGCACAGGCACAAGGCCCTTGAGACATGGGTCGACGGCTGGAGCGTGCACGCGGGTGCGTCGTCGTCGTCGCCGTCAGCTGCGACGGCGACCGGGGGGGCGACGGCGGCGGCGGCGGCGACACGGGCGGCGGCGACGGCGACCACGACGACGACGAGGACGACGACGGCGGCGGCGACGGCGACGGCGCCGACGGCGGCAAGCGGCGGCGGCGGCGGTGAAGGTGACCGCCGCCGCCGTCACCGCCGTCGTCGTCGCCGCCAATGCCGCCGTCGCCGTCGCCGCCGCCGCCGCCGTGTCCGCAGCCAGTTGCCGAAAGTTTCAACAGCGCTTGGGGCCCACTTGCTGGATACACATGCGGGGGGCTGGCGTGACCAGCCGTGCGAGGTAGGAGGGCCGAGCGCTGGAAGGACATGCGGCCACATCCGCGTGCAGGTCTCGCCCAGTCCAACCCCTTGCACCAGCACAGGGAGAATGGAGGGAGGACAGTGGTAGTAGTCATAATGATACTGTGAGAGTGCACCGGCTGGTTGCACCATGGCTTGCCCGATGCGTTACACCACACGTTGTGCTTGCGTACGCTTACCTGCGCCATAGGTTGAGCCGTAAGCTGCGCCATAGGATGCGCCCCCAGGGCGTGCCATAGCTTGCGCCATAGGTTGCGCACCCAGGGCGCCCCACAAATCGCGCCTTACGTTGCGCCTTAGGTTGCGCCCTCAGGGCGTGCCATAGGTTGCGTCGATGGTTGCGCCACAGGTTGCGCCAAAGGCGGGGCCACTTCGTGGCGCCAAATGCGGGGCCACTTTGTGGCGCTCATGCCCCTCCTCCGATCCCCCATCACCTCCTCCTCCGATCCTGTTCCAAACCTCCTCGTCCTCCTCGTCCTCCTCATCCTCCTCCTCCTCCTCCTCCCTCTGCCTCGCTCCCCCCTCCCCCCAGGAGGTGAGAGGAGGTGGAGGGCACGAGCACTGGAGGGAGCGCAGAAGCAAGGCAAAGGAGGTGGAGGGGCCAGGCCGGAACCCGTTGAAAGGTTCGCGCCGAGGGATGCGAACCTCGAACCTCGAGGATCGAGGCATCCTGGCCCTCGAGGGCCTTCGTCGTCGCCGCGGCTGGACGCGGCTCGGGAAACTGGTGCGTCTGAGCCCCAGTCGGGCCCCGTGGACCCATTTTGAGTTTGCGCCGAGGTTCGAACCTCGAACCTCGAACCTCGAACCTGAGCACACATGTGAGCATCACAGCATGCCTGCCTGGACGGAAGGGGGGTCCGCACCCCCGTCCCCGTACGCTCGTTACCGTTACGGGGAGGGGGGGGGGGAACCCCCCCCCGTCCGAGCAATAAAAAAACAAGCTCCTTGTCAATGCCGCTGGATTTGACAATTAGGATAGAGCCGAGCGCCAGGGCTTCCCAAGCACGATGACAATCTCAACCGACAATCGAGGGCGAGGCAGCATACTTTGTTGAGGCGACGTCCTTCCAATAATGAGCACGATCACCAGGAGTGGGATATTGATACATGTGTGACTTCATGAACGGCTAAAGATTTCAATCCTTTCAGCAGAGGTGTCGGTGGAAAAGCCGACGAGCACGAGCACCTTGGACTTCCTCTGGCTGAACTCGGGAGCAGAATTTCTGACCTGCATCAGCGCGTCGTCCTGCTTCGTTGGCGACACGCGCGCCCCCCATGCTGCATTCCCCTTTTTATCGCAAGAGTGAAATAATCAAGGTCATTTGAGATCCTGACGAAATTCGGGTAATCCAAATGTCCATTCTGGGCACACCAGTGTACGACTTGTGCATTATCAGTGAACCTCTTCAGGTTCTCATCAGTATCAAAGACTTGGTCAGGAACTCTGCGAGTCGAATCACCAGTAGCAAGAACAAATGTTATGTTCATTCTAGGCATGACACTTGCGGTGAATGCCGGGATCGCAGTGGAAAAAACATAGACCGACGGAGGTGAGAATGACTTCGCAGTGTGAATGGCATCGATGTACATGGTATGATGAATGGATGTGGTCTCGCTCTGCCTTGGATGCTCCAATAATTCGTACTCAACGGCAACATCCGTCTCTTTCTGCACCGAGGATACCATCCCAACGGCTTAAGATGCACCCATGAAAGGCCCCAGGACATCCATACGGGCACCCGCGAAGGTTCGAATGACTCCCGACAGGCTTCCAACAATCCCAAGAAAAACCCCCGGGAGGCCTCCAAGAGGACCCCAAGACTCCTGCAAGAGACTCCTGCAAGAGCCACGACGAAAACCGAGATACAAGGGGTCGGCGGATGTGGCGCAAGCCTAAAGAATCTGTGTGTATATATATACACACATATATACACACACACACTTAAGTCGGGCCTGTCCCCTCACAGGGGGATTTTCGATTAAAAAATACACAAAAAAAAAACAAAAAATGATCCAAAAATAGTCTGGGGACTATTTTTCTAATACGTTCTAACCTTTTTGGAGTACTTTTGGGGTATGTTTTATTCTTCGTCGAAAATCTTCCTGTAGGGGGACACGCCCGATATATATATATATATATATATATATATACATACACACACACGCACATAAAGTCCGACCAAAGGCACGCACGGGCACGGAGCGGATCGCGGGGAGCTGCCTGCGCCTCCGTGGACACCAAGAAGCCCAGGTCCGCCTCGGGGAAGCTCATCCCTCGGGCAGGGCGGGAGGCCCTCAGGGCGGCGTGGCGGGAGGGCCGGGCTGAGAACCAGCTCCCGTCGCTGGCCTTCCCGGCGCCTCCTGGCACCGGGAGGCGCCCGTGCATCCAGGAATGGGCCCGGCGGCGGGGCGGAAGCCAGCTGCATGCCCCCCCTTTTCCCTATCCTGCCCTTTCGTCCGGCCCGAATCGGGAGAAGGGAGAGCACGACGCGAGGAGCAACAAAATGCGCAGACATACGTTCTCGGAGGTCCGCGCGGATTCCTTGGATCGGCGCTGGATCCCCCTCCCTGGCGCGCGGAGCGCGCCAATTGCGGCGCCCGAGGCGCCGCGCGGACCTACGAAAGTTTATGATTGTGCCGAGCTTGATTTCCGAAGGACGGCCGTCGGGATGAGGAAGAGCACGACTGCACGGGCGCACTTGGGTGGCGACATCCGAACCTTACCCACACCAACCATCGATTCTCCTGAATCGAAAGAGGGCGGGGCTAGGGTTCGGATTTCGCAAAGTGCTCGACGAACTCCGAAACCTCCCCCCGCCGCACATCGAGTTGCCTGAATCGTTGATCGGCGAGGGTAGGGTTCTCACGCAGCCTCGTCTCTATCGGGGGGGTAGTGACCAAAACTGTGCCCGAAAATCTGTCCGAGTGTGACAGAAACTGGCGCCCGAAATTTCCCGAACGCGCCTGATTGTGACCGAGAATCATAATTCAAAACCAAAGCGAGTTTCAGTGACGGCCACAATTGCGGTCACACTACGTTTTCGGCCACAGTTTCGGGCACGCTGACGGTCATCGATTTTTGTTCGGTCGCACATATGTTTGGCTGATTGGGGCTGAGCGCCACGAGGCTTCGGATTTTGCCGCCGAGCAGTCATCGAGGACGCACTGACCCGAATCAATGCAAACCTGGGCCAAACAGGCTTTGCAGGATCCTGCACGCTACCCCGGATCAATGCAACTCTGGCTCTGCAGACTCTGGCGCAATGGCTGAATGGCGTGGACGCATGCGGACCCTGCCGCTGGAGCATTCGGTGGAGCTCCCTGTGGGGCCACGAACCGTGTGAGGGGTGTGCCGAAATGGGTGGCGCTCCCCGCATGCGGACCCTGCCGCTGGAGCCTTCGGTGGAGCTGTGGGGCCACGAACCGTGTAGGGGGTGTGCCTAAATGAGTGGCGGTCCCCGCATGCGGACCCTGCCGCTGGAGCCTTCGGTGGAGCTCCCTGTGGGGCCACGAACCGTGTGGGGTGTACCAAAATGGGTGGCGCTCCCCGCATGCGGACCCTACCACTGGAGCCTTCGGTGGAGCTCCCTGTGGGGCCACGAACCGTGCGCTCCCCGCGTGCGGACCCTGCCCCTGCCACTGGAGCCTTCGGTGGAGCTCCCTGTGGGGCCACGAACCTCGTGAGGGGTGTGCCGAAATGGGTGGCGGTCCCCGCGTGCGGACGCTGCCGCTGGGCCTTCGGTGGAGCGCCCTGTGGGGCCACGATCCTCGTGAGCCGTGTGCCAAAATGGGTGGCGCTCCCCGCATGCGGACCCTGCCTCTGGGGCCTTCGGTGGAGCTCCCTGTGGGGCCACGAACCGTGTGAGGGGTGTGCCAAAATGGGATGACGGGGGGCGCTGTCTCTTTAAAACGAGTACCCAACACCACAGGAAAAAAGTTCGGGTCAAGCCTTGCTCAAACCCGACGAATGATGGGGGAGAAGAAGAAGAAGAACAAGAAGAAGAACAAGAAGAAGAAGAAGACAGGGGGCAAAGTATCGCTGGGGAGCACAACCAACCAGCATAGGAAGGATGAGCAACCTTCCAAGGTTGCCCTTGCGTCCCTCCCCTTCGGCCCATGCGTGGCCGCTTTCGCTGGCCGCGCCCGGCTCGACAGGTGCTGGCATGGCCTTCCAACGCCCTTGCGTCCTTACCGCGCATCCTTATTACACGGTTTGGCCGTATCGCGGTCGAAAGAGATGCCAGGAGGCGCAGGCGCCCCGAAGATCTCGCGGCCGAGATTCGCCACACAGGCCGACCCCGTGCCCGACTCAAAACGGCCAAGCCTTTGGCCCTCAAAGGGCCGATTTGTGGTCGGATGCCTTCCGGTCCAGGTGCGAAGAAGGAGCAGAATTGTTTTGATCCCGACGCTGCACCCCTGAGGTCGGCCTGGGGTGCCGACGGCCTCGAAGACGGACCCGTGCATCACTATGACAACGTACAGCAGCACAGCAGCACCAGGGGGGAATACGGCTGGCTGCACCGCGAAGAACGCCAGCCGCTAGAAGTCGAACCCGCCGAGGCCGCACTCGTTCAAACGGTCCCATCCTCAGAAATGTCATCAACGAACTGAAAAAGCGGAAGCCCAGAACCCCGAGAGGACGGCAACGGCCACGAACCAGCTTGCGGCGAAGATGGAGACCAGGAAGGGGTGGTGCGCGGGGCGAATTTGTGAAGTCCCAAGCCCGGATAGCGGAGCGCCAAAGGGCCTTCCAACGCCTCTCAAAGGAGCTCTGGAAGCTCTTGGAATGAGCTTCTGACGGAGCTTCTGGAAAGCGTGGCAACACACATACTGGGAAACAGTTGAGAAAGGGCCTTCCGGCACACGCTGCAGCTTCAAGCAGGCTGCTGCGGCGTTCCCTGCCAGAAGCGGGAACGAGCTCCGGCGCTAGCCTGCGGTGCCGACTTCGAATAGGGGAACGAACAATGACATAAACGTAAAAACTCGGAGGTCCGCGCGGACTTTTTGGATCGGCGCTGGACGGCGCCGGACGCGCCGCCAGGGGGTCCAGCGCGGATCCGAGGAATCCGCGCGGACCTCCGAGTTCTTATCTCTGTGTCATTCCTCGTTCCCCTGCTCTCAGCTCTCAGAGAGCTGCCTGGGAACAGTAGGGCCTCGCCGGGATCCCACGGCAATCCCTTTGGACGCCCGACATGGGTACCGAAAAAATGGGCACTATGCCCAACAACAAATGTTGTCCAAAGCCAACAGCGGCCGCTGTTGGGCAGGCGGCCTTCTGTCTCGAATGGACACAGGCCGCGGCGGCGTGGACAGCGAATCCTGTCCAAATTGAACAGGAACTGCTGTTGGGCATTGTACCCATTCTTTCAATACCCATTTCGGGCGTCCAGACCCACGGCAATCCCACGGGCGCCCACGTGCCCGCGCAGAGCGGCCGGAGGGTCGGTGCCCGAGGGCAGACCCTCCACACGGAGGCCGGGAGGCGGCGGCGCCGGAGCCTCCTCCTGCGGCCTCCTCGGGCTCATCAGCTTGCAGTGGCTCGGACGTCCATTCCCTGTGCATGTTCAGGTGTCGTGTTTCATTTTTTAGAGGAAAGAGAACTATGCACATACACCGATTCTTGCCAGGCCCATCCTGAGCCCAGGATCGGTGCATATGCCCTCTTACCTTGGCCAGGAAGGTATATGCACCGATCCTGGGCTTAGGATGGACGTTGTCAGGATCGGTGCATGTGCATAGTTCTCTTCGCCCGATTTTTCTTGCTCGATGATCCAGGGTGCTTCTCGATGGTCCCCGACGAGAAAGCATTGTACACACGTCTCCGCAGACACGACCTCGGATTCCTCCAGCACTGCAGGGAGTCGAACTCCGACGAGGACTGATTTCTGCGGATGCTCCACGCTCAGCTCCTGAAGCAGCACGTCGGTACCCGCGTGCACCACCAGCCCTGGCGTGAACACCGCGGCCGACTCCCTCGGCGCGGAAGGGGGATGACCACCTTCTTCACCAGAAACTCCACCTGCCGCCCAGAGCAAGCGAGGAGAAACGACTGGAACGGCAGGAACTGCATCTATAGAAGCCAGGGGCCCGCAGCACGGGAGGGTGAAGTATATCCGGTAACGCGTTTCGCTGAAACAATGCAAGAATGCACGCGCCACATTCATGCGGATCTGCACTTTTCAAGGTGCCAGCGCGGGCAGGCTGTCTACGGCAGGGCGAGGTAGAACGAAGGTGAAACGCGCTGCACTGCGCACGGGATCCTACAGATACGTCGGGGAAAGCAACGGGGCACGACACCCCGTGTAACGCAGCTCCCAAAAGACTGGCGGGCAATAACAGCGCGGACCAGAAAACCGCCCTCAAAATATCCACCAATACGGCGCGAAATCTGCCCCGGCGGATTGGTCTGTATATGTTGGCCAAATGTTGCAGGGAAAACAATTCAAACAAATATACACCAATCGAAAATGCATTGGAAAATATCCGCCAATCCCCTAAAAAACGCCAGAATCGACAGAAACTTCCGCCTGGGGGAGGGGGGGACAGGACCGCGGGCACCAGCGCTGGTACCAGTGGGAAAACAACTTGCGAGAATCGGAGAAGAGGGGGGGGGGGGGGGGCGACGACAGCGTCGCAGAAACACACTCTGCACCAGCGTCGCGACAGTGGAACACCATGCCACACCGCACACCTGGGCTGCAAGTCGGCGCCCCCTGTAAGTTCCCAAAAGCCACAGTGGTCAGCCGAATGCATCACCTGATAGATTGCATGCTCCGATGCAGTCTGAACGATGGCGGCGTCGCTGGCGCGAGCGAAGCTGCCTTCCGGAGCTGTGGCCGCATGCCACGCGGCGTTCCTGCGGCGGCGTGCACGACTCCTCCTCCTCTTCCTCCTCCTCCTCCTCCTTCTCCTCCTCCTCCTCCTCCTCCCCCTCCTCCTCCTCCTCCTCCTCCTCCTCCTCCTCCTGCTCCTCCTCCTCCTCCTCCTCCTCCTCCTGCTCCTCCTCCTCCTCCTCCTCCCGCAACGCGTCAGCAGTAGGGCTGTCGCTTGAGCCAAAATGACCTGAGCCAAAATGGCTACGGAGAAGAAGAAGAAGGAGAAGAAGAAAAAGAATAAGAAGAAGAAGAAGAAGAAGAAGAAGAAGACGAGGAAGAGGCAGAAGAGGAGGAAGAAGTGGAGGTTGATGACGAAGAATAATATAAACTAGGAAGAAGACGAGGAGGAGGAGGAGGAAATGGAGATGGAGGTGGAGGGCGACGAGGCTGGTTGAGGGGAACGGGCAATTAGTAGTAGAGCACGGATGGAGTGATACACCGTGTGACGGCTCTCTCGACCAAGGACGCAGGGCTCCGACGAGGAGGAGGCGAAAGAGGATGAGGGAAGAAGAGAGAGAGGAAAAGGAGGGAGGAGGAGAAAAATAGGAGGAGGAGGACGAGAAGGAGGAGGAGGAGGAGGAGGACGTGGAGGAGGAGGAGCAGCAGAAGCAGGAGCAGGAGGAGGAGGAGGAGGCGGACGACAAAGGCGACGAGGACGATGGATGGAGCACGCGGAAGCGGTCTGGTCTGGCTCGTCAACCGCATTCCCTCCCCCTTAGAGGGGCAAAACGGTACCGATACCGCTACTCCACAGACCTCTCCCGGGGTGCGTTCTGACCAAGACTTCGAGGCGACTCCAGCGGTGGTGACGAGGGAAGGGTTCGGCGACTCCGGAGGGTGTGGTCTGCAGAGGGTGTGGTTTGCAACCCGCACTCTGGGGAGCGGGCGATGACCTCGACAGAGTTCTCCGCCGCACCCCGAGGAGGCCAGAAGAGGTCAACGCGGGCCCTAAGCCCCAAACGACGCAGATCGCAAACCTCACCCCGGCATGACCTTCGTAGCCGCCGGAGGTTGGTGGTGCGCACACTGGGGTGGTTGGATGGCGGAAGGCTGGTTAGAATTGTGGATGTCATGACAAGGGACGCGTTATAAACATGCTTGAAATATGTTCTTGACATGTTAAAAGCATGTCTTTCGAAAATGCTTTAGACATCTGAAAATTATGTGGCAACATGCTTCCTCTCCATTGATCACCGTCCCACATCTGCAGGGAAGGCCCGCGCCTCCTACGTAACGAGAAGGGGTGCTTCTGAGAGGCCCATTCCCCTCCCCCACACCACCCTCTGCGCGTGGCCGAGAGGCGGCGTCCTGGAGACGGGTCCTGAGGGGAACGGGTCCTGTCGGGGATCTTCTGACCCGGGTCAATCCACACCGGGGTCAGCAGGAGACCAAGAAACTGCAACGCAGGAAAAAAATACCCTGTGACGTACCCAACCCTTTCTATACATGTGGCGATTATACTCAGGACCACTCAATGCTGACTGGCATTCTGAAGGACCCGCAGTGCGCAAGAAGAGCACCCAATAGTGATTTCAGAAGAGCGCAGCAAACACAAGGGCGTTGAAAGAAACGCGTATGACGTACCTCCGAATGATCCACGTGGGACGTACCTCCGCTGGGCCTCCCAGGAGCCCACGAAAGTGGCGACAGTTGCGCAGATCGCAAGCCCCCCAGGAGGCGGCGAGGTCGCAAGGTGGTCCGCGTGGGACGTACCTCCGCTGGGCCTCCCAGGAGCCCACGCAAGTGGCGACAGTTGCGCAGATCGCAAGCCCCCCAGGGGGCGGCGAGGTCCCGAGGTGGTCCGCGTGGGACGTGCCTCCGCTGGGCCTCCCAGGAGCCCGCGAGAGTGGCGACCGTTGCGCAGATCGCAAGCCCCCCAGGGGGCGGCGAGGTCCCGAGGTGGTCCGCGTGGGACGTACCTCCGCTGGGCCTCCAAGGAGCCCACGCAAGTGGCGACAGTTGCGCAGATCGCAAGCCCCCCAGGGGGCGGCGAGGTCCCGAGGTGGTCCGCGTGGGACGTACCTCTGCTGGACCTCCCAGGAGCCCACGAGAGTGGCGACAGTTGCCCAGATCGCAAGCCCCCCAGGGGGCGGCGAGGTCCCGAGGTGACCCGCGTGGGACGTACCTCCGCTGGGCCTCCCAGGAGCCCACGAAAGTGGCGACCGTTGCGCAGATCGCAAGCCCCCCAGGGGGCGGCGAGGTCCCGAGGTGGTCCGCGTGGGACGTACCTCTGCTGGGCCTCCAAGGAGCCCACGCAAGTGGCGACCGTTGCGCAGATCGCAAGCCCCCCAGGAGGCGGCGAGGTCCCGAGGTGGTCCGCGTGGGACGTACCCCCGCTGGGCCTCCCAGGAGCCCACGAAAGTGGCGACAGTTGCGCAGATCGCAAGCCCCCCAGGGGGGCGGCGAGGTCCCGAGGTGGTCCGCGTGGGACGTACCTCTGCTGGGCCTCCCAGGAGCCCACGAAAGTGGCGACAATTACGCAGATCGCAGACGGCACGAGAGAAGAGGAGAAGGGAGCACAGGAAACTTGAGAGAAGGAGGAGGGGAGGGGAGGGGAGGAGGAGGAGGAGGAGGAGGAGGAGGAGGAGGAGGAGGAGGAGGAGGAGGAGGAGGACGGGGCGACCACACTGCTCTGTTCAAAACGAATACCAAACCATAGGAGGGTTGGGAAAAAACTGCAACGCAAGTCTTCGCAAACCCGGGTCAGCCAATATGCGCGGCCTCCTCGCGGCCACGAGCGGCTCGCTAACCCGGGTCAGCCAGAGGTAGTCTTCGCAGGATCCTGCAGGATCCGGCGCCCTGGCTGACCCCCGTTTGCGTTGACCCCCGTCTCTTGAGCTCCGATCCTGGACCCTGGGGCCTCCCCCCGGGACGTCTTCACCCCGAGTCGTCGTTCTGGCCGTCCCAGGGACCCGTGGAGGGCCCCGTGAGCCAGACGGGGAGACGCCCGAAGACCCGACTCCCTCGGGGCCCGCTTCCCCCATGGCGACCTCTGCGCCGAGCCAGGAAGCTCCCGTCGAGTCTGCCGTCGCCCCCTGAGCCCTCCCCCCCCCCCAATGAGGGGCAACGATCGGGGGGCACAGGCCCAAGGTACGGGGCTCAAAAATATACACCGCCACCACCTCCCTCGCCCCTTCCCTCTCCCACGGAAGTGGAGACGAAGAGGAGGGAAGAGGAGGGGGGGAGGAATGGAGGTGGGCGTGGTGCATATTCTTGGGGGACCTCCAGTGGCCGATACACCGCCAATCCTTCGTCGATGCATCGCCGACAGCGACCGCCCCTCGCTGCGCGTGGCCAGGCACCCGCCGTCGCTCGGGCGTCCGCACCCCGCGCATCTGCTCGCCGTCGTGCGTGCTGCTCGCGAGATGCTCCCAGGATGCCTCTCAACCCGGCTGGGCCTGGGCGTTATGCTTCGTTTCGCTGTTCGACTTGCTCTGCCCGCACTCCTGCACACCTCCCTGCCGAAGCGGCACGCAAAACCCAGCCGAAGCCAAGCAAAACAGCGCTCAAGTCCAGCCCTGCTTCTAGATGGCCCCAGCCAAGGACAGGGGGCGCGCAAACATGGATCAGCGACCCTCCCCAAAATCGTTAGGTGGCGGACATCCGCGATTTCCCATGGAAACGGGGCCCGTCGCTAGTCCACGCCCCCACGCAGCCAGGTGCGCGTCACGGAGCGCTCCACCCCGACGCCTAGAGGAGAGGAGAAGGAGGAGGAAGAGGAGGAGGCGGGGGAGGGGGAGGAGGACGAGGACGAGGACGAGGACGAGGAAGAGGAGGAGGATCCATGTTTGCGGGAGGGGGAAGAGGAGGAAGAGGAGGAGGTGGAGCAGAGGAGAAAGGGGGGGAGGAGAGAGGAGGGAGGAGGAGCAGGGGGGGAGAGGGAGGAGGGAGGAGGAAGGAGGGAGGAGGAATGCGACCGCCTGAGAGGAGCAAGGCGGCGGTGCACCCCCCGCAGGCCCGCCGGCCGGCCCCGGCGGCCCACCCCACGGCCGGGGCGCGGCCTACCGCCCGCGCCGCGCCGCGCCGCCGCTGCGCTCCGCCGCCTCGCCACCGCCGCGGGCCGCCGCGGCCGGGGCGGCGGGCCCGCCGCGGCCTCCGCTCTTCTCTGAGGAGGAGAGGAGGAGGAGGGAGGAGGAGGACGGAGGAGGGAGGAGGAAGAGGAGGAGGAGGAGGAGCAAGAGCAGGAGCAGGAGCAGGAAGAGCAGGAAGAGCAGGAAGAGGAGGAGGAGGAGGAGGAGGAGGAGGAGGAGGAGGAGGAGGAGGAGGAGGAGGAGGAGGAGGGGTTGGTTGGTTGGTTGGTGTCCTCCCAGCGAGGCGGCATTGTGGGGGCGCGGGCACGGCTCCTTTAGCAGGGGGCAGCAGGGCCGAAGGACGGCGACTGCCGCGACCCCGCAACGTCCGCTCAGGGAAGGGAAGGCACCGCCTGCGAGGCTAGAGGAAGAGGAGGGACAGGACAGGGGGCGCACCGAAGAACGCCCGACTGAGCCTGGCCCCGCGTTTCTCCTAGGTCCACGGAGGAGCAGCGGCTCCTTGGCCTGGAAGCGAACGCGATGGAGAAGAGGGGAAGGCCCGGGGAGGGGGGCCTAACGGCGACTCCCTCCCACGGGGCCCCCCGCCCGTAATCCCAGCCGCCTCGCGCCAGCGCAGGACGCAGCTGCGAGACTGAGAGAACGGAGGGAGAGGGGGACACCCCACGAGGAGCAGAGATTTGTACTACTCGGCTCCCAATGGCCTGGCCCAGACTGACGCCTCATCTTTCTCTGAGAAACTTGCCAGCGCGGCCGCCTCTTCGTAGCCAGCCTCCCCCAGTCGCGAGCTCAGTATCGCCCTTGTGCTGGCCACCCGCTAAGGGGGAGCGTCCGCTTGGCGAGCGCGCCAGTAGGCCTGCCGCTTGGCCTCAGTCCGCTCGCATGCTGCAAGTATGTGGAAAGTGGGGGTGTGTACAACACTGGCGACGAGCCCAACTTGACAGTGGTGGGTGTCCACGCTCACCGACATAGGAACCCACAGTCTCCGGGAGGCTCCCACATGTCTCAGGCGTTCAGCTCGAGCAGGGGCCCACCGTCAGGGGCCCAGGGAACTCCATTAGATCCGAGCAGGCGCGAGGATTCCGCTTGCAGCTCGCCCCACTGGTGAGCCAACAGGATGTCCGCGGTATGGTTGCCGCACGGACGCAAGCCCCTGGAGTGTTGCGCTCACCCCCGGGGCCCATCGAGGGCTGCAATCATGGAGTGAAGGGCGAGGGGTTACGCAAGCTCGGGTGGAGCCGGATGGCCACGAAAAATGGCTGTCCATTCCAGCCTAGCCCAGCGAGGATCAGGAGGGAGGCAGGAAAGGGAGGAACATCGCGTGGTGGCAATGGGCGCCTTGAGGTCATAAAGGTCAGAGCGGGGGAGGGGGAGGGGGGGAGGAGGAGGAAGAGGAAGAG
>CAUYUJ010018797.1:57073-101920 GCA_963575745.1 Prorocentrum cordatum | reverse complement strand
TAGTAGTCGTAGTAGTAGTAGTAGTAGTAGTAGTAGTAGTGGTAGTAGTAGTAGTAGTACTAGTAGTAGTAGTAGTAGTAGTAGTAGAAGTAGTAGTAGTAGTAATAGTAGTAGTAGTAACAGCAGCAGCAGGAGTAGTAGTAGTAGTAGTAGTAGCAGTAGTAGCTAGCAGTAGTAGTAGTAGTGGTAGTAGTAGTAGTAGCAGTTGTTGTTGTAGCAGTAGCAGTAGCAGTAGCAGTAGCAGTAACAGTAGCAGCAGCAGGAGTAGTAGTAGTAGCAGTAGCAGTAGCAGTAGTAGTCGGAGTAGTAGTAGCAGTAGTAGTAGTAGTAATCGTAGTCGCAGTAGTAGTAGTAGTAGTAGTAGTAGTAGTAGTAGTAGTAGTAGTAACAGCAGCAGCAGCAGGAGTAGTAGTAGTAGTAGCAGTAGCAGTAACAGTAGTAGTCGGAGTAGTAGTAGCAGTAGTAGTAGTAGTAATCGTAGCCGTAGCCGTAGTAGTAGTAGTAGTAGTAGTAGTAGTAGTAGTAGTAGTAGTAGTAGCAGTAATAGTAGTAGTAGCTATAGCAGTAGCAGTAGCAGTAGCAGTAGCAATAGCAGTAGCAGAGGCAGTAGTAGTAGTAGTAGTGGTGGTAGTAGTAGTAGTAGTAGTAAAATTAGTAGTAGTCGTCGTAGTAGTCGTGGTATAAATACTACTAGCACTACTCGTAGTAGTCTTCTTATTAATATAAGGATTAACAGTCGTCTTCTTACTATGAGTCGTATTAGTACTTTTCGTATTCGTCCTATTAGTATGAGTAGTATCATTATCCTTCGCAGTATAATCATTATGTTTGGTATTATTATTCATGTTGGTCATATTAGCACCCCGATGTTTATCATTGAAATATTGATTCGTATTAGCCGTCCTCTTCTCATTATTACTATTATTTGTATTTTTCCTCTTCCTCCTCCTCCTCCTCCTTCTCGTCCTCCTCCCTCCTCCTCCTCATCATCCTCCTCCTGCTCCTCCCCTCCTCCTCCTCCTCCTCCTCCTCCTCGCTCCTCCTCCCCTCCTCCCTCCTTCCTCCTCCTCCTCCTCCTCCTCCTCCTCCTCCTCCTCCTCCTCCTCCTACTCCCTACTCCTCATCCTCCCTACTCCTCATCCTCCTCATCCTCCTCCTCCTCCTCCTCCTCCTCCTCCTCCTCCTCCCCCTCTTCTTTGCTTTGATCGGCAGCGAGTTGCACAGCATCCGCGCGGTAGCAGCTAGGCACGACGCTAGGGCACAAGAAGAGGAGAAAGAGAGAGCCCGCGTGCGCGCCCAGAGGGTTCTAAGAGGCAAGTGGCAGCGGCAGACATGGTGCATACACCAGAGATAGTCTCACCCAGGCCGCGCGGAGAACT
Organism: Prorocentrum cordatum; assembly: GCA_963575745.1. NCBI lineage: Eukaryota > Dinophyceae > Prorocentrales > Prorocentraceae > Prorocentrum > Prorocentrum cordatum. The sequence continues at coordinate 100,541 of CAUYUJ010018797.1, read as the reverse complement.
ACGCGAGGGGGGAACGATCCGACCATGCCCCGAGGATCTCGACGCGCCAGCCACGAAGCCAGCAACGGCGAATCTTGGGGGAGGCGAAGAAAGCTGTGGCCAGAATACTCCAGGGCAGCAAGAGGCGGAGGGCGCCAAGACAACCAGCGTGAAGGGGCAGCAGCTAACTTGGGAGTCCCTTCGCGGGGCTGTAACAGACCCAGCAGCGACCCCGAGATCCCAAACGACATCACCCCTCGGACCGTCGCCGCGCGGTCATGGGTCCTGGAGGCCCCGGTCGCCCGAGACATCCTCGGAGAACGACTCGAGTCCCAAAGCCGCGCGGCCACCCCGAGCCCCCACAGACTCGCCACACCGGTATGGTCCCCTGACGCCCGCCGATCCGATTTTTTTTCAGCCGCGGCCCCAGAGATCCCGACCGCGGAGGTCCCGACCGCTTCACCAGGGGTAATGTGTCGTCCTGGGGCCACTGTTCATGCAGTAGAGGCCAGTCCATAAGAAACCTTCCACAAGAAACCCAACCCTGAGACCCCACGACGTCCATCGATCTTTGGTGTGGGAACGTCACGCTTCCCATCGCAAAACCGTCGAAAGCCAAGAAACCCAGGGCACCCTGGAAGCAAACACGGTGTTTCTTGGCATGAGCCCCCACTGCAATCCCGAGGCCCGATAACGGGCCCCAGAGGCAGAAACTCTGGGGAGAAACGCCCGCACTGACAGGTGAGCGTTTTTTTTCATTCGGCGTTTCGACATGGGGCGGAAGGGGGAGGAAAGGGGGGTCTGGCTCCAGACCTCTGCTTAGTGCGACTGTTTGCAAGAGTGCTGCCTCTGGGGGAGACACTCCACCCGCTCGAACCAGGCGCCAAAGAACAGCCAGGATCTACTCCATGGGGGGGGAGGGGGGGGTGGCGAGGGGCCAGCGCCGATCGGCAAAGCATTGAATAAAAAAACGATCGCCAGACGATGAACCGTGCCGGAGATCGGAAGGCACCCTCCTCCTCCTCCTCCTCCTCTCCTCCTCCTCCTCCTTACTCCTCCTCATCCTCCGCCTCTCTCCTCCTCATCCTCCCTCCTATCCTCCGTCCTCCTCCCCCTCCCCCTCCCCCCTCCTCATCCTCCGCCTCTTCCTTCTCCTCCTCCTTCGCCTCTCCCTCCTCCTGCTCCTCCTCATCCTCCTCTTTTCCTCCTCCTCCTCCTCCTCCTCCTCCTCCTCCTCCTCCTCCATACCTCCGCCTCCTCCTCCCTCGCTCCTCCTCTCTCGCCTCCTCGCTCCTCCTCGCTCCTCCTCCTCCCTACCTCCCTCCTCCTCCCTCCTCCTCCTGTCCCGTCCTCCCTCCTCCCTCCTCCTCCTCCCTCCTCCCTCCTCTCCTCCTCCGCGTTCCTCCTCCTCCTCCTCCTCCTCCTCCTCGTCCTCCTCCTCCGTCCTCCTCCTCCTCCTCCCCTCCTCCTCGCTCCTCCGTCCTCGCTCATCCTCGTCCGCCTGCTCCTCCTCCTCCTCCTCCTCCACGCGGCGCGGTCATCGCACACCGCTGGGTGGCCTCCTAGTCGGCCCGAGGGCCCATGCCCAGAGGGCGGCGGACGGGCGGCGACGTCCGAACCCTGACCTTAGGTCGGGCATGTCCTCCCACAGGCGGATTTGGGGGAGAAGACATTCAAAAAGGATTCAAAATAGTCAGAGAATCGTGCCCATGCTATGTTGTACTATCTTTTATGATTCCTCCTGTAGAGGGACGTGCCCCTACCCACACCAACGCTCGATCCTCCCGAATCGATGGGAGGCGGGGGTGGGCAGGCGACTCCAAAAGGTGTGCTTTGCAAAGGGTGTCCTCCTGCAAGCGGATTTGGGGGGAAAAGAAAAAATATTCAAAAAGGAGTAAAAATAGTCAAAGAACCGTTCCCATGTTATTCCCTACCTAGGCTGTGCCTAGAAGGGTTCTTACCGTCTAAGCTGACAGGGGCCGGGCAGAGGGGCTCGTCCCGGGCGGTTCCCCCGGTGTCCGCCCCGCGGTTCCCCCAGTTACGCCCCCATAGCTTAGCGTTGCTTATCTCGTCTTAGCTTAGCTTATTTCATCTTAGCTTAGCTTCGCTTCATCTTAGCTCAGGTTTATCTTAGCGTAACTGACCTTCATCTTAGCTTCGCTGAGCTTTAGCATAGCAGAGCACAGCATAGCATAGCACAGCGTAGCATAGCATAGCGCAGCACAGCATATCATAGCATAGCCCAGCATAGCATAGCATAGCGCAGCATAGCATAGCATAGCATAGCATAGCGCAGCACAACACAGCACAGCATAGCACAGCGCAGCATAGCATAGCATAACATTGCCAAACATAGCATAGCGTAGCATGGCATAGCGCAGCATAGCATAGCATAGCATAGCATAGCATAGCATAGCATAGCATTGCGCAGCTTAGCATAGCATAGCATAGCTTAGCATAGCACAGCGCAGCATGCCATAGCATAGTTTAGCATAGCATAGCATAGCACATAATAGCATAACATAGCATAACGCAGCATAGCATAGCATAGCATAGATTAGCATAGCATAGCATAGCATAGCGCAGCATAGCATGGCATGGCATAGCATAGCATAGCATAGCATAGCAACTAATGCTGCTTTCCTAGGGGCTCCAACTTCTAGGTAGGGTCGCACTAGGGTAATGTTGTACTATCTTTCATGATTCCTCCTGTAGAGGGACGTGCCCGACTTCACCCTACCCACACCAACGCTCGATCCTCCCGAATCGATGGGAGGCGGGGGTGGGCAGGCGATTCCGCCACGCGGTCGGCGAACTCCAACGCACACCCCCCCCGCCACTCGAGCTGCCTGACACGCTGATCCGCGAGGGCAGGGTTCGGGCTTCGCAGCCGAGTCACCGCACCCTTTGGAGTCACCGCATCGGCGACTCCAAAAGGTGTGCTTTGCAAGGGGTGTGGTTTGCAAGCGGCACCCTGGGGGACATCCTGGGGGGCACCCCAGGGGGCGCGCGGAGACCTCGATGGAGCTCTCCCGCGCCCCATGCGAGGCTCGACGAGGACAGCGCCGGTGCCTCCCAGGCCCCAGCGGTGCCGATTGCAAGCCGCACCCCGGCGCAACCGTGCCCTGTTGTAGTCGCCGAGGGGCGGCCCCGGGTCAGCCCGAGGGCCAGGCCCCCAAAGAGCGGCGGAAGTCCCTCCCCCCATGCCTCGCGGCGGCGAGCCAGGGCGGCTCCGAGGAAGCAGGCGACGAGCGGACAGCACGCCCCCATCCTTCGCGGAATCACGAGCCTGGAAAATATCTTCAGCCCCAGTAGTGAGTCGCATCCCCTCATCTCGGTGCCGATACCAAGGTGTCCCTCGGTTTCTGAGGGCGCATCCATGAGACTGTCGTCGCCGCTGGGCTTGTCAACCTTAGGGGCGAGGATGAGCTCGAGGCTGGTTGAGGGGGGCTGACCCGCGCCTCGCGGTTTGAGGCAGCGCTATCGGCATGGGTGCGGGGAGTCGGGCCCTAAGGGGGGACCCCGTTCGTGCATCAGCCTCAGACTCAGCCTCAGCCTCAGCCTGCCTCTGCCTCAGCCTCAGCCTGCTTCAGCCTCAGCCTCAATCTGCCTTCAGCCTCGGCCTCAGCCTCAGCCTGCCTCAGCCACAGCCTGCATCAGCCTCAGCCTCAGCCTCAGCCTGCCTCAGCATCAGCCTGCCTCAGCCTCAGCCTCAGCCTGCCTCAGCTTCAGCCTCAGCCTGCTGTAGCCTCAGCCTCAGTCTGCCTTCAGCCTCGGCCTCAGCCTCAGCCTGCCTCAGCCTCAGCCTGCATCAGCCTCAGCCTCAGCCTCAGCCTGCCTCAGCCTCAGCCTGCCTCAGCCCTAGCCTGCCTCAGCCTCAGCCTCAGCCTGCCTCAGCCTCAGCCTGCCTCAGCCTCAGCCTCAGCCTGCTTCAGCCTCAGCCTCAGTCTGCCTTCAGCCTCGGCCTCAGCCTCACCCTGCCTCAGCCTCAGCCTGCATCAGCCTCAGCCTCAGCCTCAGCCTGCCTCAGCATCAGCCTGCCTCAGCCTCAGCCTCAGCCTGCCTCAGCCTCAACCTCAGCCTGCTTCAGCCTCAGCCTCAGTCTGCCTTCGGCCTCAGCCTCAGCCTCAGCCTCAGCCTTAGCCTGCCTCAACCTCAGCATCAGCCTGCCTCAGCACTCAAAACGTGGCCCGGGAATGGAGTTCTGGGAACTCGAAAAACACGAAGTGGCCTACAGTTGGCTCCGGGCATTCAAAATCATGCCCAGGAATGGAATTCTGGGAACTCGAAGGCCACGACGTGGCCTACAGTTGGCTCCGGGCATTCAATATGCGGCCCGGCAATGGAGTTCTGGGAACTCGAAGAGCACGAAATGGCCTACAGTTGGCTCTGGGCATTCAAAATGCGACCCGGGAATGGAGTTCTGGGAACTCGAAGAGCACGAAGTGGCTTACAGTTGGCTCCAGGCATTCAAAATGTGGCCCGGGAATGGAGTTCTGGGACCTCGAAGACCACGAAGTGTGTAACTATTTGTTTTAAAAAAATCCCCGGCATTTCCCCGGATTCCGCCCAAACCCCCCTGGAGCGTCATGATGCTCTCTTTTGACCCTACTAGAAACCTATCCGCCTTCGCTGATAAGTAAAAACACTACGCGGGGGGGGGGGGGGGGGGGGGGGGGGGGGGGGGGGGGGGGGGGGGGGGGGGGGGGGGGGGGGGGGGGGCCGGGGGGGGGGGGGGGGGGGGGGGGGGGGGGGGGGGGGGGGGGGGGGGGGGGGGGGGTGGGGGGGGGGGGGGGGGGGGGGGGGGGGGGGGGGGGGGGGGGGGGGGGTGGGGGGGGTGGGGGGGGGGGGGGGGGGGGGGGGGGGGGGGGGGGGGGGGGGGGGGGGGGGGGGGGGGTGGGGGGGGGGGGGGGGGGGGGGGCCGAAGAGTTCCCAAGACGTCACCAAGGGAAGAGGGAGAGCAGTATTCAGATTGAGTAATTGTAAACGGGGCGCATTGGCCCGCCACCGGCTTTTCTATGGGGTCCCGACAGACGCGTTTCCCTACACCGGTTGCTGGCCTGGTCTGGTGCGGCTTAGGCCCCAGTCTCCGCCGACGGGCTCTCCCGACCTTGCCGCCCACCTGGAACGACAGCCCACCGGCGAAGGCTTGCGGGGGAGCGTCGCTTGCCGGGCCCCTAGCGCTCGCTGTTTTTGCGATGGCCTCCGACGGGCTGCGTCTCCGGCATGCTTACTACCCCCTCAGATATATCGCTTGCTGAGCGCGTCATACGCGACAGTTGCTGCGCCCCGCGCGGGCCCGCAAGGCGGGGGGGGGGCGGCGGGAGGAAGCCGCGGGCGCACTGGCCTCGACGTCGGGGCTTCTTTTTTTTTGACACGCGCAGCGCCCCCTCCCCTCTCGTCCAGTTCCCCCGGGAGCTCCCGCGCCAGACCGCAAGCGAAGGCTCACGGCGCCCGAAGCCAGGACGGGGGGGGGACACCAACGCCTGCCGCAGCAACGCTGCGCCGACCCAGGCCGCGCCCGAACCTCGCCACCTGCGGCAAGCCCTGGTTGGTGCAGCTAGCCCACGGTCGCGAGGGGAGGGGCCGCCGTGCGCCCATGGGCAAGCGCTTGGATCTTCGTTGTTCTATGTGTCCCGAAGGGCTGCGCCCCCCGCCCTGGCCCCTGCCCCTGGCGGTGATTTCCGCGGACCACGGCCCAGAAGCCCAGGAGGGGGAGGGGGGGGGGGGGGGCCGGAAGCAGGAGGCCCGCTGCAAGGGGAAGCCGGGGGGCGCAATGGACCACCAACGGGTTGGTTTTATGGATAGGTTTGCGATTCCGCTGTCCCACTCACCGAACGCGGGGCCCAGGGCGCCGCGGGGCGCACTGGCCCACTGGCGGTCGACTCTTCCGGGGACTCCTCGCGTCGCCTCCACCGAAAGCGCTCGCGCACCCAGCCCACCGTCACCCGGGAGAATTTCCGCGCCGTCTCGTCTGCGAGGGCCCGGGGCACGAGCAGGGACCCTCCGGGGGGGGCCGGGCCTGGGCGGCGCGCTCGAGGGAGGGGAAGGGTAGCTTTTAAGACCTCCGCCGCGCGCCCACGCAGCCCCTCCGCGGCGCAGCCCGAGAGCGCCGCCGGCTGGGCCCTCAGCGCCGCGCGGCAGGCGAGCGAGGGCGGGCCGCGGCGCTGGCGCCGTGCAGCCCCAGCCGCCGGAGCGGAGCAGCCTGGCGGCGCTCCTTTGCGCCGTCGATGAGAACGTCGTAGTGCCCGACGACGACGTCGCGCTTGTCCAGCGGGGCCGCGCCTGGCTCGGGCGCGCGCGGCCACCAGCGCACAGCAGGCACCCCTGAGTCCTGGGACTTGCGCACGCAGGCCATCGCCGTGCACCGGCGGCAACCCTGCGGGGCGCGGGGCCACGCCGCCTTGCGCAGGACGGCTGTCGCGGCGCCCTGGCAGCTGGCGCGCGGCCCGGCAGCGAGGCAGAGCAGCCGCAGTAACCCCCCGTGGAAGTGGGCGGCCCCAACGATGGCGCCCGCCCGTCTGGCGCGGATCCACCCAAGGGCGATCTGCTTGTCGTCCGAGTCGAAGGAGATGGCCGCGAGCAGCGCGGCGAGTGTGCCGGCATCGACTGCTCCGAGGCGCAGCGCAGTGAGGGCCTGGTGGCGCCAGTCGTTGCGCGCCCAGTCCTCTTGTGCGGCGACGACGGCCGTCGCCCACGCGTCGGCGCCCATGCTGAAGGACGCGGGGAAACGGGGCTCCGCCGCCTGGAGGTGGTGGCGCTGGGAGAAGGCTCTGGCCTCGGCCCGCTTGGCGTGTTCGTCCGGTCTGGAGAGGCTGCCCGCGGGGTTGCTCTCTGAGGCGACCCACTCGATCCAGACCTGTGCCCAGGACGCCCAGCAAGAGCCAGATCGCGCCGACGATTTCTCTGCTGTCGTCATCGCTGGCGGCGCCGCTGAGCATGTTCTCCAGTGCCGGGGTGTTGTCCTCGAACAGGACAAGCCGCGCCCCTCGTACTTCTTCGGGGCACGAGAGCAGCAGGACCAGAACGGCGAGGAGCTCCGACTGGGCGCTGCGCTGCTTCTTCCCAACCTGGAGCAGCTCAGCGCACAAGTGTGGCGGGACGTGGGCAGAGAAGCTTCGCCCTCCATGCCTGGGGGGCAGTAGCGCGCCCCCGACAGCCCCGGAGCCCGCCTCCATGTCCCAGGAGCCGTCGACCCAGCCGATGACGACGGGGCGTTCGGTGCCGTGGACGCGCCGGTGGTAGAGCGGGCGCCGTAGTAGCGCCCTCCACCACGTCAGTGCGTTGGCGAGTCGGCCGAATCATCCGCCAATGCGCGCCGACACGGGCGAGGTGCATGCACGCCCGACGCGCCCGAACATCGCCGCGGTGGCGAAGCCCAGCTGCCCGCCGAGCCGGGCTGCGTCGCGTTTGCTGAGGCGTCGCGCGCGCAACGCGGACTCCACGTCCGCGGCAATGTCGGCCCGGCGTTTGGCGGCGAGGCGCAAGCCCGCCCACTGCGCGGTGGAGAGAACGAGCCCTACAAGGTTCAGGACGGCCGCTGGGCCTTGGTTCTTGCCCTCCTTCAGCGGGATGCCCAGCATGGCGCGCAGCTCCTGGAACACCCATTCGTGTAGGGAGACCCTCCTCGCAGGCGATGCTCGGTGGAACTTATCCACGTATGCGTTCCGTGGCACGCTGAAGATCTGGCGGAGCGGATGGTTCACGCTCGCCGCCACCAGGGCGTAGCCCCACACGGCCCCGAAGGCACCGAAGGGCAGGGCCTTATGCGCGCAGGCCTGGGAACCTCCCGCGCGCCCGACGCTGTCACCCCACACGAAGCAGACAAGCAAGGGGATGTCGTCCGCGTGGACCGGCCACTGCGGGCACGCCTGCGCGCGGTTGCCTTTTGCAACCAGCGGCGCGCCGCCCTCTCCCCAATCGCGGAAGTGCTCGGCGATGAACGAGACGTAGTCTAGGAGAGTGGCCAGTCCGGCCATGCGCATGCGCTCCTGGGTAGACACGGCGAGGTTGAGGCCGCTCGCCGTCGCGTCATCGATGGGGCGCACCTTGCACGACGCGGCGGTGCGGCCTTGGACGCGGGGGAAGCGGCGCGTCGGCAGCCACTGGTCAAAAGGCACGGTGGAGTGCACGTGCCCGTGAGCGCCGGCCCACACCTCCCATGGCCCGTCTAGCTTGCCTGCTTTGCACTCTTCCTTCGTCACACGCAGGACCTCGGCCATGTCTGGCTCGCGATTGGCGTTCTGTAGCATGTCCTGCAGCGTGGCGCCCTTGCTGTCTCGAGCGCTTGCTGTTGTGCCCGACCCAGCGCGGTGGCATCAGGGAGGTCGGCGCCGCTCGTAATTTCAGAGAGCTGCGTGTCGGGTAGGGCGCCTCTCATCCGGAAGCCCGCCATGATGTCGGCGATGACTTCGGTGTCCTCGTGGCCCGAGGCTAGGAGTAGCTCTCGGTGTAGCGGGCCGTTGTATCCCGGCGGGAGTGCGTCTCGCACGCGCGGCTCCAAGCCGGCACGCCACGCCACGCACGAGCGGCGTCGGTCGGGGACGCATGGACGCGTTTCCAATAATTAATTTGGCCCACGACCCACCGCTCGCAGTCGGGGCAGTCGCGCGCCCACAGCAGGGCGCTGCGAAGAGGCGCTGGGAGGGGCGCGGCGGGAGGCTCCGCCCATGATGGCTGGCCGGATGCGCTGTCCCACGCCTGGTCAACGTGCTGGGCTGGGGTGATGCCCCGCTGCAGCTGCGTCGATCGCGGTCTTGCCTAGCGCGTCTTGGGGCTGCGCCGGCGCGTCGCTTGCGTCTCGGCACCACGGGGTGGTGTCCCGGCGCGCTGGGCCAGGGCGGAGCTGACTTGGCGCGGGAGGCGCGTAGGGCGGCAAGTGGTGCGGGTCGACACTCTCGAACTGCTGTTCGGCCGCCGGGTCCTGGAGGCGCGCTGCATGGTGATGCCGCTGCCCGCGAGAGCCGGCCGCGCCGAGGCTTTGGCGCAGTTGGCCAGGGCGCCCGGGGCGCTGTCGCGCGCAGGGGGCGGCGGCGGCGGCGGCGGGGGCGAGCCCGCTGCGCCGTCGCGGGGGCTCGCGCGCGCCTGGCACTGGTCCCGGCCAGGCACCGCGTCAGCGTCGCGCATCGGTTGCTGCGGGCTGCAGGCGCCTCGACCGCTTGGGCCGGGCTGCTGCTTGGAGCGCTGGACGCGGCTGCGCTGCCGGCTGCGGTCTGGCAGAGCGCGCGGGGAAGGCGAAGAGCGTGGTCGGCCGCCAGGATGGCGCCGCGGCAGGATGGTATTAGGGGCACCCGAAACCCACGTGGGCACCCATGGCGGAGGGCCGCTTAGCGCGCCAGCGGCATGGGTTTCCGCCGCCTCGCCTGCGGGGCCGGGCGGATGGCTGGGCCATGGGGCCCGGGTGACTGGGCTGAGCGCGGCGTCGCTCTGCGGTGCGGCGGCCCGAGTCTGCGCCGCATCGCTTGCGGTCCCTAGTCAGGCGTGGCGGAACCAGCAGGAATCCCCGTGCTTGCACGCCTCTCCGTTGCTGATGTACCAGCACATCTCGCCCTTGGTGGCCCGGCCGTTGCTGTTCCCTGCGGCTGGCGCATTCTTGCCCTTGCCCTTGCCCTTGCCCTTGGAGGGCGCCTGCCCGGCGGCTGACGACTGGTAGTGCTGCGGCTGTGCCTGCGCGTGGTCTGCGGCGGCGCCGGCGCACGCCCGGCGCTCCTGGCGGCTGAGGCGGCGGCGCTTGAACGAGTTTTCGCCGGCTCCTCCAGGGGGAGAGCCGGACTGGCTAACCTGGCGCGGCGCTAGCGCGAGTCGGCCGTCCAGCTCGTCCGCGTCCGCCGGCAGGGAGCGGAAGATGGCGTTGTCGAGCTTGTCAGCGCTCAGGCTTGCTTTCGCCCACTGGCCCTGAAAGAGGCAGAGCGCATGCTGCACCTCCGTGAGCGACATGGGGCGGTAGCCTGGCATGGGCTGCTGCTTTGAACGCCGGACGCGGCCCCAGAGCCGCTCGTGGAAGGTGGCCAGGCATTCGATATCCTGGACCCAGCCACAGAGGAAGAGCAGGTTCTCGATCAGGTAGCACGCTTCCTCGAGCTCGATGAGGCCGCCGGCTGGCGCCTCCGCGATCGCAGGCAAGCGCCAGGCGAGGACGCCGCCGACGCCGGGCTTGAGCTCGGCTGCGGCAGGCCGGGCGCACGCCGCCGCGTCGGACTGGACTTTCGGGGGCCGCGGTCGGCGCGCGCTCTCTTCGGGGAAACGCCGAGCGCACGCGGTTCCCCCCCCGCTCCGCCGTCAGCCCCCTATGCCCTTGCCCGACCTAGCCCAAAGCCAGGGCAGAAGCGAGTGTCAGGGGACCGGGGACCGGGGGGGTGTTACTTATAAGCGTATATCATATCGAAACAAGATTGTGTCAGGGAGCCGGGGCCAGGTCGGGCAGAAGGCTGTTGCTTGACTAAGAGAACACCAAATCGGGACAGAATTGTCTCGCGGGAGCCGGGGCCAGGCCGGCCCGCGGATGTGTTGTTTATTTACAAGGACACCAGATCGGGATAGCATTGTCAGGGAGCCGGGGCCAGGCCAGGCACTGGGTTGTGGTTTATTGAAGAGGACCCCAGATCGGGACAGAATTGTGTCAAGTGATCGGGGCCAGGATTGCCGGGGCGGGTTGGCGTTTGACTAAAGGACACCCGATCGGGACAGAATTGTGTCGGGGGACCGGGGTCAGGCCAGGCCAGATGTCAGGGGATGTGTAGGACCCCCGAGTAGGAATTCCACTTTGATGAAACATGCTGGACCCACGAGCCCGGAAAAGGATATAGACATGGGAAGCATGGAAACGTTTCGAGACACCTGGATTGGGCGATGGGCAGTAGCCATGATACATATATCGATGGTAATGGCACCGTGCCGGAAGCTGCGCTGCGCTGTGCCGTGCTGCGAAATGCTGGACGAAACGAAACGCGAAACAGCCCACGAAACGCCCTACGAAGCACCCCGCGACACACCCCAAGAAACACTCAACGAAGCACGCTGGGAAACACTTGACGAAACACCCAACGAGCAGCCACGAAACACCCCACAAATTACCGTTCAAAACACCCCACGAAACACCCCACGAAACACTCCACGAAACATCCCACGAACCACCCCACGAAATAGACGTGCCAACCCTGCGCCGCTTGTGCCCTGCTACCGAGCTCAAGTTCCGACTCAGTTGTGAAACGGGACGAACCGAGAGGGAGCGAATCCAAAGAAAGACGGAACGCACCGAGCAAGGACGGACCGAAACGCGGCACACCGAGACACGATGAACTGAGACAGGACGAACCGAAGCAGTACCAACCGAGACGAGATCTAAAATCACGCTGCGCCCCCGCTCCAGCTGCCACGACCCCTCATAAATTACGCTGCGTCTGCATTCCTAGGGCCATGAACCTTAACAATTCACACTGCGCCCGCGCTCCAAGGGCCCCGATCCCTCGTAGATTACACTGGGGTCGCGCTCCCAGGGCCCCGACCCCTCGTAAATTACGCTGCGCGCGCACTCCAAGGGCCACGATCCTAAGTAATTTACGCTGCGTCCGCGCTCACAAGGCCACGATCCTTTGCAAATTACGCAAGGTCCGCTCTCCCACTGCCGCGATCCCTCGTAAATTACATTGGGGTCGCGCTCCCAGGGCCCCAACCCCTTGTAAATTACGCTGCGTCCGTGCTCCCAGGGCCACGATGCCTCGTAAATCACGCTGCGTCCGAGCCCCCAGGGCCCCGATCCCTTGTATTTTACGCTGCGCCCGCGCTCCAAGGGCTCCGATCCTTGTAAATTGCATTGCGTCCGAGCTCCCAAGGCCCCGATGCCTTGTAAATTACGCTGCGCCCGCGCTCCGAGGGCCACGATCCCTCGCAAATTACGCGTGGTCCGCGCTCCAAAAGCCACGATCCCTTGTAGATTACGCCGCGTCCGCGCTCCCAGGGCCTCCTGGGGCATGCTGGGGCGCCCAGGTCCCTCAAGTTTTGCAAAACAAGCGTTTCGCTCGAGACATCCTCGATTTTGTGGCGCGGGGGGCGCACCATCCTCGGGGGCACGCAAAAACTCAACATTTTCATGTTTTCCGCGCCGCGTTGGACTTTATTTTGTTTTTTCTATCTAGGGAAACAAGGGTCCGCGGACCCCGTTATTTATCGAGGATCCGAGATGGGGGGTCGACTTTTCTAGAGCGGGCACGCACGAAACGCACTTCCCGCGCCGAATTTGACTTTACTTTGTTTTTTTATCAAGGAAAACGGGTGTCCGCGGATCCAGTTATCTATCGAGGATCCGAGGTGGAGTGTCGACTTTACTCGAGCGTGCACGCGCGAACACATTTGTTTCTCGCCGAATTGGACTTTACCTTGTTTTTCATCAAGCGGAAATCCACCGGCCCTACAAAGTTGGCACCGGGTGGAATTACCTAGTAAAAGAGAACCCTTCAGGGCGGAGCCCTTTCTGGGAACATGATCGACCCACGAACCCGGAAAGGAATATAGACGTGTAAGGCATGGCAACCTTTCAAAGACACCTGATCGGTCGACGGGCAAACGCAATGCTGAGTGTATCGATCTTGCTGTACCGTGCCGAGGGCTGTGCTGTGTAGCGCCGTGCTGAACTGCGATGTGCCATGCCGCGATTGTGCTCTATATAGCGTTGTGGATCGAGTCCTCCTTTGCATCCGAGTCCTGACCGAACTGATCTGGATCTTAAGCTCGAGCTGCCTCAGCACATAGTAGCTGCCCCAGAGCTAATCGACAGGACCTGCAAGGAAGGACGCGCCGCGGAAGTCCCAATGGACGCGCCCAGGCGCACCGTGTCCAAGGGAAGTGCCACGCAAGACGCACCGCGGGACGTGCCAAGAGGAAACCGCGCTACGGAACGTGCCAATGGACTTGCCACGCGGACGTGCCAGGGGACGCGCCGCGCGACGGGAGTGCAGGGGGACTCGCCACGGGACGCGCCAGGGACGTGCCAGGGTGGGCAATGCTGAATGTATCGATCTTGATGTACCGTGCCGAGGGCTGTGCTGTGCAGCGCCGTGCTGAATTGCGATGTACCATGCCGCGATTGTGCTCTACAGCGTTGTGGATCGAGTTCTCTTTTGCATCCGAGTCCTGATCGAGCTGATCTGGATCTTGAGCTCAAGCTACCTCAGCACATATTAGCTGCCCCAGAGCTAATTGACAGGGGAACATGCCAGGAGGACGCACCGCGGAACGTCCCACGGGACGCGCCAGGCGACGTGCCAGGGGACGTGCCACGGGCACGCACCGCGGGACGTGCCGAGGGGACGCGCTACGGAACGTGCCTATGGACGTGCCACGGGACGCGCTCCCAGGGCCACGATCCCTTGTAAGTTACGCTGCGTCCGCGCTCCCAGGGCCACGATCCCTCGTAAATCACGCTGCGTCCGAGCCCCCAGGGACCCGGTCCCTTGTATTTTAAGCTGCGCCCGCGCTCCAAGGGCTACGATCCTTCGTAAAGGCCCCGACCCCTTGTAAATTACGCTGCGCCCGCGCTCCGAGGGCCACGATCCCTAGCAAATTACGTGTGGTCCGCGCTCCAAACGCCACGATCCCTCGTAGATTACGCCGCGTCCGCGCTCCAAGGGCCTCCTGGGGCATGTTGGGGCGCCCAGGTCCCTCAAGTTTTGCAGAACAACCGTTTCGCTTGAGACATCCTCGATTTTTTGGCGCGGGGGGCGCGCCATCCTCGAGCGGGCTCGCAAAAACTCAACATTTTCACGCTCTAGCAGAACATGTTAGATGCCCCCCTGTGTGGCCGAGGAAATCCTGGAAAAACAAGATCGACCCACGAACGCCAGAAAGAATATTAATGTAAGACATGGCAATCGTTATCAAAGACACCAGAGTGACGACGGGCAAAATGCAATGCTGATGTATCGATCTTGCTGTACCGTGGCGACGGCTCTGGTTTGGGGGGGGGGCGTGGCCTTTTGTGCAGCGCCGTGCGGTGCTGAATTGCGATGTGCCATGCCGCGATTGTGCTCTATATAGCGTTTGTGGATCGAGTCCTCCTTTGCACCCGTGTCCTGACCGAACTGATCTGGATCTTAAGCTCGAGCTGCCTCAGCACATAGTAGCTGCCCCAGAGCTAACTGACAGTGGGGGGACATGCTACGAGGTCGCGCCGCGGAATGTCCCAAAAAACAAAAAAACAAAAAAAAAAAAAAAAAACAAAAAAAAAAAAAAAAAAAAAAAAAAAAAAAGAATTCACAAAAAGAGAAAGGGACATAATGTTGATTTCTCTAGTAGTTACCACGACGAAAAAAACAAAATCGAAAAAAGACAAAAAAAAAAAAAAAACAAAAAAAAAAAACAAAAAAAAAAAAAAAAAGATAAAAAAAGGGAGCGCGCCAAAACACATGAAGGGACCAAAAAAAAAAAATGCGACGTGCCAACGTAAAAGAAAACAAAATAATAAAAAAAACAAAAAAACAACAAAAAAAAAAACACATGACAGACAGTGCGCGAAAGGGCAACCACGCACCGTCGGGCTTGCAGAGGGTAAACGCGCTACGGAACGTGCCAATGGACGTGCCGCGGGACGTGCCAGGGGACGCGCCGCGCGACGTGCCTAGTGGACTCGCCGTGCCGCGGGACGTGCCAGGGGACGCGCCGCGCGACGTGCCTAGTGGACTCGCCAAGGAACGCGCCAAAGAACGTGCCAAAATGCAATGTTGAATGTATCGATCTTGATGTACCGTGCCGACGGCTGCGCTGCGCTGGCCGTGCTGAACTGCAATGTGCCATGCCGCGATTGTTCTCTCTCTCTCTCTCTCTCTCTCTCTATATATATATATATACACATATACACATATATATAGCGTTGTGGATCGAGTCCTCCCTGGCATCCGAGTCCTGACCGAACTGATCTGGATCTTAAGCTCGAGCTGCCTGAGCAGATGGTAGCTGCCCCAGAACTAATCGACAGAGGGGACATGCCAGGAGGAACCGCCCGCGAAACGTCCAAGGGACGCGCCACCAAAGCGGAGATGCCAGGGGGGGGAACGGGCCATGGGGACGCACCGCGGGGGGACGTGCCGAAGGGGGGACGGCGCCGTACGGAAAAACGTGCCAATGGGACGTGCACCACGCGACCGTGCCAGCGGGACTCGCCACGGGACGCTCCGGCGGCCACCAAGTCGCCCAGGCCAGGTGCCCAATGCTAAGGGTTAATCATATTCATGTAACGTGCGAGGGCCTGGTTGCTGTTGCCTGGGCGACTCTGGGACACGTGAAAAACGCCGTTCGCTCAAGGGACGTTCTCAGCACATCCTCATGCTAGACATCCGCCTGGGCAACCTGGACACGTGCAAACAAGCGTCTCGACCGAGACTTCCTCGACACATCCTCATGCTAGACATCCGCCTGTGCGACCTGGACACGTGAAAACAAGCCTATGGTTCGAGACATCCTCAACAAATCCTCATGCTAGACATCTGTCTAGGCAACCTGGAGGCGTGAATTCAAGCGTCTCGCTCGAGACATCCTCAAGACCTGGGCAAGTTAAAACAAGCATCTCACTTGAGAGATCCTCTTCTTGAGAGATTCCTCTGAATTCAGGTCATCCTCTGAATTCAGGTCACCAGGAGAGGACAATCTATAACACAAAACAAGCGTTTCGCTCGAGACATCCTCAACAAATACTGAAAAACAAGCGTTTCGCTCGAGACATCCTCAAAATGTAATTCGCCGGCCCTACGCGACCTCGTTATTTATCGCAGAAGAAATTCGCCGGCCCTACAGCCGTCAGATCGGAGGGCAAATCCCTAAAAGAGAACCCTGGGCCTGCGCCCTTTCCGGGAACAAACGAATTAGTCGAGACATCCTCGAAATTCCTGCGCGCGGGACGCGGCACGCGCGAGACATCCACGGAATTCCTGCGCGGGGGACGCTTTTTCGCGTCGCGGTCGGGGCTCCAGACTTCTTTCTTGTTTCTATGATTCTGCTAAAAATGGCCCGCAGCCTCATTTTTGTCAAAGGAAAACGGTGGTCCGCGGACCCCGTTATTTGTCGAGGATCCGAGATGGGGGGTCGACTTTCCTCGAGCCTGCACGCGCGAAACTCATTTTTTCACTCCGAATTGGACTTTACCTCGTTTTTTTTATCGAGCAGAAATCCGCCGGCCTCCTTCGAGTCAAAACTGGGGGTAAACCTACTAAAAGAGAACCCTGGGCCCACGCCCTTTCCGGGGGGAACAAAAAAAACTTGGAATTCCCTTTCTTTTTTCCCAAATCCTCGATCTTTAAGGGTTGGAAGCGGGGTTTCGTGAGAAGGCGAAAAACATTGGAAAGAGCACTGGAAATTAACGATTTTACCCTCTTTGGGCTCTCTCGGGACGGCTCTCGCAGCTCTCTTGGGCTGTTCTTGGAGCCTCGTCGGGGTCTCTTTGGGGCCTCTCCGGGATCGGGGGTGTGTTAGCGGCCTCTGGGGGGTCCCGGAAGCCTCTCGGAGGTCTCTGGAAGCTTCCTGCTCCCGCTCTTGGGCCCATCTTGGGTCTGTTCTGGGGTGGTCTGGAGCTCTGCTGGGCGCCTCTTCTGCAGTCTTGCAGCCTTCTTGGCCCGTCTTGGGGCCGTCCTGAGGATCTCTTGGGTGGTCTTGGGGCGGTCTTGGGAAGCTCTTCGGCGCTCTTGGACCGCTGGAAGCTCGAAAACGCGAGAAGCCAAAAACATTGAAAACCATTGAAGATCTACGACTTTGGCCTCTTCGGGCCGTCCCGTGACACCTATCAGACCTCTCTTTGGTTCTCTTGGAGGTCACCTGGGAGCCTCGAGAGGCGTCGGAAAGCTGACTTGGGCTGCTTGGGAGCATCTTGGGCCATCCTTTCGGATTCTGGGGGCTCCTGGGAGGCGTCTTGGGCCCTCCTGGAGCGCTGTGGAAGCTTCCCGGAAAGGCTGGGGGAGCGGTACCGGGAGCGTCCCCGAGATGTGGCGGGGAGATGTGGGACCTGGCCGGGGGGGGCGGTTTTTGTTCACACACACACACACACACACACACATATATATATATATATATATATATATATACAGAGCGTGTAACAGACACAGGAATCGCTGTGCGAAAAAATGTTTGGCGTTTGTCTCAGACAAGGTCTCCAGTGGCAACACGTGCTTGAGGCACCGCCGGGGACGGACCCTGTGTAGGTCCCCGCTCTCCTTGTGCTCAGCTTTTTCTGTGTCCAGCACAGCACCCAGTACTTAACAGCCTCCGTGCCCAACACATCACCAAGTACTCAACAGCCTCCGCGCCCAACACAACGTCCTGTACTCAACAGGTTCTCGCTGCAAGACACCCTCCCTCAGAGTTCTAGCAAAATCCCGATCCCGCCCGCCGCCCGCCGCCCGCCCGCGCGCCCGCCCGCCGCCCGCCCCCGCTCTCATCGTGCTCAACTCTCTCTGTGTCCAACACACCACCCAATACTCAACAACCTCGGTGTCCTGCACAACACCCAGTACGCAGCAGCCTCCGTGCCCAACACAACACATTGTACTCAACAGGCTCCCGCTGCAAGACACCCCCATTAGAAGTTCGATTAAAATCCCGATCCCGCCCGCCGCCCGCCGCCCGCCGTCGCGCCCGCCCGCCGCCCGCCCCCGCTCTCCTTGTGCTCAACCCTCTCCGTGTCCAACACAGAACACACTACTCAACAGCCTCCGTGCCCGATACAACACCCTGTAGTCAACAGCCTCTGTGCCCAACACAACACCTTGTACTCAACAGGTTCCCGCTGCAAGACACCCTCCCGATCCCGATCCCGCTCGCCGCCCGCCGCCCGCCCGCGCGCCGCCCGCCCTCGCTTTCCTTGTGCCCAGCTCTCTCCGTGTCCAACACAACACCCATAGGGGGGAGGGAGGGAGGGAGGGAGAGAGAGGGAGAGAGAGAGAGAGAGAGGCGGGGGGGAGAGAGGCCCCTCAAAGCGGCCCCTCCGAAGGCGTCAAACCAGCCAAGAGCCCCTTAAGACGGCCCAAGTCGGCCCCCAGAAGTCTCGACCCTCTCCCCAGGGTCGGTTTTTCATCCGGGATCGTTTTTAGACGGTCCCGGAGCCCAGAAAGGGGATCTGGAAGCCGAAAACTGGCCGCGCCACACGTAAACACACGTGGTTCAGTTCGGGACAACCATGTTAGATACCCCCTGTGCGGCCTGGACACATTAAAACGCGTGGTTTGAGCTCGGAACCGCCATATTAGATACCCTCCTGTGTGGGACGTGGTTCCAGCTCGGGACCACCATGTTAGATACCCCGCTGGGCGGCGTGGACACATGAAAACACGTGGTTCCAGCTCGGAACCACCATGTTAGATACCCCCCTGGGTGGCCAAGACACGTGAAAACACATGGCTCCAGCTCGGGACCGCCATGCTAGAGGCCCTCCCGGTGTGGCCTGAACACGTGAAATAATAGTGTTCCAGCTAGGGGCATGGGCACGTAAAAACAGATGGCTCCAGCTCGGGAGTTCCATATTAGATACCCCCGTGGGTGGCCTGGACACATGAAAACACGTGGTTCCAACTCGGGGCACCCATGCTGGATACCACCTTGGGTGGCCTGGACACATAAGAAGACATAGTTCCAGCTGGGGACTACCATGTTAGATATCCCCCTGCATGATCATTCCCCATCATACTCATAATTCTCATGAGCACTCGTCATCAACACCATCATCATCATCAGCAGAATCAGCATCATCCTCACACTCACAAACATATGTGGCTCGAGGTCTCTGGTGCGCCCTTCCCTGCACCCCTTCCGCATCCCCCGTGTCCGACACAACACCCAGTACTCAGCAACCTCCGTGCCCCACACACACACACACACACACACACTGTACTCAACAGGTTCCCGCTGCAAGACACCCTCCTTAGGAGTTCTATTAAAATCCCGATCCCGCCCGCCGCCCGCCCGCCCGCCCGCCCCCGCTCTCCTTGTGCTCAGCTCTTTCTGTGTCCAACACAACACCCAGTTCTGAACAGCCTCCGTGTCCTACACAACACCCAGTACTGAACGCCCACAAAGCCAAGCCCCGATTAGTTGTGTCCGTGTTTTTCCCCTCCGGCTACAGTAGGAGCTCGACCACCAGAAACCTCCCACGAGAAGCCCAACCCTGAGACCCCAGGACGTCCGTTGCTCTGCAGAACCATCGAACCTCCAGAAACCCAGGGCACCCTGGAGGCAAGCAGGGTGTTTCTTGGCATGGCTCTCCACTGCAGCCCGGGGCGGCCCCAACGCCCCCATCCCGACGCCTTCCCAGGCCCTGGGAAGGCGTCGGCGGCAGTGCCCGCAGCGCACTGGGGGGGGGAGCGTTACGTCATAGGGGGGGGGGGAGCGGGGGCCATGACGCCCGTCATGCCCCAAGCAATAAAGAAATGGCCTCCAGGGAGGGGCGGGAAGGCCCGGTGAGAGAGAAGAACGAGGCGTAGAGAAACGGGACTACGACTGGGGACCGGCACGGGAACAGGAGAGAGGAACGGGAGCGGAGTTGGGATGGGAGGGAGCAAGGAGGAAGTGGACCGGGAACGGGAGGGGGAACGGGAGTGGGACGCTCCTTCGGGCGATGGCCCCGGCGTCACGGGGGGCGGGGCGGGCCAGACCGAGGGCCGGGAGCAAGCAGCAGGCGGACTGCGGGGCCTACTCGGAGAGCCTGCGTCGGGGAGGCATGGGGAGTGGAACTCGTGACAAGCAGCGTCTCCAGCCTCAGGTTCGCCGCCAGGGTATATCCACATCCACCGCCTTGGGGCCGTGGCCGAGCGCCTGGGGAAGTGATGGATATTCACACCTGCCTGCGCCAGAAGGCGGGAGAATATCTACATCCGCCACTCCTCGGGGTCTCAAGGCATGACTCCACAGCGGTGGATGTGAACAGAATTCGACGGTGGATCAAAGCAGCTCGTGAAAGTAGGGAGGAAGAGGAGAGAGCAGGAGAGACAGAGGGAAGGTGCTGCTTGCCCGTAGCGCCTAAGGCCATCCCAAAACCGTGCGCACTGCCATAACCCAAACCGGGCAGCGTTGATCTTTGCTTTCAGTTCCAGGATGTGCACAGCCAAACACGTGATTGCATATATATATATATATATATCCCTCTCTCTCTCTCTCTATCGTTATCTTTTTCTCTATCTCTCTCATAATAACACTATAAAATATAAATAGGCACATAAACAAACAAACTAACTAACTAACTAACTAACTAAACTAAACCGCACCAACATGATGGAACCCACGAACCCGGGAAAAAGTTTTGATAATATAGCATGTGAGAGCATGGACACGTTTTCATGATACCCAAACTGGGCAAACACCTCCACGAAAAATCCCACGAGACACCTCACGAAACAGCCCACGAGGGACACCTTCACGAAACATTCCACGAGTACACCCTCACGAAAACAGTGTTCACGAGCCCACCCCGCCAAGAAAAACATTCCCACGAGGACTCCCACGAAAACATCCCACGACGACTAGGCAACCAACTCAAACCAAGCGGTGTGGTCCGTTGCTGCTGGGAATTGGTCGTGCTGGGGTGTTTTGTGGCGTGTGCTGGGGGGTGGTCGTGCTGGGGGTCGTGGTCGTGCTGGGGGGGCGTGGTTCGTGATGGGGGGGTGGTCGTGCTGTGGGCCGGTGGTCGATGCTGGGGCGTGGTCATGCATGGGGTTGGGGTCGTGCTGGGGTTGTGGTCGTGCTGGGGTTGTGGTCGTGCTGGGGGGTGGTCGTGCTGGGGGGGTCGTCGTGCTGGGGGGTGGTCGTGCTGGGGCGTGGTCGTGCTGGGGCGTGGTCGTGCTGGGGCGTGGTCGTGCTGGGGTTGTGGTCGTGCTGTGGTGAGGTCGTGCTGGGGTGTGGTCGTGCTGGGGTGTGGTCTTGCTGGGGTAGGGTCGTGCTGGGGTCGGGTCGTGCTGGGGTGTGGTCGTGCTGGGGTATGGTCGTGCTGGGGTGGGGTCGTGCTGGGGTGGGGTCGTGCTGGGGGGTGGTCGTGCTGGGGTGGTCCGCACCCTGTGATTTATCGATCGGGTCGTGCTGGGGTGTGGTCGTGCTGGAGTGTGGTCGTGCTGGGGTGTGGTCGTGCTGGGGTGTGGTCGTGCTGGGGTGTCCCGCACCATGTGATTTATCGATCGGGATGTCAAAAACAAGCGTTTCGCCTGAGACATCCTCAAATTTTAATCCGCCGGCCTCCTTCGACCTCGATATTTATCAGGGAAAGAATCCGCCGGCCTCCTTCAAGTTGGGCACGGGGGGATATGTTTACATACTAAAAGAGAACCCTGGGCCCACGCCCTTTCCGGGAATAATTAACATGATGGACCCACGAACCCGGAAAGGGATATAGACATGTGCAGCATGGTCACGTTTTCACGATATCCAACTGGGCGACACCTCACGAAACATCCCACGAGACACCCCGCGAAACATCCCAGGAGACACCTCACGAAACAACCCACGAGACACCTCACGAAACATTCCACGAGACACCCCGTGAAACATTCCACGAGACACCCCACGAACAGGCAACCACTCAACCAGACACCCCACGAAACATTCCACGGGGGTGCGACTGGGTGTGGTCGTGCTGGGGTGTGGTCGTGCTGGAGTATGGTCGTGTTGGGGTGTGGTCGTGCTGGGGTGTGGTCGTGCTGGGGTGTGGTCGTGCTGGGGTGTGGTCGTGCTAGGGGGGTGGTCGTGCTGGGGGGTGGTCGTGCTGGGGCGTGGTCGTGCTGGGGCGTGGTCGTGCTGGGGCGTGGTCGTGCTGGGGTCGTGGTCGTGCTGGGGTGTGGTCGTGCTGGGGTGTGGTCGTGCTGGGGTGTGGTCGTGCTGGGGTGTGGTCGTGCTGGGGTGGGGTCGTGCTGGGGTGTGGGTCGTCGTGCTGGGGTGTAGGGTGGGGTCGTGCTGGGGTGGGGGTCGTGCTGGGGTGGTCGGCTCGTGCTGGGGTGTGGTCGTCGTGCTGGGGCGTCGGCTGGGGTGTGGTCGTGCTGGGGTGGGGTCGTGCGGGGTGTGGTCGTGCTGGGGCTGTGGTCGTGCTGGGGTCGTGGTCGTGCTGGGACCCTGTGATTTATCGATCGGTCGTGCTGGGGTGTGGTCGTGCTGGGGTGTGGTCGTGCTGGGGCGTGGTCGTGCTGGGGCGTGGTCGTGCTGGGGTGTGGTCGTGCTGGGATGTGGTCGTGCTGAGGTGGCCCGCACCCTGTGATTTATCGATCGGGATTTCAAAAACAAGCGTTTCGCCTGAGACATCCTCAAATTTTAATCCGCCGGCCTCCTTCGACCTCGATATTTATCAGGGAAAAAATCCGCCGGCCTCCTTCAAGTTGGCACCGGGGGACAGGTTTACCAACTAAAAGAGAACCCTGGGCCGGCGCCCTTTCCGGGAAAAATGAAAAAGGTGGGGACGCCAATGCGCACGCGCGTCGCGCGTGAGCGTCCTTGATCAGGCTGGAGGCCACAATAAAGGCGATCTCGTCTGGGGGCTCCAGCTCCTTGATCACCAGGAAGACCATCCGCCTGAAGATTGGGAAGAGGAGGAGGAGGACGGCGACGACGACAATGAGGTGGGACAAACGAGGAGGACCAGTGCAAACCCAATATCATCAACGATGTTGCAATCATCCCTCCCTCCAAGAATCCCTATCAGAGTTCGTTCTAATTGCGGAACGTGCACCATATGGCACAACAACAAAAACGTCTGAGGGTCCTCGATCGTGCCAAAACACCTCTCCTGAGACTACAACGACGCGAATCAACGTGCCTGTTTCGCCCTGACATGCAAGAACACAAATCCTGGAATCCTTGAAACCGCTACACCGCGTAAGACGAATGTGAACGGCGCTAAGGCGAGAGGCACATTTGTGTTGAGAACCACCCGCTCTCAATCCTTGAATCTGCTGCGAAGTGTTAAGACAAGACGAATGCGCGCCGCGCCAGGGCAAGAGGTCCACGCGGATCCGAGACATCCGCGCGGACCTCCGAGTTTTTATGCTTATGTCACTCTTCGTTTCCCTGAGGGAGGAGAGGAGCTGTCTACAAGAAGCAGAGATGGAGGAGTCGCAGTCGCCGAAGAAACGTGGGGAAATCCAACCAGCAGCAGCGGCAGCGGGCAAGGGAGGATGTCCGGAGTCCCCCGAGCGCGGGCAGCGCTCGCCTCCCGGCGCGGCTGCCGCCCCTCGGCAGCTGCGCGCGGGCGCGGCCCAGGGCTGGCAAGGTACATGTCACCGCGCGTCTTGGATACGCCCTGCGAAATGCTTAAGAAATCATGGGTTAAGAAATTCATAGTCTCAGAATCTGAATCAAAAAGCAGAGCTTCTATTAAAATCTGGGGATTTACATTGAAGCATTAAGAATAATCGAGACTCTGGCCGAAAACGTAAGTTTTCTTAAGCATCGCCTAGGGTGTACGCTTCGACATCGAACGACGATGTCACAGATCCTGTGCCATCCCTGCATCGAAGGCCGCACACCGTCGGGGCCTCGAGGGCCAACCACGATGTTTGAAGACGTGGTGGGTGGTGCGTGCGAGGTGACGGGATGATAGCGCCAGCGACACCACCTCGCTTGCGCCTCCCGTGGCAACCCTGCAGTGCTGACATCGCTGTGTCGGACCTCGACATTGGCGCCCGGTACACTAGGCGATCGCGAACGCACAGAGCACAGAAGACGACACACTGTTAGGACAGCTGGCAGGCACGCAGGAAGTCTTGCTGCGGGGCCATCTCACGCCAGAGCCGTGCTCGAACGAGGACCGTGGGGTGCTCCCAAACGTAAACCTCCTGGGAGATCCCAAAGGCTAGCGAGCCGCCAGGACGCCGCGCGACACGCGCGACACGCAGGGTTTACCCTGTCAGCCCACAGGAGGTTCAATGCACAGCGCCTCGTAAACTAGGACAGGGGCATATTTCAAGCCCTTGATTAAAAGAGCCACAGTCCGAGCTTCGGCTCTGATGGTGGGGTTGCCAGGGTGGCTGTCGGAAAACATGATCGACCCACGAACCCGGAAAGGAATATAGAAATGTAAGACTTGGCAACGTTTCAAAGACACTTGATTGGGCGACCGGCAAATGCAATGCTTAGTGTATCGATCTTGATGTACCGTGCCGAGGGCTGTGCTGTGCTGCGCCGTGATGAATTGCGATGTGCCATGCCGCGGTTGTGCTCTATAGCGTCGTGGATCGAGTCCTCCTTTGCATCCGAGTCCTGACCGACCTGGTCTGGATCTTAAGCTCGAGCTGCCTGAGCACATAGTAGCTGCCCAAGAGCTAATTCACGGGGGGGCATGCTAGGAAGACGCGCCGCCGAAAGTTCCAAGGGACGCGTCAGGCGACGTGCCAGGGGACGTGCCATGGGGACGCACCGCGGGACGTGCCAAGGGGACGCGCTACGGAACGTGCCAATGGACGTGCCACGGGACGTGCCACGGTACGCACCAAGCGAGGTGCCAGGGGACGTGCCACGGGGACGCACCGCGGGACGTGCCAAGGGGGACGCGCTACGGAACGTGCCAATGGACGTGCCACGGGACGTGCCAGGGGACGCGCCGCGCGACGTGCAAGGGGGACTCGCCACAGGACACGCCAAGGAACGTGCCAAAGCACTTGCCAAGTTGCAATGCTGAATGTATCGATTTTGATGTACCGTGCCGAGGGCTGTGCCGTGCTGCGCCGTGATGAATTGCGATGTGCCACGTGACGATTGTGCTCTATAGCGTTGTGGATCGAGTCCTCCTTTGCATCCGAGTCCTGACCGAACTGATCTCGATCTTAAGCTCGAGCTGCCTGAGCACATAGTAGCTGCCCAAGAGCTAATTCACGGGGGGGGGCATGCTAAGAAGACGCGCCGCCAAAAGTTCCGAGGGACGCGCCAGGCGACGTGCCAGGGGACGTGCCATGGGGACGCACCGCGGGACGTGCCAAGGGGACGCGCTACGGAACGTGCCAATGGACGTGCCACGGGACGTGCCAGGGACGCGCCGCGCGACGTGCCAGGGGACTCGCCACAGGACGCGCCACGGAACGTGCCAAAGAACGTGCCAGGTTGCAATGCTGAGTGAGTGTATCGATCTTGATGTACCGTGCCGAAGGCTGTGCTGTGCTGCGCCGTGCTGAACTGCGATGTGCCATGCCGCGATTGCGCTCTATAGCCTCGTGGATCGAGTCCTCCTTTGCATCCGAGTCCTGACCGAACTGATCTGGATCTTAAGCTCGAGCTGCCTGAGCACATAGTCCACGTAGTAGCTGCCCCAGAGCTAATTGACAAGGAAACATGCCAGGAAGACGCGCCGCGGAACGTTCCAAGGGACGCGCCAGGCGACGTGCCAGGGGACGTGCCACGGGGACGCACCGCGGGACGTGCCAAGGGGACGCGCTACAGAACGTGCTGGGGACAAGCGTCGTGTTGGTGGCCTGGACACGTAAAAACACGGTGCCAATTCGGGACAACCATGAGAGATACCCCCTGGGTGGCCTGGACACGTAAAAACACGTGGTTCCAGCTCGGGACAATCATGTTAGAGATCTCCCTGGGTGGCCTGAGCATGAAAAAACACGTGGTTCCAGCTCGGGACAGCCATGTTAGATACCCCCCTGCGTGACCTGGATACGCTGAATTCGCGCTCCCGCTTGAGACATCCTCGCTACGTCTTCCCTGGAGAGGCCCCCAAAGCGCAACCCCCTGTTCAGAGCAAGAAACCATCACTTTTCTGTATTGGGACATGTGTTCGGGTAGCGCTTTTCGGCCCCGCGTGCGTTTCCTTGTAATTCGGCGTTGGGCCCGACGCCATGTTAGATACCCCAACTCTGCAAAACCAGCGTTTCGCTCGAGACATCCTCAACAAATTCTGAACAACAAGCGTTTCGCTCGAGACATCCCCCAACTCTGCAAAACCAGCGTTTCGCTCGAGACAACCTCAACCAATTCTGAAACACAACCGTTTCGCTCGAGACATCCTCAAAAATCACGGAGATCCTCGAAAAACCAACGAATTAGTTGAGACATCCTCGAAATTCCTGCGCGCGGGACGCGGCACGCGCGAGACATCCTCGGAATTCCTACGCGGTGCGCTTTTCCGTGTCGCGGTCGGCTCTGCAAAACCAGCGTTTCGCTCGAGACATCCTCAACAAATTCTGAAAACAAGCGCTTCGCTCGAGACATCCCCAACTCTGCAAAACCAGCGTTTCGCTCGAGACATCCTCAACAAATTCTGAAAGACAAGCGTTTCGCTCGAGACATCCTCAAAAATAATTCCGCCGGCCCTACTCCCACACGTAATTTATCGCAGAATAATTTCGCCGGCCCTACAGCCGTCGAATCCGGAGGTAAACCTCTAAAAGAGAACCCTGGGCTCGAGCCCTTTCCGGGAAAAACAAGCGTTTCGCTCGAGACATCCTGCCAAAATCCCAAGAAATCTAAATTCCTGCGCGCGGGACGCGGCACGCGCGAGACATCCTCAGAATTCCTGCGCGAGGGGCGCTTTTCCGTGTCGCGGTCGGCTCTGCAAAACCAGCGTTTCGCTCGAGACATCCTCAACAAATTCTGAAACCAAGCGTTTCGCTCGAGACATCCCCAACTCTGCAAAACCAGCGTTTCGCTCGAGACATCCTCAACAAATTCTGAAAACAAGCGTTTCGCTCGAGACATCCTCAAAAACATGATGGACCCACGAACCCGGAAAGGGATATAAGACATGTGCAGCATGGACACGTTTTCATCACGATACCCAACTGGGCGAACACCTCACGAAACATCCCACGAGACACCTCACGAAACATCCCACGAGACACCTCACGAAACATTCCACAGACACCTCACGAAACATTTCAACGAGACACCCCGTGAAACATTCCACGAGACCCCCACGAACAGAACCACTCAACCGCGCCACGAAACATTCCACGGGGGTGCGACTGGGTGTGGTCGTGCTGGGGTGTGGTCGTGCTGGTGTGTCTGCTGGGGGTGGCGTGCTGGGGTGTGGTCGTGCTGGGGGGTGGTCGTGCTGGGGGTGGTCGTGCTGGGGGGGTGGTCGTGCTGGGGGGTGGTCGTGCTGGGGCGTGGTCGTGCTGGGGCGTGGTCGTGCTGGGGCGTGGTCGTGCTGGGGCGTGTGGTCGTGCTGTGGTGAGGTCGTGCTGGGGTGTGGTCGTGCTGGGGTGTGGTCTTGCTGGGGTAGGGTCGTGCTGGGGTCGGGTCGTGCTGGGGTGTGGTCGTGCTGGGGTATGGTCGTGCTGGGGTGGGGTCGTGCTGGGGTGGGGTCGTGCTGGGGTCTGGTCGTGCTGGGGTGTGGTCGTGCTGGGGTGGTCGTGCTAGGGTGGGGTCGTGCATTTCGCTCGAGACATCCTGCCAAAATTCCAGGAAATCGTACAAAAACAAAGGAATTAGTCGAGACATCATCGAAATTCCTTCGCGCGGGGCGCTTTTCCGCGTCGCGGTCGGCTCTGCAAAACAAGCGTTTCGCTCGAGACATCCTCGGCAAACTCTGCGGAGCAAGCGTTTCGCTCGAGACATCCTCAACACACGAAAAAGTGGCCCGCACCCTGTGATTTATCGATCGGGATTTCAAAAACAAGCGTTTCGCTCGAGACATCCTCAAATTTTAATCCGCCGGCCTCCTTCGACCTCGATATTTATCAGGGAAAAAATCCGCCGG
Organism: Prorocentrum cordatum; assembly: GCA_963575745.1. NCBI lineage: Eukaryota > Dinophyceae > Prorocentrales > Prorocentraceae > Prorocentrum > Prorocentrum cordatum. The sequence goes on along the minus strand of CAUYUJ010018797.1, from coordinate 72,916 downwards.
CCTCCTTCAAGTTGGCACCGGGGGATTAGGTTTACCAACTAAAAGAGAACCCTGGGCCGGCGCCCTTTCCGGGAATAATTCCGCCGGCCCTACTCCCGCACGTAATTTATCGCAGAATAATTTCGCCGGCCCTACAGCCGTCGAAACCGGGGGGTAAACCATCTGAAAGAGAACCCTGGGCTCGAGCCCTTTCCGGAAAAAAGGGCGGAGCGGTCTACAATTTTCTGGGGACGGGGCCAGGGCTGGGGACGGGGGCCGGGGCCAGGGCTCCCAAGCCAAGAGAACCACCAGCGAGCTGACAGGTCAGGGAACTAGCCCGCCAGCAAGCTCGACAGACGGACACGACGCAAACATCAACACATCACACTGCCTAAGGCGACTGCCAACACCCTCCTTCCCCTTCTCCGCCTTCTCCTCCTCCTTCTCCTCCTTCTCCTCCTCCTCCTCCCTCATCCTCCTCCTCATCCTCCTCCTTCCTCATCATGATCACTTCTGCCTCCTCGTGGTAAAGCTCACAAACTAGTGAACAGGACGAGGGGTTCAAAGAAGAGTCCCAGATCGGCGGCACAGGCTGAAGGCCTTTACAATCGCTCCTCTGCAGGAGGCGTTCGGTCGTATTCTGAAGACTGCAGCACCCAAAGCCAGGAAGAGAGGGGAGGGAGGAAAGAGGTGACTCGCTGACGGCCAACTGGTGAAACGTTGACCGCAGCAATCAGGAGTTGTGCGAAAGAGACAGTGCAGCACTCTTCTTCGGGGGGCCAGAAACAGAGAGCCGCAGGATTGAAAGGCCGCAGAGTTGGCAGCTAGACCATGCTGAGCAGCTCTAAATGTGACGACAAGTTTGCGGTCCTGCGAAGAGAGATCTACATTACGCATCCTCTGGAGGAGAAAGCTGTACGTGTTCTGGGATTTTTCTGCGAGCATACGGAGGTAGCGAACAGCCAAGACTTCCCAGGCAGGCGTGCATAACTGCCCCACATAGCCTAGATTGCTGAAAGCGTACACGTGGTAACCAGTGATCCCCCTTACGATACCCAAGTGCAGCTCTTCGATACTACTCGTGCGTGCAAGACGCGTCGACATCTGCGAACGCCAACTCTGACGAAACCCGTCCAACCCCAGAATGACACCGAGGTGCTTACTGGAGGTCCAGAATACACTTGTTGCACTTAATTCGGCTCACGAAGTCGCACCTGACGAAGGACTTCTTCAATGAAAAAGGGAGAAAAAGAAGAACGGGGAGAAAGAGGGCGGAAAGAGAACGAATGATGCGGACTGAAAAGCACGGGGGGGGAGGGGAGAGGGAAGGGGCAAAGGAGAACAGGGGGAGCGGAGAGAGGGTGCGAGGGTCAGAGAGGGGGGGAAATAACTATGGGAGAAGAGCGGAGAAAATGGGTGAGAGGGGGAGGAGGAGGGCGGAGTGGAGGGGGGGAGGGGCGACGGGGGAAGAGGGGAGACAGGCGGAGGAACTGGGAGGACGAAGGACGAAATAACGAGGGGCGCTGGGGCAGCTCCCTCCTCCGCCCGCCCTTCCCGAACTGTCGCCTTTCCCCGTCCTTCCTGCTCTCCCTCCTCCCCCCTTCCCTCCTCGTTCCTCCCCTCCGTCGTTCCCCCTCCTTCCCCTATCCACCCCTCCTCCACCACTCCTCCCCCCCAGAGAGCGGGGGGGGGAGGAGCAATGAGGTGCAAAGGAGAGAACGGGATTTGGATGCCCCGCCGACGCCCGCTGCGCCAGAAGCAGTACTATCCTTCCGCAGGCGACGTGGCACCACCCGCTGTGAAAACACACGCGCGGGAAGCAAGCACATCGAGTGCACACGGCATCGCGGAGGAGCACCGATCTGCGCTGAGAACGACTGCGGAAAGGACGGACCGCGCCACAAGCTCAAACACACACACACACACACACACTCACACACACACACACACACACACACACACACACACACACACGCGCACACACACACACACACACGCGCGCACACACTGACACGCACACACACACACACACACACACACACACACACACACACGCGCACACACACTGACACTGACACTGACACTGACACTGATACTGACACTGACACTGACACTGACACACACACACACACTTTAAGCCAGCGGCGCAGAGGGTCCTCAAGCGCGGGCAGCAAATTGAAATGCGAATTGTAATCGAACGTTGCCGAGGGCGCAGCGTACGAAACGTTGCACACTGCAACATGCAGGCGATGGGCGTGTTAGAGCCACAGACTCAAACACAAACACCCACACACACACACACACACTGACTCACTGACCCACTCTCCCACACACGCTTACTTTTTCGCGATCGTGGCATCGCGCGCAGCAACGAGGCGGAGAAAGCCACCCGAACAACCAGAGAACGCGCGCGGCCGGCCCCTCGTAATATCGGGCAGGGATTCGAAGAAGATCGACCATGCCATGCGCGCGCTCGAGCGTGGGCAGCGAGGGTGAAGCAGGCCAGGGTGGCAGAGCAAGCGGGTGCGCAGCGCGGCCAGGCGGCAGCGACGAGAGAACAAGGAGGGAGGACAGCGGAGCAGGCAGACGGACAGCGTGGACTTGAGGCATTAGGCTGCCGAGGACCCCACATACTTACATTATGGCTGGACGCGCCGGCAACGCATAGACCGCACTCCCTGTGCACCCCCTCTGGTGCCGAGAAATTCCCACGCCTGCCGTGCCCTGCGCGCCTGCAACGCATAGAGACCGCACCCCCAGTACACCCCCTCTGGAGTCGCTGGCGGGCCCTGCGCGCCTGGAACGCATAGAGACCGCATCCCCTGCGCACCCTTCTGGTGTCGAGAAAATGCCGCGCCTCCTGCCGGGCCCTGCGCGCCTGCAACGCATAGAGACCGCCCCCCCCCCCGCACACCGCCTCTGTTATCGAGACATTGCCACGCCTGCCGCGCCTGGCACGCCTGCAACGCATAGAGACCACACATCCTGCGCACACCCTCTGGCGTCGAGAATGTGCTACGCCCGCCGTGCCCTGCGCGCCTGCAACGCATAGAAGCCGCACCCCCCACGCACCCCCTCTGGTGTCGAGAATTCCCACGCCTGCCGTGCGCTGCGCGCCTGCAACGTATAGAGACCGCACCCCCTGCGAACCTCCTGGCGTCAAGAAAGTGCCGCGCCTGCCGTGCCCTGCGCGCCTGCAACGCATAGAGACCGCACCCCCAATGCGCGCCTGCAACGCATAGAGACCGCACCCCCTGCACACCCTCCTGGTGTCGAGAAAGTGCCGCGCCTGCCGTGCACTGCGCGCCTGCAACGCATAGAGACCGCACCCCCAGTACACCCCCTCTGGTGTCGAGAAAATGACACGCCAGCTGCGCCGTGGAGCCTGCAACGGATAGAGACCGCACCCCCCGCGCACCCCCTCTGTGATCGAGACATTGCCACGCCTGCCGCCGTTGTGCTCAGCTGCGTCTCTGTACTGAGCTGAGCTGTGCTTGCCCACGCGCACACGTACATGCAAGCCCACACACCGTGCACGTGGCGTGCTGAGCTGTGCTGAGCTGTGATGTTAGCTGTGCCGTGGAGGAGGGCAGGAAGGAAGAAGGAGGGAGGTGTGAGGGAGGAGACGCGGGTGCGACGCGGCAGGGAAGAAAACCAGAACCCCACGGAACATGTGGGGAAAAACATTATACACACAGATTTTAAGGTGTCGCGGCCCTGCGCGCACCGACAGGGCGGAGAAAGTCGTGGAGCAGCAATCGGGCGCGCACGTCTGAAGCGCCCGAGTCCTGAACGACCGCTTGGGGTCCCGCAGCAGCGAGCCGCCATAAGCCGTCCGGGCGAGGATGACGGGGGGCCCGTGGAAGGATGAGGCTACGGTGAGGTGGAGGTGCCATAAGCCATGTTGGACTGGATGGCGGGGGGAGCGAGTAAGCAGCGTGGAGCGACAAGGAAGCCAAGACCGACCGAAAGCCCAAAAGGCAAAGGGGTCACGTGCCTACGGTAGGGTACCAGGGCGCCAAGGCCGGCAGGAGCTGGCAGAAGGGCACCAAAGTGAAGGGCAAGGAGGCCGCAGAGGCCCAACAGTGGCGGTGGGGACACACACACACACACACAAGCACCCACACACACACACAAACACCCACACACACACACACACACACACACACACACACACACACACACGCACACACACACACACACACACGCACGCACGCACGCACGCACGCACGCACGCGCACACACACACACACACACACACACACACACGTCCTGGTCGATGCAGCACCCCCCGCCGTCGGAGAACGGGGGGGGGCAGGGAGAGCTGAGGGAGGAGAGTGCAGGAAGGCTAGGGGGAAAAGGGGAACGGGAGGGCGCAGGACAGGGGACGACGACGACGACGACGACGACGACGACGACGACGACGACGACGTCGACGACGACGACGACGACGACGACGACGACGACGGACGACGGCGACGACGGACGACGGACGACGGACGACGGACGACGGACGACGACGACGACGGCGGACGACGGCGACGACGGACGACGGACGACGGACGACGGACGACGACGACGACGACGGCGACGACGGACGACGGACGACGGACGACGGCGACGATGACGACGAACACGAGGGCCATCGAAGCCGCCTGGAGAGAGCCCAGCCGAGACGCCCTGCCCAGCGATACGCCCTCGGAGTCGACCGCCCCCGGCTCACGCCTTTCTCCTCCCGCCCGCTCCCCGCGGGGGCCTTAGCCTGGTGCTGCTCACCTGGAAGAGCTTGGTGCAGCCGAAGAAGAGGTCGGTGAGCTCCTCGACGGCAGCGAGACGGAGGAGGGACAGACAGGCAGACAGACAGACAGACGGACCGACGGACGGGCAGGCGGGCAGGCAGACGGGCAGACAGACAGGCAGGCAGGGCGGGCAGAGAGGCAGACCGAGCAGACGGGCGGCTGGAAAACCGACAGACCGACGGGCAGAGAGGCAGACCGAGCAGACGGGCGGCCGGGCAGACGCGAGCGGGCGGAGCCCGGGCCCGCGCGGGGCGTGGGCGGTGGGCGCCGCGGCGCCGCCGCGTGCTCGCCTCCGCGGGCCTGCCGCCGGGGGCCCTTCCGGGGGGCGGACTGCTGCCGGCGCGCGCGAGCCAGCTCCCCTCGCGCAGCCGGGGGCAGGCGCGCACCCAGGCCGAAGCGGGCCCGAAGAAGGGGGGCGGCGGCAAAGGGGGAGCTGACGAATCAGCTCACGCGGCTGTGGTCTTCCAAGGCGCCTCCCGACGCCACCGTAGCATCCAGGAAGGCGCCCAGCGGCGAAGCCGAGACCAGCTGAATGCAGCAGAGTTCAGGCCGCGGACCCGCGTCGTGACGAACTGGGCGACGGCTGCTGAGACTGCGTGGACCGTTCAACCTTGCATAACTGGCGGCCCTTCGATCGCCAGAACGCTCAGTACTGAACCGCTTCTGGGCCACTGGCGGCGTGTATCCTTGAACGCCCGCGTTGGGGTCGTCGCCGCGTCGACAGGACACGAACCTGCCGAAACCTCCCCCTTTTCTGTCCCCCCTTTCCTGAGCATGTTCTCGGGGTGGAGGGCCAAGGGTGAAATCCAGATATGGGCGTTAGCACCTCGAAAATCACTCCGCTGTGTGACTCACCCTTTGCAGATTCGGGCCTCGAAAACCAATCGAAACGGCATTTCAGACTTCAGCCTCTGCCCTCCGCCCAGAAAAAATGCTCGGCTTTTCGCCCGACTCGATCGAAGAGAGGGCGAGCGGCCAAGAATGCAGGGCAGGGGAGGGAGAGCCCGCTCAGGGGGGCAGGAGAGGTCCGCTGGAACACCCGCCCCCCCTTGGGGCCTCCAGTCGGGACGTTGACCTAAGGAACGATAAATAAGGAGCGACGCCCCCTTGTTTCCATGAGTGAAACTTCGATTCCCCATCGAAACTCAGGGAAAGCCTCAGGCAAGCTGGGAAGCAAGAAAGGAACACCGAGCCCCTTCCCCAACGAAAAGGGTTCCTTCTTCAGCGCCCCGACTGTACCCCGACCAGACTCCACCAGCACCGAGGGCAGGGGGACTGCAGAGCGAAGAGGAAGAGGAGGAGGAGGAGGAGGAGGAGGAGGAGGAGGAGGACGACGACGACGACGAGGTGGAGGAAGAGAGGAGGAGGAGGAGGCGGATGAGGCGAAGGAAGAGGGGTGCTGACGCTTTCGATGGTCATCGCAGGGCTTCCAGTGCATTCGCCTCGAGATCCTGGCCGAGACGCGCTCCAGGACAGGTCTGGTGAATGAAGGGGGAGGGCGAGGACGCATGTTCGAATATTCTGGTGCGTTTCGGTGTTCCAGGACAGCCCCAGGAGGGGCCCCACGGGAGTAGCCCAGGAGGGCTCTCAGCAGGCAATGCAAAAGGATCAGCTGGTGTGGACAGCGCTCGGAAGGGGAAACTGTCGCGATTTTCCTCACGAAAATTTTCGCTTCGGGCGCGCTTGGCCCGCAGCGACCGGCCCCCTTGCTCCTGGGGCAAAGCGAAGGCCCGCAGAGGGCGACCGGGCATCTCGGCGTCGGCTTCCGACACCGCGCGGTTCGCCCAACCTTGCACGATGCGTGGCTTTCGGTCGCCAAATCGTCCTACATTGGCCGGCCCTGGGACGCTGGCGGCGTTCAACCGCAGCAGAGACTCCAGGAGAAGGAGGAAGGAGGAGGAGGAGGAGGAGGAGGAGGAGGAGGAGGAGGAGGAGGAGAGAAGAAGGGGGAGGGGGAGGAGGAGGGGGGAGGAGGAGGAGGAAGAAAAGGAGGAGGAGGAGGGAGGAGGAGGAGGAGGAGGAGGAGGAGGACGAGGAGGAGGAGGAGGAGGAGGAGGAGAAGGGTAGGTAGGTAGGTGTGCTCCCTTTGAGCTGGCGGCGGAGGCGTCGGACGGCGCTTCCTTTTAGCAAGGAGCCACGACCCGGAGAGGGTTCGGAAGCGACCTTGCTGCGACGGCTCTGGAAGACAAAGCGCTAGCACTGGAGGGAACGGGGGGAGGGTAGGCGAAAGCTTTAGCTCTCGGGGGGCCTGGGCGGAATGCTTGGGTCGGCGCTGGACCCCCCCCCCCCCAGCGCTCAAAACGAGCCCGGGGAGCGGCGCCAAGGCGCCGGGGGGGGGGGCACAGCCCCTACCCAGGGACACCCCCCCCAGCCACCGAAGGACGTCGCAGCTCCAGCCAACACCTCCGCCCTGAGCCTCAGCCAGAGCGAAGCAGCAGAGGCAACTCAGAGACTCCCCGCAACATGGGGGGGGGCCAGGCAGGGAGCACCTGCCTGGAGCTCGTCCGATCCCCACTACACTGCCTGGTCGACGCACCCCGCAGGTGCGGGACGGTGACAGGAAGGGGGAGAGGGAGCCACCCCGAGGGGGGGGGAAGGGGGCCCAGCCCGACCCGGCCAGCCTGCCAGGGGCCCACAGGGAGAGGAATACCGCTCCCGCTGCACCCCAGGGCAGGACCAGAGCTCCGAGGAGAATCCAGCCGTGGCGACAAAGGGACCCCCGAACAAGCAGCGGTCAGGGTACCTTCCCCCAGAAGCGCCAGGCAGAGGGGAGGGAGGGCGGGAGGGGGCGAGATCGGAAGGGGAGAGAAAACCACCCCAGAGAGGAGGAGAAAGGGAGAGAGGACGGGGCGAAGAGAGAGGCCCATCCCGGCCCGACCCGACACGACCACCCGGGCTCCCGGGCGGAAGGCGGGAGGGAGGGAGGGAGAAAGGGAAGGAGAGAGGGAAGGAGAGGGGCGAGCGGGGGAGGGCTCTGCTGGCGACCGCCCAGAAACGATCCGCCTCCTTCTCAACGCGGAGCGCCATCAGCGCCGCCTCGTTGTACCCAACGTCCGCCGGAGCTGCCGACAAGATCGCCGCGGCCGCAGCTTCCCTGGTGGACGGGATCCCGCCGCCGCGGGCCTTCCAGAAAGTGCGCCTGCATCCGTCAGTGTTTTTGCAATTACCCCAAACATGAAAAGTGGGACTCAGAACCTGCTCCCCGCAGAGGACGCAAGCCTGCCTCCGCGCCGAAGAGAAGGAGCCAGCGGAGTGGCTGAGCGCAACCAGCCGCCCACGGAGACTGCTCAGCGAGCGCTGGCCCAGCAGGACGTCGAAAGGGAGCCCTTGAGAGCCGCGGCAAGGTCCAGGCGAGGAACTGGGCCAAGAGACAGGACTGGGAGCGGCCTCACGAGCCCTAGCGCCTGCCGCCTCAGCTTCTGCACGCACCCGGCCTCCAGGAGGGCCCGCACGTGCGCCTTGCACTGACGCATAGACAACCCTTCGCGGGCAGCCTCTGCTGCTGGCCAATCTGGGACGGACCACGCATCAAGGAGGGCCAGCGAAAGCTGTGCCCAAGTGCGGCCTCCTGACACGTGCGCGCGCACAAACACTCGCTTGTAGAGGTCCTCCCGTGGAAGCTGCCACAGACCAGCGCGCCGGGAGGCAACCTCCAACATAGCCCTGGCCGGCCCGAAAAGCGACCAGCCCAACTCCGAGCAGGCCAGAGCCCCCCCTCGCCAGGGTGGGCTACCCAGGAGGGCGCGCGCCCACGCCCCGTAGCTCTGCCCCAGCTTGCGCGGCGCGTCTTCACCCACCACCCACAGCCACCGCCCGAAACGCAGCGCGCCTTCGACTTGAATCTGGAAGACGTGAGCAGCCGCGGCAAGTGGAAGGACTCCAGCAGCCACTTGCCCCGCGAGGGAGGCGCACTGCGCGGACGCGGCACCGATTTTCACATCCGCGAGCCTCGAGAGGTCGAGGTCACCAGACCACAGGAGCCCGAGCCACTGATGAGCATCTTTGAACCCAAGTGGAACGGGCGCCCCTCCCCGGAGCGGCAGGGTTAGGGGAGCGGCCGCCCTGCCCGCCAGCCTGCTCACAGCGGACCCATGGACGACGACGGCGTGCTTGGAGGGCTTGGTATGCGGGGAGGCCTTGTGCATAAATGCCCACTCGGCAAGAGCGCTCTGTGCCCGTTGAACCCCTCCCCGGGTGGAGGAAAGCAAGACGGGGTCGTCGGCACGCAAGATGGCCGCGAGGCGCAGCGGCGCGGCAGCATCGAGCGCAGCCAGGGCGGAGGCTTCCAGCACAGGGTCGCCCGCTAGCTCGGCCGCTGAGGGAAGGGGCGCGCCCTCGCGGAGTGCACTGGTGAGCATGGCAGACACGCCTAAGTCAGGGGTGCCTGTGCCACGCCACTGGCGCCCGGCCCAGATGCACGGAAGGCGCACACCAACGCCAACCCCACATCCTGCCTTGTGCAAGGCCTCGGGGGGGGTCCATGTAGACGGGGAACGTCAGCGGCCCCATCGCCCCCCCTTCCGCGATTCCCTGGTCAATGAGAACAATGGCAACACCATTGAAGTTCACGTGGATGGTGTCCACGGCCATCATGCTCGCCAGGAGAGAGAACATGCCGTCGCGCACGCCGGCTTTCTCATGGAGGCGCAGGAGGAGCACCTCCCTCCACGCGCGCGGGAAAACCTTCTGGAGGTCCCCGAAAACCGCCCACAGGGGCCGTCCTGCTCCCTTTGCCCCCGCAGCAAGCTCGTGGAACACGAGGTGCGCGTCGCCCACGTCGCGGACATACCCGCTCTGGCCCAGAAAAATGGACGAGCGGAGCTGCTGGACAAGCCGCCCGTGCACCAGCACCTCCTGTAGCAGACCCAACTGCGACTTCACCATGATGAGCCGAAAAGAATTCCCTTTGTCGAGCGGGCCTTCCTTGCGCAAGGGGACGGCGCAGCTGCCCCTCCAGGCTGCTGGTCTCAGGGCAAGGCACCCAGGGCCCGTCAGACGCAGGGCCGACCAGAAGGCGGACAGGAGGCAGGCGTCTCCAAGTTGGAGGGCCCCGCGCGGCACCAGATCAGGCGTGGTAGCGCCCGTCCTGCCCATTGTGGACAGAGCCACTTCCACTTCCATCAGTTCAACCGGGGAGTCGTGCAAGCCCCGACCCCGACAGGCCCGCGCAGCGCCTTTCAGTCCAGGCAGCAAACCATGCACGTGCGCATGGAAAGCCGGATCCCACGGGCCTGGCCACTGCGACTGTTCCCGCAGTTGTTGGCACCAGGCCCCTCGCGAGGCCTCCTCGGACAGGGTCTCGCCACACTTTCCCCTCAGAAGGGAAGCCGGGCGGGGCTCTCTTGGGCGCAAGAGCCGCATGCATTTCACCACTCGTTCCTGCGCCGAGCCCGGCCCTTCGATGGCCGACCGCACCCTGCCCCGCAGCGCTGGGGCCCCCGCGCGCCGCGGAGGGCAAGGTTTGCCCTGCGGCACTACCCAACCTGCCAGAATGAGGCCAAGGATAAGGTGCAGTAGCCAGGCAGCAACGTCAGCCAACCACTGCGCCGCACGCACTCCCACCCCCCTCGTGCTGGAGCTGGCCGCCTCGTCCACGCAGTAGTGCTGCAAAATGCCCGTGTACTCTCGCAAAACCGGACGGGCCACGGCCAGCCCCTCGGCCCAACGAGCCGTAGAATTCCACCACCGCGGCATGCGAATGGATCCTGGGCCCCTGCTCGCAGGAAGAGGGGAGAAGGGAACAGAGAAATCGATCAGGAAGTGGTCCCCGTACGTGTACTCGACACAGTTTTCCCAACAACAGCCCCCCTCGCCCCGGCAGGACAAGCCGTTGTGCACCCGAGCGACACCATGAGCTGCAGGGGAGGCAAGCACAACATCGATGCAGCGAGCACTGTTCCCTCCATGATGGGTGTCCCCTGGACGGAGAGCAAGATCCTTGCGCCCGAGGGGCAGCCTGACCGTGGAGGCTTGGCCCTGGCCCGACGGAGGATTGAGAAGTGAGAACCCCCACGTGGTTGCAAAAAGCGCCCAACGATTGGATCGACCACGCGAGGGCTCCCGAACACCAAGAATTTCTTCAAGTTGCATGTTAATGTCCCCCATGACAACCACACACGCCTCCTTCACAAGCGGGGCCGGACCCACAAGTGTTTCTACGTCGTCGCGCAGCCCATCCACTTCGAGGAACCACTCTCTGTATGGACCAGATTTTGGGACCGGGGGAAAATATACCGTGCAGAAGAACCACGGCAAGACCATGAGCATCGATCGCGCGCAACCACAGCCGGCGATTGGAGCCCACATGATCAAGTGCTCCTGCCGAGGGTAACCGAACCTTGTCCCAGATGACCGCGACACTGGCGTAAGAGGGGCCGCCCCGCGCTACGATGCCTATGTCGGCATGCCCCAGGACGACGATTCCTGCAGCGAGGCGCGCCCCAGGTAGTCCCAACACAACAAGGTCGAGCCGACGAAAAGCCTGTAATATGCCCACCTTGCGATCCGTGAAGACGCCCCAGCGCACTCTGGAGCCATCTATGGACAGGCATCCTTAAGTGCTCGGAGAGCCGACTCCCATCCTCACCTCAGACAAGACATCACTTCCCACCTCCACAAGCTCACGCCGGGCTCCGCCCCGAGGCATATCGAAGATCCCCCTTCCCAAAACCCACTGCAATGACGCAAGGAACTCAGAGAGCGACCTGGAAGGCGGAGGGCACTCCCCACGACCCGCTGTAGACATCAGCCTATGTGCCTCGTCGTGGATTTGCTTCCACCTGAAGTGCAGGAGGGCGTCTGCCGCAGGATCACCTCGCGGTCCCAGGCCACTGTCATGGGGAAAGGCAGCCCACAAGGCATCCAGCAGGCTATTCATGGCACGGCAAGGTGGGGGGCACGAGGAACGCTCCTCCACCTCCGCTGGAGCTGGGAAGGGGGGGAGCAAGAAGCAAGCGCTCTTTGCCGCCATCTTGACCCGAGGATAAGCATGGTCAGCAATTCCCCGGAGCTTAGGAGGGCCCAGCCCGACCCGACCCGACTGCCGGGAGCCAAGGTGGGGAAGAATCCCAATCCCGCAGCACCCCGGGGCAAAAACCAGAGTTCCGAGGCGAATCCAGCCGTGGCGACAAAGGGACCCCAGCACGAGCAGAGGCCCGGGCACAGTCCCCCCCAGAAGCGCCAGGCAGAAGGGAGGGAGGGCGGGAGGGGGTGAGACCAGACGGGGAGAGAAAGGCCACCAGGGCGGGGGGGGGAAAAGGGGGAGGGAGGGAGAAGGGAGGGAGGGGGCGCCGGAGCCGGGGAAGGGGAGAGCAAGAGGCAGGCGTTCGCAGCCACGCCAGACCCTAGAAGAGCAGAGAGAAAGAGGCAACAACACCCGATAGGCTTCGGCCACAGCCTCCAAACAGGACCGAGACCACCAGGGCCACAGGAGGGCACGGCTCAACGACCGCCTCCTCCGAGAACCCAAGGAGGCCTGGCCCGGAACGGGGGCGGCGGAGGAAGGCCGTCGGGGACCTCGAAGCGGCGGCAGGACACACGGCAGCAGCGACGCAGGCAACACCAACCGCAACGGCACAGACCACAACAACCACGACGGCGGCGCGACAGACAGCGACGACGACGACGGGACGACGGCAACGACGGCAACAGCAACGACCACGGCGCGCAGAGGCTCCGAGACCGCCGCTCGGCCTTCACTGGCCCGGCTCGGGCAGGCCCCTCCCCCCCGAGCAGGCCCGGGCCCGAAGCGGGAGGGGGGGGGGGGGGGGCGGGCACGGGGGGGGGAAAGGCAAAAGAAACGGAAGGGGAGAGAAGAAGACGGGGAGAGAAGACGCGGGAGACAGGGGAGACAAGAGCAAGCAGAGGGAGGAAGGGCGAAAGGGCCATGCGGCTTGCGGGGCTGGACCACCAGACGAGCGCTCCCGCGGCGCCGCCTGCTCTGCCACTCTGGGCGGCCCAGGCCCTCGGCCCCAACCCCCCCCCCGCCCAGCCCAACCCCACGGCGAGGGAGCGGGGAGAAGCAGCCCATCTCACCCCGGCCCGACCCAACCCAGCCCTGCGGAGCTGGAGGACGGGAGGGGGAGAAGACAGGGCGATGTTTGTTGCGACCGCGGCGCCGTCGATCTGCAGAGGATTCGGTGGGGGGGCGCCCGGGAGGGCGGGGAAGGGGCAAGAGCGGGAGGAGAAGGGCATGGGGGGAGCATGGCTCCAGAACGGCAATAAACAACACCTAAATGAATCACGACCACTTACAAAAGGTGGCGGGTGGGCGGGGCAAGTGTCCTTCACGACCTCTGCCTGCCACTCCCTGGGCGCACGGGGCGCTCCCTGGGCGCAAAGTGGGAGGGGGAGAGGCGGGAGGGGAGAGGTTCTGCCGAAGGGGTCCTACCGCGGGGCAAAGCTACCTGCCTCAGTCAGACGCCGGGGGCGGCGACCACTCTGCCGGCGGCAACGGCGGCAGGCTCGGAAGCCTCGACTGACCGCCGGCCGCCCAGGGAACGGGCGGGTTGCCGTTGTTCCAGGGCACGGTCCAGGCCTCGATCTGGGCCAAGATCTGGTCCGTGGCCCCCGCGCTGGCGGACACGTGCACATGGCCCTGCTTGCGAAGCCATACGTGGGCTGCTCTTTTTTTCCGCCCGAATTGCAACAGCACTCCCTTGGGGTCGGAGGCCTTTTTCGGGACGTGGCACCACTTGCCGGTGGCCATAAGAGGGCTGCCCACAGGGTGTGTATGCCCAGTACAGCACAACCCGGTCTGAAGGAAGACTCCCGTCTGGGAGCCTCCGCACCCACCTGTCCACGCGGCGCTCGTCCACCTCTGCTGGCGCCGGGGCCTGCGCACGCTCGAACTCCAGGAACAGCGGGTCGCCGGCCTTCCGCGTCGGCGTCACGGCTCCCCCCCCCCCGGCCCCGAGCTCGCCGGAGGGGCTCGTCGCTGTGCTCGCAGCGGGCAGCAAGACCCGGGCCTGGGCGTCGCGTTCCTGGCCCAGCAGGGCCCGGGCCTGCGCCTGAGGCACCGCGCCCCCCCCAAGGGAACTGGCTGGGCCGCAAAAGCCACACAGGAGCGTCAGCCCCGAGGGCCCCGCGGTGGCGACGAGAGCATACCCCTTCTGGCCGCACACCGTGCAAGCAAGGGTCGGCAAGGCACTGGCTCCGAACCCAGCACAAGAGCCCTGCCCAGGTCCGACTCCGCGGCCGCCCGGGACCGTCTGCCGGGCAGGCTCGTAGAGCCCGGCGAAGCTCGTCGGCTGCAGCGCTGCGCTGGCTGCGGGGGGGAGGGGGGCCTTCTCCGCGCTGGTCTGGGCGGTGTTCCAGGTGCCCCAGCAGGTCTCGCAGTAGGAGGTCTCCGCGAAGACGCCCTGGCCCGTTACGAGCTGCACGCCCGCGGCTCCGCAGCCCTTGCACTGCGCCGCGACAGCGCCGTTCTCGAGCGAGAGCGCCTCTCCGCTGGCTGCGGCCCCCTCCTTCGCCTCCGGCTTCGCCGGGTGTTCCTCGGCCGGGGCTGCGGCGAAGCTCGCGGGCTGCAGCCCTGGGAGGAGGAGGAGGAGGAGGAGGAGAAGGAGGAGCAGGAGCAGGAGCCCCCCCAAAAAAACCTTGCCGAAAGGCGGCGCCTCCCCCCCCCCCCGCGCGGCCGCGGAGAGAGGTGCCCTCGGCACAGCGGCCGCCGCCCGAGGCCCCGAGGGGTCGGCCGTCCTGCGAGGTGAACTTCTCCCCCTGCTGCAGCAGATAGAGCACCTCAGCGGCCGCACGGCGGGGAGTCCAAGCGCTGAAGAGACCTTCCCTCCTCCCTCCCCCTGTCCTCCTCCTCCCTCTCCCTCCCTCCCTCCCTCCCTCCCTCCCTCCCTCCTCCCTCCCTCGTTATCCCTCCTTCTCCAGCTCCACATCCTCAACCCTCCTCGTCATCATCATCGTCATCATCATCATCATCATCATCATCATCAGCAGCATCATCATCATCATCATCATCATCATCATCATCATCATCACCACCACCACCACCATCATCATCATCATCATCATCATCATCATCATCATCATCATTATCATCAACATCACCATCATCATTTCCAGCATCATCATCGTCATCATCATCAGCATCATCATCGCCCAAAATCATCACTCAAGATCGGCATCAGCATCATCATCATCATCATCAGCATCAACAACATCAACATCAACATCAACATCAACATCAACATCATCATCCTCCTCTTCCTCATCATCATCAGCATCATCAGCATCGTCATCTTCATCATCATCCTCATCCTCATCATCATCATCATCGTCCTCGTCCTCGTCCATCAATCTCCTCCTCCTTGTGCTGCTCATCATCATCACAAGAAGCAACAGGACGATGATGATGATCATCATCATCCTGAACAGCATCACCAACAGCAGCATCATCAACATCAAAATCATCAGCATCAGTATCAGCATCATCATCAGCATCATATTATTGCCCATCATCATCATCATCATCATCATCATCATCATCATCATCATCATCATCATTATCATTATCGTCGCCATCGTTTTCATCATAAACAGCATCATCATCATCATCACCAGCATCATCATCATCATCAGCAGCATCATCATCATCAGAATCAGCATCATCATCGTACTCATCCTCATCATCATCGTCCTCATCCTCATCATCATCATCATCATCATCATCATCATCATCATCCTTATCATCAGCATCATAATCCTCAGCATCCAAATTGTCATACTCAAGATCAAATGCCTCATCCCCACACTCATACTAATCATCATATCATCATCATCAGCATCATCATCACCTTTATCATTACCATTAGCAGCCACATCACCATCATCGTCATCTGCATCATCAGCATCATAACCAGCATAACAATACCATGGACGTCACCCATGCTCATCATCCCTAGCATCATCATCAGCATCACCATCATCATCAGCATCAGCATCATCAGCATCATCATCTGAATCGTCATCACCATCATGAGCATCATCACCATCAGCATCATGAATATCATCATCATCAGCATCATCATAATGATCGTCGTCGTCATCATCAGCATCA
>CAUYUJ010018797.1:47073-54573 GCA_963575745.1 Prorocentrum cordatum | reverse complement strand
TTCGTCATCATCAACATTGGCATCATCATCATCAGCAGCAACATCATCCTCACAATCAGACTCGCCATCGTCATCATCAGCAGCAGCATCATCATTCTCATCAGCCTCATCTCCTCATCCTCCGCCTCCTCCACCTCCTCCAGCAGGGCACCCGCGTGATGAGCTGCATGCACTTCTCCGAGTCGATGGGCGTGTCGCTGGAAGCCGAGCGTTGCTGCTTCGGCGAACGCAGCAGCGAGCTGCGGCGATGCCGAACGGCCCCCCCTTGCAGCGGAGCGCCCTGCTCCTGCAGGCCCCCCCAAGCCCTGGGGCAGTCCCGCCAAGCCCCGAGAAACAGCGAACGTCGTCGTCGTCGGTCGTCGTCGTCGTCGGTCGTAATCGGTCGTCGTCGGTCGTCGTCGGTCGTCGTCGGTCGCCGTCGGTCGTCGTCGGTCGTCGCCGGTCGTCGTCGTCGTCGGTCGTCGTCGGTCGTCGTCGGTCGTCGTCGGTCGTCGTCGTCGTCGTCGGTCGTCGTCGGTCGTCCTCGGTCGTCGTCGTCGGTCGTCGTCGGTCGTCGTCGGTCGTCGTCGTCGGTCGTCGTCGTCGTCGGTCGTCGGTCGGCGGTCGTCGGTCGTCGGTGTCGTCGTCGGTCGTCGTCGTCGGTCGTCGTCGGTCGTCGTCGTCGGTCGTCGTCGTCGTCGGTCGTCGGTCGGCGGTCGTCGGTCGTCGTCGTCGTCGGTCGTCGGTGTCGTCGTCGTCGTCGTCGTAGTTGTTCGTTCGTCGTCGGTGTCGTGGTCGACGTCGTCGTCGTCGTCATCGTCGTCGTCATCATCGTCGTCGTCGGTCGTCGTCGGTCGTCGTCGATCGTCGTCGTCGGTCGTCGCCGTCGTCGGTCGTCGGTCGGCGGTCGTCGGTCGTCGGTGTCGTCGTCGTCGTCGTCGGTGTCGTCGTCGTCGTAATTGTTCGTTCGTCGTCGGTGTCGTCGTCGACGTCGTCGTCGTCATCATCGTCGTCAACGTCCGCCCTCAGGGTCGGCGGCACCGGCCGTGAGGCCTTCACATTCGTCCCCGCTGTTTGTGTGTCCGTGCGTTTGGAGGTCCGGGAAGCTCTTCCCCCTCGGGATGCTCGGATTTGATCGGCTCTCAAGAAGGCAGGGTCAGGCCCCGTCAGCCAGGCGTGTGCCACACCAGTTTGGAGCACGACGGTCGGGTCCTCCCCGAGGGAACCCCTCGGCCCCAGGGGTTGGGCTTCGTCGACGAAGAAAACTGTGCAGCAAACGTGTAGAAGCCACTTCGTATGAACCCCCTCTCCGCCCTCCGGCCTGATAATTGAACAATCGTTCCCAGAGTAGCGGGGCCGGAGAAAACCTGAACCAAACATCTCCAACGCGATACTTGCCAATGTTACGGCCGGTTGGTTCTTTCGAACTCGGGCGCTGGAGCCTCACGCAACGCATTCACCTGCAGCACACACTTCTCCAAAATATGGGGATACCAACGAGAACTTCCTCAAACGATATGCATACACCATCATCGCCACCGTAACTTCCAGTGCACATCGCCATATTACCTGTGAACTAAGGGACAATGTCTCCGCCGTCTTGAACCATCAGAATCCTGATTGCGCAACCTGTGGACGTAATCGCTCAAACCTCTACCATTCCAGAGACGATCCCTATCTGCAAAGGCTTCCTCACGACCAACCGAGGCACACTTGCCATGCTGGTTCAGACAGATGGCTGGGTGGAGCTGCATTCGATAAAAAGGACTTCTCTTGAGAGGTTGGCGACTCGCGATTGTGATGCGAAACGTAGGCGTGCTGCATATGATGATACGTGATGTCCACACGCGGGACCCATCAGGAGAGCATCAGAAGGCGCGATAGCCCAGCATACAGATCCCTGCCCAGAAGTGCAAGCACATTCGTAGTGGAGCGACATCGGGATATCGTTTGCAGAACACACCGGGAAAGGGCGAACGCGATAGCGCGTCAGCCGCGCAGGAAAGCACAAGGCACTCCGATGCCTCAGCGTGCCTGCAAAGGCGTGGACCCAAGAGCCGGCCGCTGCGCCTCAGCAGCAGGCAGCTGATCCCCTCCCACCTCCCCTCCACATACACAAAATCCTCTCCACATCTGTCCTTACATCTTCCCCTTCCTCGTCGCTGTCATAGTACTCACTGATACCAGCCAGCAGTATCACAAAAAGCATCAACATCCCCATCGTCGCCAGCATCCTCAATATCAGAAACAACATATTTATCACAATGATAAGAATTAGCACCATCATCATCATCAACATCATCATCAGCATCATCATCATCCTCATCAACAGCATCATCATCATCCCCATCATCCTCATCATCCTTGACGATGCTACTTTGAACCAGCACGGCTGCAGACAGCAACACGCTATCGCAACCTGTTTATCAAGTATGTATTGCTACACTCCTCCTCGACCAGGCGACTGTCGCGCCGCCGTCGACCAGCAAGCAAACAGAGCCTTACTCAGGCTGATCATGAAATCACTTGGCGGAACCTTCGGCCCAAGCCGCGCTCACACTGCCGCCATCAGCGACAGTTCACTCCTGGCCTCCAGGATAACGAACCCGCACCGATCCATGTCAATGTCAATCGCATCGCCGGCTAGGTCCTTGGTCATCATGTCCGCTGTGTTGAGGTCGCCAGGCACCTTGACCAGCCTCGCCTTTTTCTCATGAGATACCGTCTGGACCCACAAGTACTGCGCACGTAGATGGCGCACCTTTCCCGCGCCCAGCCGCAGCGCCATACCGCGCCCGGCCGTCGCATCAGTCTCGATAACTAAATCCTTCTTCATGCCGAAGTCCTCACACATGCTTTGGGCTCCCAGTCCAACACTCGTTCCGCGCACGATCGCGTAGAACTCCGGCTCCCCGCTCGACAGCGCTATCACCGACTGGGCGTTGGCCGTCGCCTTCAGCAAGTGAGCTCCGTGGCACAGCGCAATGCCCGCAGTGCTCCTCCTCGCCAGTGCACAACCTGCATGGTCGGAGTCGCACGCCACCTTCAGGTAGTCGGGCTTCACCTGCTGAACGAACTGTTGCACGATCCTTGGTCGCCGCATCAAGTAGCGCCCGATTCGCTTCACCATCTCCATGGCTGTCTGCGTCGGCTTGCTCATCCACCTTGCTGCCTCCTTCGCCGCAAAAAGTAAATCGATCCTGTCCATCGCCGGGTAGTGAAATCCTCATGCAGACGCTCCTGAACAGCGATGCCTCGACGGTCCCGAGGCTAGCCGAACTCTCCAGCTCCTCCGCGGCCCTCTTGATGCCAGGCGACGTCACCGACCTGCTGCCCTTGCTCGGCTCGAGCTTCAGCTGCGACAAAACGATCTCGACATGGCGAGCATCGGCCCCCCACTGCAAACACGGAACCCCGTCCTGCACCTCGGCGAGCCGGGCGATCCGATTGAGCAGCGCGATCTCCTTCCCATCGTTGTCGCCCCAGCCAAGCACTCCACGCACCTTCACCAGCAGCCTCTCGGACATCTCCACCTTGAACCACTCCAGCGAGTCGCCCTCGCCCTCGCTCACGAAGTCATCCCCGTGATAGAACAGCAAAATGTCCTTCTCCTCGCGCCTGCGCAGGCACGGACAAAACACACCAATATTGAAGCCCATGTCGCGCAGCACCTCCATCACCTTATCAGCGAAGTTCGCCGCCGCGTCCCTTGCGCCGCACATGCTCTTGAGCAGCATCGCGCAGTAACCCTCTCGATGTCGCTCGGCGGGTAGTTGAACAAGCGCGCGCCTGCGAGCTGGACTGTGGAAATGGGCCCGATTGGCATCGATGAACATCAGCTTTCGCCTCCTGCAGTCGCCGCGCTTCTTGCTCATCATCTATCTTACTAAACAGCATCTTGACATCCTCCTGGAGCGGTGTCGCCGAAAACGCATCATCCATGAAGATACCAGCCCTGGTCAGCGCGCTCTTCAGTTCCTTCGCCACTAGCCTGCACCTTATCTCTGGGCGAGCTTCGTACCCTTCATTGATGTCGACCCACTTAACCTGGATCGGCTTCGCCTTGGTCCCCCCCCAGCACACAGACTCAAGAACCACTTCGTGCACCTTCATCTCGCCCATGGACTTGAGCACCTCCTCTCGGCCGGCCCGCACCATCGTGGCGTCCAGCAGCTGGCCCGAGATGTTGTCGCGGAACTCCTCGTACTCCTCCATGTCCCAGCTGGCGGCGCCCTCCTCGCACGCGACCCCAACCGCGGGCTCGCTCAGCTCGCCGTCGGCCTTCAACTGCTCCTTCAAGCCCTTGAGGATTGCCGCCGCCAACGCCGGCGGGTAGTTCTGCGCTGGCCGCGTCTTCGAACTCCCAACGAGATGCACGCGCGCGTGCCACTTGCCCCGAGGCAAGCCCTCATTCTCGCACCTGCGGGAGACCCCCCTCAAGATGCACTCCGAGTTGCTCATCCAACCCGTGGGCTTGAGTACCAGGCCCTTCTCGCCATCTAGGTAAACCGCCTGTTGGCCAAACCAGCACTGATGGCCACTCACACGAGAGACACCCTTCAGCTTCAACAAATCCACCATGAAGTCTAGCTTCCAACTCCACGCTCGGTCAGGATGCTCACGTAAGAAATACCGCCCTTGCTCTACCTGCTTGGAGTAAATCTTCGCGCAGAACCTCAGGTGCTGGATACCCTCCATCACCTTCTTCTCGCGCCCCTCTGGGTCGCGGGATGGTGCTGAATGCTCGGCACATCGGCGACCCGATAACCAAGTACGGCCTTTCCTCGTCGATCGTCGCCTCGCACAGCTTCTGACGCTCTGGGTCCGACAGGTCCCACGGCGCACCATCGTCGTCTGTCAAGCGCAGGTCGAACGCGTGAACTTACTCGGCCCTGTTCGTGAACTTACCTGGCCCGAACAGCTCTGACACGTGAACCCCGAAGAAACCCAGCTCATGGATGACACCCTTCACCTCCTCCAGCGCATCTGCGTCCATTGCGCCCTCGGCTGTAGGTGTCTCCTCCGCTGGCCTCTTCCCGCCTGAGCCTGACCTCTCCTCCATCGACTTCGGCACCTCCGACGCCTCCTCCATCTTGACAGCCGCTTGCGCCCCCGAGCTCGAGCTCGACGCCCACCGCACGGCCGCTGGGTCAGCATGAACACCTCCTGACCCAGAAGCCCTCGAACTCGATGCCGCCGCGCCTGATGACGCCGCCGGCTGTCCCAGATCAGCTTGCGCCTCCGACTCCACCACCTGACTCTCAGCTGGCCTCTTGATGCCCTGGCGCTCCTCTGCGATCCTGACACGCTTCCTCATCTCGCTATCGCCCTCCATGAGCTGGATGATCCCCCTCCTGCACGCCCCGCTGCGGCTGCGCGCAGGCAGCCCGCACGCAAAGCTCTCGCACACAATGGAGCCTGGGGCCACCCCGAACTTCTTGATCTCCACCTCGTTGCGGATGCACACACGCCTCGGTCCAGGAACTCCTCCGGGTCCAGTACCTGGCCGTAACGCCCTCGGTTCTACCGGCAGAGGCGCCTCGTCGGACGCCCTCGCGATCGGGAACCGAGCAGCTGGCGCCCTCTCTCAAGCTCGTCAACTTCACGCCCAGTGAGATGCCAGTCAACCACTTCGCATCCAGCTTGTTCTTGCGGCCCCTGTTCCGATCTGCCGGCAGGTAAAACACCGCCTCGGCGAACGGCGGGAGCTCCTTCCGATACTTCTTACCTCGAAGTCTCTCGCGCGCAGCGCGCCCATCCGCTCCCACCTCCAACAGGCTGAGCACCGCGCCCGCGTAGTTAATGAGCCACGGAACAATCATGTGGTCGTGGCTGATATTCATGCCGCACTGACGCTCCACCGCCAGCTTCAGCGTCCGCACGATCCCGCCTACGGACTGCACCGCCCGCTCGATCGCGCCGTTGGCCTGGTGCTCCTCCACCGGGCTCTCCTCTCTCACCGCATTGTAGGCCTCACCAAGGCCCTCGATCACCTTGTTCTTCAAATCGACGATCGCTGGCTCCTGATCGCTCTTGAAGATGAAGTGCCTCACTCCTGTGTACCTGATGGCCTCCGCCACTCTCTCGACGATCCAGGACTCCCTGGCCCCCTTGCTTGCCACCGCGATCGACATCGTCCATCGCCCTTTGTGCTCACGCAGCACCAGCGTCGGCGCTGCCCTCTCGTCGTCACCCCCGAAGAACGCGTAGTCCACGGAGATCGCGTCAACGAGGTGCGCTCGCTCAGCGCCCAGCCTCCGATGATCAGCACTGCGGCTCCGTCCTCCGACGCAGTCGCCGCACCATGCTCTGAACTGCACGTGCCCTGCCGCCTCGCGCGCCCCCCGCTCGATCGCCGTCGGCTCGAACGGTCTCGGGACCACTGCCACTGGCGGGCCCCCCACGTCGCCATCCTCTTCGTCGTCTGGCTTGTCCTCCGCGGGCGCCGCCTCTGCCGGCGTCGCCGCTGCTGCATTGATCTGGTAAACGTTCACGTTGGGTCTTACTGCCGAGCATGCCGACAACTTCCCGACATCGCACTGATATATGGAGCCAACCGCTCCTGTCCGTTCACTCGCTTGAGCTTAATCGTGTAGACCCCGCGTCTCAAGTGAACTGGTAAACTCCTGCCACTCGCGATGCCCCTCAAGTAGCTGCCCTTCGGGCCGAAATACACCTCGTGCCCCTTCTCCACCAGCTTCGAGACTGCAAGCAGCATCCGATGCACCCCAGTCGACGCGGGCCGAAGTCGTCTCACACTGCCATCCTCCGTCACGACCTCGATCGTCTTCTCGCCTCCGTCGCGCGCCAACTGCCCATTGGCCGCACGGCAACTGGCGCCCATCTCGCTGGACATGGTCGGCGCCACCGCCACATCCGGGAACCGACTGTTTGGAAAAACACTCGCCGCTGCTCCAGAACCCACCGCCGCATAGAAGTACTCCTCGTCGTGGTCGCCCAGCGCACCCAGCTCCAGCGCGCACAAATCCAGCCCGCCAATGGTGCCATGGTGCTCGGTCTCGGGCTCCTGCTTGTCGCTCGCCTCCAAGCTGTTGGCTCCACGGCTCGGGGGCTGCTGGCCACCGCGCGCCGAGGGGCGATCCTTCCGCTGATGTCCCCAGCCCCAGCACATCGAGCAGCACCCCTGAAAGCCTGCCTGCTGCTGTGGTTGTTGTCGTTGACCCTGCTGTCCATCTCGTCTCGGCCCAGATGGACCCGGCGTCTTGTCGTACTTGCCCTTGTCCTTGTTCTTGCCATTGCCTTTGCCGCCTTTGCCGTCCTTGCCTTTGCCCTTCGGGCGCTGAGTCGACTGACTCGCCCCCCCCCCCCCCCCCCCCCACCCGGCTGCCAACGCTCCTTCTTCATGTGGCCCTTCTTCCCACAGTTGTGACACGTGACGTCGGGATTGCTTTGCCACATCGATCCTTGCCGCCACCCTCGAGCCCGCTGGTGTCCATCGGACTCGGCCCGTCGTCGACCTTCGACCCCAGGTAGCTCTGGATATCCTCTCTGACGCTGGCG
>CAUYUJ010018797.1:24573-42073 GCA_963575745.1 Prorocentrum cordatum | reverse complement strand
CCCGGCCAGGGCCATGACGGCGAGGCCGCGGCCGCGGCGGTGGCCGGCCGAGGACGGGCGTGCTCTGCTGGAGCGGAAGCCCCCGTTGTTGGCTCAGCAGCCGTCGGGCACCCTGCCTGGTGGAACGCGGATTTCCACGACTCGCACATCATGATGCAAGCGGGCCCGACGGTTTTCTGCAACGCGGGCGGTTGCAACGCTGGCTATGCGCGCGTGGTGGGGCTGGCAGAGCCGTGCTTGCGCCACGCGCCCGAGCGCAAGATGCACGGGATGCGCCGTCTCCGACGACGATTCCACCCAACGAAGTGCGTGGTGCTGGGGGGGGCCGCCAGCATGGCGGGCCGCGGGCGGCCGCAGAACCGCTGCCGAGAGCGGCGGGAAGCCGCGGCGTCGGGCGCATGGAGCGAGGGCGCTGCGTCGGATGCGCGGGGTAGGGGGGGCCTCAGATCGCGGCGTTTCCTGTGCATGCGGTAGCCCCTTCGGTTTGCCCATGGGGGCTTCCAGTTGTCGCGCGCGTGGTTGCTCCCAGCGTGGTTGCTGGTTGTCCCCAGCGTGGTTGCTGGTTGCCCCATAGGGCACGTGGGGTTCCCAGTTGTGGTTGCGCGTGGGGCCCCCAGCGTCCCATGGGGGCTTGCCCCCAGCGCGGTTGCAGGTTGCCTCGGTGCTCCCAGGTCGTCGCGCGCGCCCAGGTCGCATCGCGGGTGCCTCACCGGCCCAGAGCGGGGGTTGCGCGATGCAAGCCGTCCGCCGAAAAGGGACCATCATCATCGTCATCATCATCATCATCATCAGCATCATCATCATCACCATCATCATCACCTTCATCATCATCATCATCATCATCATCATCATCATCATCATCATCATCATCATCATCATCGTCATTATGAGCATTATCCTAAGCACCATCAGCATTAGCACCATCATCATCAGACTCACCCGAATTATTGAAATCCGCATGGTCATCATAATCATCATCATGCCACCACCCGCATCAGTATCATCAGATGGCTCATCATCACCAAACACATCATCAGCACCACCACCGTCAACATCACCGCCATCATCAGCATCATCACCATCATAATCATCAACAGCATCCACATCATCGGCATTAGCATTATCAATCGCATCGCCACCTTAACCATCGTCAACGTCATCATCAGCATCGTAACCACCAGCAGCATCAACATCACAAGCGCTGTATCATCACTACCATCAGTATCGCCAGCATCATAAGCTTCATTATGATCACCACCATCATCACCAGTACCACCTGTATCATCAGCATCATCCGAATCGCCAGCATCATCACCACCACCACCATCAGCAGCATCATTTCTACAACCGTCATCAACAACACCACTACCATCATTATCGTAATCACCAACAAACCTGTCATCATCATCCCACCATCACCATCAACGTCATCGCACCATCACGGATAACATAGCCCCCAAGACCTGGCCACTCGGGCCCAGGCCCGCGCTGCCTCCATACAGGGCGGCCCACCCCCATCGGCGCGCAGCCAATGTGGGCGCCCCGCCTCGGGGGACCGCCCCGGCCGTCGAGCTCTGGTCGCCTCCCCGGCAGCCCTCCTCAGGCAATGGACATCAAGCCCCGAGGGCGTCCGACGCACAGCCCCGCGGGACCGGCCTTCAGCGCGGCGCCGCGAGCTCATCCACCCCCTGGCTGACTGCGATTTCCCCGACACTTCCCCGCCCCACCGCGACCCCGACGCCGCCCCCCCCCCCCGCCCCCCCGTCATCGCGCGAATTAGCCCCGGGGAGAAGAGCCACGGGGATCTGCGGAAAATGGCGGGGAGGTGAATCTGAAACGCCACATTTGCATCGAGCGCGCCGGCAGGGATCACCCCCCCGTCAATCAGGCCACGCAGGCGCACACTCTCTCGAAGGACTCCTCCCTGCCCGCGACCACGGCCAGGCACCTGGGCGATTCTCGTTCAAGCGGGCACTGGGGCGCCGCCCCCGCGAACACCCCGTCGCTTTCCATGTCTGTCACGGCCGTCCACAGCGCCCGTCCAAGCACCGCTCACGCGCCCTGCTCGCTGCAGACCACGCCAGCACTCAGCACCTGCCCGCCCCCCCCCCTTCCGAGGCCATGCTCTGGCGGCAGCGGGCCTGGAGGCAGCCCTCCTCGAGCTGCTAATGCGATCGCTGCATGATCGGCAACTTCCAGCACTGCAACATCAGCTCGTGGACCGTCTCGCTCGGCACCTTGCCCGCGCGCCCGGGCCGCCCCGGGCCAGTCGGCCCCCTCAAAACCGCATGGACCGCACACGAACGACGCGGGGACGCAAAAAGGACGGATCACTCGGCCACCATAGCGACCACACCATCCCCTCTGGAAGTCCCTCTAGATGTTTCGCAGCCGTGACCAGTCCCGCCAGCGCATTCTCGCAGACGATGCACCGATTGCGATTTGCGAGGACACGGCAAAGATTGCGAACGCCACGCGCGCGACAACGGCGGTGGAGGAGCTGCCACCTCGCAGCAAAAGTGGCCTCGCATCTACTGCCGACCCAGCGCGCGAAGATGCCCCGCAGCACGTCCTCGCCGCAGTCACGGGCGAGGCGGGCACCTCCATCCCAGACGAGGGGGCCATCACCGCGCACTTGCCCGCCCAGACCTTCGCCTAAACCAGCTGCGCGAACTGCTCGGCAACCCCCCGATTCACCGCCAGCTTCCACGGCGCCTTACACACCGCCACTAGATCTCCCACGTCATCTTCCATTGCGCTGACCGCCCCCTCAATACCCGCACCCACTCTCCTCGCCCAAGACGAGGCCGCCTCTGAAACCCTTTCCTCGGCACACGGCGGCGCCGCCCGCGCGCCAGGCAAGTCGGCAAATAGCGTCGAGAGCAAGCGCGCGCGATGCCAAGGACGGCGCGCCCAGCTCTGGCACCACCTCAGCGGGCGCACAAGTAGCTCCGCCCTCGGGTCAGCGAGCTCCCAGCGCGCCAGCGCGCCTACACATGCCCCCGCGTCACCGCATAGCTCCTGTCCTGCGTCGCCCCCACTTCGCCCGGCGCCTCGTCCGACGCGTCGCCCGCCCCCCTTCAGCCTCTGCGCCGCGCCCTTCATCGCGGCCCCGACCTCCAGCAGACGGCGCCTGCCCAGGTCGCCCTCGCACTCGCAGGCCCCCAGGTCGACGTCAGACACGCCCCCGCACTCACGCACTGGGAGGTTTGCTGCGGGCCGAAGCCCCCTCATCCGACAAGCCCACTTCTCCGCTGGCACCGCGAAGGCCGTCGCGAAGGCGCCCGCGCTGAAAGGGCCCCCACTCGTCAGCCCGTCACCAACCCTCACCGCGTGGACTCCCCCCGGCGCGGGCAGGCCCACCACCGCGCCCCTGCGCCTCTGCCCGCAAAGCTCCGCGCCCCGCCACTCCGCGCTCACCCCTGCTGCCCTGTCCAAAAAGCACCAGCCCACCGAGCCGGAAGCTTTCTGGGGGCCCTTCATCTCGACCGCGAAACTACACCCGCCCTGCGCCAGTCTCCAACTCAGCACCCGCGACGCCAATCGCCCCCTGACGCTGCCTGCCCTCCGCGAATCCGCAGCTCGGCGGGGCGGGGGTCGACGCGAATCTCTTCGAGGAAGAGGCCTTACCAAGGCCTTCTCCTAGTAGCGCATTGCCCCGCGCTCCGCCGCCGCCGCTTCGCCGCTCTGCTCGCCGAGGCCGACCGCCTTGCTCCGACGCCGGCACAGCGGCGCCACGCCCGCACGCCCGATCGGCAGCACGCCGAAGAACAACGCACCCCGACAGGGCACTTGGTCACTTGGTCGCCACCCTGCTCCTCCAGGCCTACCCCGCGCTTCTGCTTCCCCGTCTCCCTCGCCGCGTTCAGAGCCAAGCCCCACAGCTCTAGTGGAGCCGCGCCAGGTGGCGCCAGTCTCCTCTTGGGCGCCTTACTCACATAACGCACAATCCTGCCAACGTCCTCGTTGACCAGCTCCACCAACTCGTCCGGCGCGATGGGCTGCGGTTCGAGCGTTTCACGGCCTGCCCACCACGAGGCCCGCTCAAGTTCCACTGCCCCAGCTCGCCCTTTTCCTACCTGGGCAACTCCTCTGTTGCATCCACTCCTCGCCATCCAGTGGCACGGGGCCGAACCCGCGACCATCTCGCCGTGTAGCTTCGAACCTGCACCTGGCCGCTAGTCTGGAATACTTCATCGCCTCCGCAATGCGTCGCCGTTGCCAGCGCTTCTCAACCGTGTTCACGTGCTCCTCCATCTGCCCGTTGGACTCCGCGCGCGCCTGGCCCTTCAGCACAGCGGACAGCGCCTTCAGCTCGGTCCCAACTTCCCTCAAAATGTCCCCATCCGCCAAAGAGCTGCTCTCTCGAAGTTCCGGTCCCTGCCCAAGGAGCTCCCGCCGCACCGCCGCCTGCACTCGCCTATCACCCCGCTGCTCCGTGACCGCGAAGTGCCTGTTGCCTATATTCAGCATGAGTGTCTCCAACAGCTCAATGTATTTGTGTGGCGATCCTGAATCGGCGCGTCGATGCAGTCGTACCTCATGCGCCGCCAGCGCCGCTGCCAGGTTCTCCGGAAACTCCGCTTTCCTCATTCCGTGCGTGACCGCATTCATCATCGCTGCTGGGTCGCGCTTGGCATGCGCTTGATGTTCAGCAGCATCGGCAGGTCATCTCTCAGCGCCGTGCCCTGTACCGCCAATGCTCCCATTTCCGTCTGCACGTGCTCTTGCCCCATCCTCTCCAAGCAGCCCTACGGCACGCAGAAGCGATCGCACTGTTTCCACCCGGCCTGCCATCCGGACATTCGCGTAAAAGGTCGGCTCCAGGTGGTCGCTGAACGGTGTGGCCCCCCGTGCACTGCTCGTCTAACACCTGTCGACTTGACTATCCTGCCCCTCGTCTGCGTCTCCCTCGTACAACTGCACACCCTGACCCATCCGATTGCAAATATTGGCATGCCCCGTCCGGCTTCGAGATGCCGCTGCCGTCGCTGGCGACCGCGAAGAATCACGGAAGCGCGCGCTGCGGCAACTCCTGCAATATCTGCTCCCTCCAACCAACGATCAACTTGACACTCTGTTTATAGGTACCCGTATTGGCCTTGTTCCTAGGCTGCACTCAAAAGTACATCGCCCCATACACCACGTCCATCTGTCCTCTCTTCACACGTAGTGCCAACGCACGACATTCTGCTCCAGGAGGCGGCCCCCACGTGCGTCGAATGCGTCTGTCCTGCATTCGCTTCCCAAACACGATCGTGCAGGCAGCGTGCCGACTCGTGTACTGCCCAGGTCGAGCCCCCGCTGCCACCGTGAGTCTCCCTTCCACCCCCTGTCGCAAGATGTCATTCCCTCCTCTGTATGCCCCCTTCCTACCCACCAGCATCAGTGCATAGGCAGATGGAGCTGCAAGGGCCAGCTCCGCCAACCGCACCGTCGTGGACGCGTAGAGCGGGTTGAAACCGATCAGCCACAGCAGATGAGACGGCGCCATGGACCCTCGCCACGCCCGTCGGCGTCCGCCTTCAGCGATCGCTCTCGACGCACATGGCTCTCAACTGCAAGAGCCCTCGCTCCCGCTCCATTCCTGAAAGGGCTCGAGCGCGCGGAGGCTACCACCACCACCACCACCACCACCATCATCATCATCATCATCATCATCAGCAGCAGCAGCAGCATCACCATCATCATCCTCATCATCCTCATCATCATCATCATAATCATGATCATCATCATCATCATCATCGTCATCATCATCATCATCGTCAGCATCAGCATCAGCATCATCATCATCATCAGCAGCATCATCATCATCATCATCATCATCATCATCATCATCATCAGCAGCAGCATCAGCTGCACCATCATGATCATCATCAGCATCACCATCATCATCCTCAGCATCATCCTGATCCTCATACGCATGATCATCATCGTCGTCAGCATCATCATCATAATCATCAGCATCACAAGCATCATAACCATCATCTTAAACAACAGCATCGCCATCATCAGCATCATCAACTGCATCATCATCATCATCATCATCATCATCATCATCATCATCATCATCATCATCAGCATCAGCATCATAATCAGCAGCATCAGCATCATCATAATCATCATCAGCATCAGCATAATCAGCATCACCATCATCGACATCATCGTCATCAACATCATCACCATCAGTATCCTCCTCCTCATCATCATCACCGTCAGCATCATCATCATCATCGTCGTCATCGTCATTGGCATCGGCATCATCATCAGCATCATCAGCACCATCATCATCAGCATAAGCATCATCGTTATCATCCTCATCAGCATCAGCAGCATGAGCTGCACCATCATGATCGTCATCAGCATCACCATCATCATCCTCATCATCATCATCATCATCATCCTCATCATCATACTCAATATCATCGTCGTCGTCATCATCATCATATTCACTAGCATCATAACCATCACCTTAAACAACAGCATCGCCATCATCCTCATCATCAACTGCATCATCATAATCATCAGCATCAGCATCAGCATAATCAGCATCACCATCATCGACATCATCGTCATCAACATCATCTCCATCATTATCATCCTCCTCATCATCATCACCATCAGCATCATCATCATCGTCATCGTCATCGTCGTCTTCATCATCATCAGCATCACCATCATCCTCCTCATCCTCCTCCTCCTCCTCATCACCATCATCACCATCAGCATCATCAGCATCGTCATCATCATCATCATCATCATCATCATCATCATCATCATCATCATCATCATCATCATCATCATCATCATCATCATCATCATCTTCATCATCCTTTTCATCATCGCGGTCCTCGTGTCTCCCTTCGCGCCCTCCACCCCCATCAGCCCATACCTCGCAGACCGCGCAGACCGAAAGGGCCCCGTGTCACTCCGTGGGCAATAGGCACCTACAACAAATCCCATCGGCCCGTTGGTCCAAGGTTACCTAACGACATCTGTTCCCAACCCTACAGTAGGACAGCAGGAGTCCGACCACAAGAAACCTTTAACAAGAAACCCAACCCTGAAACCTCATGGCGTCCATGGATATTTGGTGTGGGAACGTCCAGCTCTCCATAGCAAATCCATCGAAACCCAAGAAATCCAGGGTACCCTGGAGGCGAGCAGGGTGTTTCTTGGCATCGGCCTCCACTGTACTGCGTTGGGGTCTCGTTTTGAATACGGCACTGCGGTCGCAAATGTTTCCTGTTCCTCCTCTCTCCCATCCTGCCTCCCACCTTCTCCTCTCCCGTTCTGGCTACCAGTCTGCCTCTCCTGCCCTGCCTGCCAGCCTGGCTCCTACCTTGCCGTCCTGCGTGACCCCACCACTCCTTGGGGGGCGGCAATCTGCGAAACCGCCGCTACGCTCGAGGGTTGCTGCGGGTGGGCAGCATATTGGGTATGAGGCGCAGATTTAGATAACACCTCGACAGACCTGGGGGACTTTGCGAACTGCGAAACGGCCGGCAATTTCTGGGGCTGTTTGGAGGGGCAGCATAATGAGTACCAGACACAGATTCAGATTCGACCTCGCCATCCCTAAGGGGCTGCGAACGGCCAAACTGTCGCCACTTTCTCGAAGGCTGCTAAAGGGGGGACATCGTAGTGGATATCAGGCCCAAGTTCGAACTAGACTTCGCCAGCCCTCGGGGGCAGCGAACTGCGAAACGGTCGCGACGTTCAACGGCCGTTGGGGGGCCAGCATAATGAGTACCAGGCGCATATCGAAAATAGACTTCACCATCCCTACGGGGTTGCGAACGGCGAAACGTATGCCACACTCGAAAGCTACCGACAGGCAGCATAGTGGGTACCAGGCGCAGATTCGCCATACACCTCGCCACGCCAGTGGCGAACTGCGAACCGCGAACATGTACAAACGGTCGAAAGCTCCTGGGGGGAGCGGGGGGGCGGCATGGTGGGTGCCAAGCGTAGATTCAAATTAAGCCTCGCTAGTGTTGAGGGACTACGAACTGCGAAACGGTCCCCAATGTCGAAGGCTGCTTGGACGTAGGCAGCATGGTGAGTACCGCGGGCAGACTCAGACTAGACCTCGCGAACCTGCGGGGTGCGCGAGCTGAGAAACCGTCGCCACTTTCGAGGGCTGCTGGCGGGCCCAACACGTCTGACCTCGCCATCTCTGGGGGGGGTGCGAACCGCGAAAATGCCCCCACGTTCGAGGGCCGCTGGCGGGGGCAGCATCATGGGCACCGAGCGCAGATACAGACTAGACCTCGCAAGCCGCGGGGGGGGGTGCGAACTGCGAAACAGTCGCCACGTTCGAGGGCTGCTGGTAGCCAGCATAGTGGTACCAGGCGCACATCCAGGTTAAAACTCTTCCTCCCTGGGGGGCTGCGAACTGCCAAACTGTCGCCACGCGGGAGGGATGCTGGAGGGGCCACCAGATTGGGGACCAGGCGCAGATGCAAATGAGACTTCGTCACCCCTGAGGGGCTGAGAACCGCGGAAGGGTTGCCACGCTCACAATTCACCAGCGGGGTAGCATAGTGGGCACCAGGCGCAGCTTCAGACTAGACCTCGCCAGCCCTGGGGGGCGCGAACTGCGAAACTGTAGCCACGTTCAGATGCTGCTGGTAAGGGCAGCATGGTGGGCACCAAGCGCAGATTCTGACCAGAACTCGCCAGCCCTGGGGGACTGCGAACTGTGAAACAGACGCCACGTTCGAGGGCTGTTGGGGGGGGCCTGCATAATGATACCAGGCGCAGATCCAAATTAAAACTCTCCGTCCCTGGGGGCTGCGAACTGCCAAACTGTCGCCACTTGGGAGGGATGCTGGAGGGGCAATCATGGCGGGTACCAGGCGCAGATGCAATCTAGACCTCACAGCCCTTGGGGGGGGTGCGAACTGCGAAAATGTCGCCACGCTCGAAGGCTGCTGGGGGGGCCAGCAAAGCGGGTACCAGGCGCAGATTCAGAGCAGACCCCTCCAGCCCCACAGGGGCTACGCACTGCCAAACCGCCGCCAATGTCGAAGGCTGCCCAAGGGGCCATCACAGTGGGTGGCAGGCCCAGACTCAGACTAGCTGGGCGAACAGCGCTTCCAGACGGGACGCATGATCGACCGGCACTGGGACACCGTGGCTCGGTGGATGACATCTGTGGGCGACGAGGGGCGCCACGTCTCTTGGGCGGGCGTTCTACGTCGTCCAGGCGGACGACTCCTCCTCGCCCCCGCTGCCCATTGACGTGGCCGCGAAGCTGGCCA
Source organism: Prorocentrum cordatum (assembly GCA_963575745.1). Lineage (NCBI taxonomy): Eukaryota > Dinophyceae > Prorocentrales > Prorocentraceae > Prorocentrum > Prorocentrum cordatum. The sequence continues at coordinate 32,807 of CAUYUJ010018797.1, read as the reverse complement.
ACTGCGTCAATCCACTCCTCCTCCTCCTCCTCCTCCTCCTCCTCCTCCTCCTCCTCCTCCTCCTCCTCCTCCTCCTCATGCTCGTCCTCGTTTTGCTCCGCCTCGCCCCGCCCCTCTGCACGCCCTCGCCCCCCGTTTTCTCCGCGAGAGAGACGGGCGCCGCGACACCACCCGCGTCCTGAAGCACCGCGTCTGCTGCAGCACCGAGGCCTTGTCCTGGTTCGACCACGGGTTGACGAACTCCTTCTCCTTGGACCAGGCACCAAACGACACCACCCCACCTACGACCCAGCGATGTCGAAAGCTTGGCCACTTGCCCAACCACGATCGCCCACGACCCCACCCACGACATTACTCCACCTGCGACCCACATGCGACCGCGCGGGTCGCAGGTGGGGTGGTGTCGATTGGTTCTCGGTCGAAGCTCTCTGTCGTTTCGGACTCGCAGCGACTGAAAGCCGCCCGCGCACTCCTCGTGGCGAAGATGCTCCACGCCTGAGGCCTCCTCACGCGTTCCTCCTCCGAGACCGCCCTCCTCTTCACCTAGTGTTAGGTCGAGCATGTCCTGCTGAAGGCGGATTCTGGACAAAAAACATAATAGTCAAAAAAACAATCCAAAATAGTTAAGAAACCATAGAAAATAGTCCCCATACTATTTTTTGGCTATGTTTGAATATTCCTCCTGTAGAGAGACACGCCCGACTCAAACCTAATTGCGCTGTGTACCCAAGTTCCGGCGCGGCCCGCTGGCTATCCGAACGCTTTGGCGTCAGCCGCCGCTGCTAAGAATTAATAAACATGGGCACAAAAAAAGAAGAACGCATCGCGAAGGAGTTCATTCGTTCACTCCGAGCCGTGCCCAGACGCGGAAAGATCACAACGGACGTCTTTCGGCCCGTTCGGTCTCCAGGGCCCGCCCTTGCGACCAGGGGTTGACGACCTCCTCCTCCTCCTCCTCCTCCTCCTCCTCCTCCTCCTCCTCCTCCTCCTCCTCCTCCTCCTCCTCCCCTCCTCCTCCTCCTCCTCCTCGCTCCTCCTCCCTCCTCCTCCTCCTCCTCCCTCCTCCTCCCCCTCCTCCCCTCCTCCTCCTCCTCCTCCCCCTCCTCCTCCTCCTCCTCCTCCTCCCACTCCTCCCCTCCTCCCCCTCCTCCTCCTCCTCCTCCTCCCCCTCCTCCCCCTCCTCCCCCTCCTCCCCCTCCTCCCCCTCCTCCTCCTCCTCCTCCTCCTCCTCCTCCTCCTCCTCCTCCTCCTCCTCCTCCTCCTCCTCCTCCTCCTCCTCCTCCCCCGTCCTCCTGCCGAGGGCTCTCTTCGAGGAGCAACGTCAGGCAGGGGCGCTGGCTCAGAGAAGCACACAAAGCTGGGACGATCTGACTTTTTCGATCTGGGCGCTTGTTCTCGGCTTCGGCCTCTGGCGCCCGTTCTCGGGCACCGGGGCCAGCAAGGATGGCTCCGCAACGAAAAGAACTTCTCCTGGGGAGCGGGCCTGGACCTCTGGGCCTGCGCGTTGGAAAATTATCCTGGCGAAGGACCCAAACACATGCAGTTGTGAACACGGTAGTTGTGATTAGTTCCTTCGGTGGAGCTCCCTAGCCACATGCGAACGCAGCCGCTGTGGCCTTCGGTGGAGCTCCCTATGGGGGCACGAAACGTGCGAGGGGTGTGCCGAAATGGCGGTGGAACCGCATGCGAACGCAGCCACTGGGGCTTTCGGTGGAGCTCCTTGTGGGGCCACGAAACGTGCGAGGGTGTGCCGAAATGGCGGTGGAACCTGGGGATGGAACCGCATGCGAACGCAGCCGCTGGGGCCTTCGGTGGAGCTCTCTATGGGGCCACGAAACGTGCGAGGGGTGCCGAAATGGCGGTGGAACCGAATGCGAACGCATCCACTGGGGCTTTCGGTGGAGCTCCACATGGGGCCACGAAACGTGCGAGGGGTGTGCCGAAATGGCGGTGGAGCCGCATGCGAATGTAGCCACTGGGGCCTTCGGTGCAGCTCCCTCTGGGGCCACGAAACGTGCGAGGGGTGTGCCGAAATCGGGCAATGAAACCGCATGCGAACGCAGCCACTAGGGCCATCGGTGGAGCTCCCTATGGGGCCACGAAACGTGTGAGCGGTGTGCCGAATTGGTGGTGGAACTGCATGCGAACGCAGCAACCGGAGCCTTCTGTGGAGCTCCCTATGGGGCCACGAAACGTGTGAGGGGTGCGCCAAAATCGGGGTGGAACCGCATGCGAATGCAGCCACTGGGGCCTTCGGTGGAGCTCCCTATGGGGCCACGAAACGTGTAAGCGGTGTGCCGAAATGGCGGTGGAACCGCATGCGAATGCAGCCACTGGGGTCTTTGATGGAGCTCCCTTTGGGGCCACGAAACGGGTGAGCGGTGTGCCAAAATCGGGGTGGAACCTCATGCGAATGCAGCCACTGGGGCCTTCGGTGGAGCTCCCTATGTGGCCACGACACGTGTGAGGAGGGGGAGGAGGAGGATGAAGAGGAGGAGGAGGAGGAGGAGGAGGAGGAGGAGGAGGAGGAGGGAGGAGGGTAGGAGGAAGGAGGAGGGTAGGAGGAAGGAAGGAAGGAGAACGTGGGGCGCTGTCTCTTCAAAACGAAGACCCAACGCCACAGGATGGTTGGGAAAAACAGATCGTCGGATGCCTGGGGACCAGCTCAGGGGAGGTGGGGTCGACCCGGAGTCAACGAGACGCCGCCGACAGCTCGGCGCCAGGCCCCCGATAGGGAAACGGCCCCTTCCTGGGCGGGGTGGGCTGCCGGGCACACCCTCGGCGATGAGTGTGGGCGACGAGGGGTCGACGCATGCCGCCCTGAGCCGATCTCCCGCCCAAACGCTGCCCTTGACTCCCAGCCATCCCTCGGCGCGGAGAGATCGATCACAGCGGGCGTCTCTCGGCGCTTTCGGTCTCCCGGCCCGCTCCCGCGACGAGGCAGCAAAGGACGGCTCCCTGCTGGGTCGAGAGCTCTGGGGGCTCACGGCGCAAGACGATCCCGACGGCGGTAGAGGAACAAATCATCCCAGCGAAGGACCCGACCATACGCAAGTGTGAGAGCCACGGGCAGGTGGGACGACGCAGGGGAATTCCCAATGGGGCCACGAACCGTGTAAGGGGTGCACCAAAAATGGGGCGGGGCCGCCACGCGAACCCTTCCACTGGGGCCTTCGGTGAAGCCCCTCATGGGGCCACAAACCGTGTAAGGGGTGCACCAAAATGGAGCGGGGCCGCCATGCGAACCCTTCCACTGGGGCCTTCGGTAGAGCCCCTTATGGGGCCACGAACCGTGTGAGGGGTGCGCCAAAATGGGGCGGGGCCGCCATGCGAACCCTGCCACTGGGGCCGTCGGTGGAACTCCCTATGGGGCCACGAACCGTGTGAGGGTGCGCCAAAATGGGGCGGGGCCGCCATGCGAACCCTGCCGCCTGGGCCTTCGGTGGAGCCCCCTGTGGGGCCACGAACCGTGTGCGCCAAAATGGGGCGGGGCCGCCATGCGAACCCTGCCACTGGGGCCTTCGGTGGAGCTCCCTATGAGGCCACGAAACGCTGTGCTGGGTGGGCGAAGCGCAGGGAGGAAGGGGAAGAGGGAGGAGGGGGAGGAGGAGACCGCTATTTCGATACGAAGGCCCAACACCACAGGCTGGTTGGGAACAACTGAACATACGTAAACTCTTGAAGGTCCGCTGCAGGCGCCGCCAGGGGGTCCAGCTCAGATTCACGCGGTCCGCGCGGAGCTCCGCAAGCTCATGCTCGTGCCGTCTTTGGCTCCTCGAACGTCGCACGGCGATCCCGACGGCAGGGCCAATCCCTCCATCCCCCGCGCGACCTGCGCTCGAACCCGCCACACAGGGAGACCAAGCACGGAGCAGCGTGACCCATGACTGCCTACCAGACCATCCCCAACCCAACCCGAAGACCCGAATCTCGGGTTGGGGGGGCAAGGTTTCCACATGTGTTGTTCGATGTTTCCCGACCCCCCCCACTGGAAATCGAGGGTAAATCTGAGCCTTCGGATTGGGTAGGGGGTGGTTTGGTGGGTGGTGAACCCGGAGAATGCTGCCCGCGAGCCGGCGAAAGAGCACTGCTCGGCCTTGCTCCCCGGCACTCGCGCGGCGGCCTTCACGGTCCGAGCGCGCCTCCCTCCCGCGTCCCCCGTGGCCCTCCCTCCCCCGCCCTCCCTCGCTGCCCAGTTGTCTCGGGTCGGGCGGGTCCTCCTGCGGGCGGATCTGGGACGAAAAATGAATCGTCCTGGCGAAGGACCCAACCATATGCAGTTGTGGGCACCGCAGTTGTGAATATCTGCTTCGGTGAAGCTCCCACTGGGGCCACGAAGCGCTGCACTGGGTGCGGGGGAACGCATGCGGGCGGTCCCACTGAGACCTTCGGTGGGGCTCCCTATGCGGCCACGAAACGCTGTCCTGGGTGGGTGAAAATGCCAAATTGGGCGTGTGGGACGCGTGCGGGCGGTCCCACGGAGGCCGTCGGTGGAGCTCCCTATGGGGCCACGAAACGCCGTACTGGGTGGGTGAAAATGCCAAATTGGGTGTGTGGGACGCATGCGGGCGGTCCCACTGGGGGCTTCGGTGGGGCTCCCTATGCGGCCACGAAACGCTGTCCTGGGTGTGTGAAAATGCCAACTTGGGTGTGTGGGACGCGTGCGGGCGGTCCCACGGGGGCCGTCGGTGGAGCTCCCTATGGGGCCACGAAACGCTGTACTGGGTGGGTGAAAATGCCAAATTGGATGTGCCGAAAGGGGGGGTGGAACCGCATGCGGCCAAAACGCGAACGCAGCCACTGGGATCTTCGGTGGAGCTCACTATGCGGCCACGAAACGCTGTCCTGGGTGGGTGTAAATGCCAATTCGGGTGTGTGGGACACGAAACGCTGTACTGGGTGGCTGAAAATGCCAAATTGGATATGCCAAAATGGGGGGTGGAACCGCACGCGGCCAAAACGCGAACGCAGCCACTGGGACCTTCAGTGGAGCTCCCCTTGGGCCACGAAACGTGTGAGGGGTGAACCGAAATGGGCGATGATGACGGGAGGAGGGAGGAGGGGGAGGAGGAGCGGGAGGAGGAGAACGCGGGGCGCTGTCTCTTCAAAACGAGGACCTCAGACCACAGGACAGTCAGGAAAAATACCCACAAAGTGCTCAAACAAAACCCCCTGTAGAGGGACATGCACAACTTAAAAGTTGGGCTCTGGCGCGTCCCGCCGCCGCTCTGCCGCCGCTCCGACCTCTCGCGGCCACCGGCCAAGAGAAGGCTGCGACGGTTTCGCGCCCCCTCCCCCTTCGTGGCCTCCGCGCACCTCCCTGTGCTCTTCCCCGCCTCCGCGCGCTGCCCTCCCTCCCTCCCTCCCTCCCCCTCCCTCCCTGCCTCCCTGCCTGCCTCCCTGCCTCCCTCCCCTCCCTCCATCCCTCCCTCTCCTTCCCTCCCTTCCTCTTCTCCTCTTCCTCCCTCCTCCTCCTCCTCCTCCTCCTCCTACTCCTCCTCCTCCTCCTCCTCCTCCTCCTCCGCCATCCTCCTCCTCCTCCTCCTCCTCCTCCTCCTCCTCCTCCGCCTCGCTCCCTCCTCCTCCTCCTCCTCCTCCTCCTCCTCCTCCTACAACATGCACCGCTGCTGCGCCTCCCGCCCCCCAGCACAGCGACCCCGCCGCCCGCCCGCCCGCCCGCCCCCTCCACCCCCCGCCCCCCCCGCTCCACCCCCCCCCCCGCCACCCGTCCACCCCCCCACCCCCCACACCCCCCCACCCTCGACCCCCTCACCCCCCCAACCCCCCCCACCCCCCCACCCCCCCACCCCCCCACCCCCTCACCCCCTACACCTCTTCTCCCCCTCCCCCCCCCTCCCCCCCCTCTCCCCCCCCCTTCCCCCCCCACTCCCCCATCCCCCCACCCCCCCCACCACCCATCACCCCGCTCACACCCCCCACCCCCCATCCCCCCACCCCCACCCCCCCCCCCCCCCCCCCTTCCACCCCACCCCCCCCACCCCCCCACCCCCCCCCCCCCCACCCCCCCACCCCTCCACCTCCCCCCCCCCCCCCCATCCCCCACCCCTCCACCCCCCCACGCCCCAACCCCCCGCCACCCACTCCCCCCACCACCCCCACACCCCCCCCCCCCCCCCCCCACCCTTCCCCAACCCCCCCACCCCCCCACCCCCTCCAACCCCCACCCCCCCACCCCCCCACCCCCCCACCCTGGGACTCATTTGAGACGTTCTGGGCTGATCTTGATGCCTGGCCCGCTGCTGCGCCTCCGACGTTTGGCGAGGACGTGGAGCACGTCCTGGCCCGCTCCTGCGCCTCCGGGCCAGACACGTCCTGGCCCGCTGCTGCGCCTCCGACGTGCCACCGAGCGGGCTGCCACGGCAGGATGCTGGCGCAGAGGTCCGAACGGGCACCCAGCACGCACATGCCCCGAGGGATCGTGCCGTCGCACGCCGAGCCGAAGCGGGATACTGGTGGTGGACTGACGTGCTACATGAAGATGTCTTGCTCTCATCCCCATCCTACCTCTCCCTCTCTCCCTCGCCGGTCCTCGAGCTTAAGGTTGTCCTTCAGCGCGGTCGCTATCTTCTCCTTGATGGTCTCTTTCAGGGACTGCGGAACGCTGCCCGCGGCCGCCATGAGCGACGGGTAGCCTGGCACCCTCTTCCTCGCCCTTCCCCTACGTGTGCTTCCTCACTACCTCCCTCCTCCCGACCAACCTCACTCCTCCCTACCTCCCTGCCCCGTGCCTCTCTACCTCCCTCCCTCCCTCCCTCCCTCCCTCCCTCCCTCCCTCCCCTCCCCCCGTTCTAATCCTGCCCCTGTCCCTGCTCCCCCTCGCCCCCCTCCCCCTCCCATCCTCTCCATCATCTCCTCTCCCTCTGCCATGCCATGCCGCCTCCTCCTTCTCCTCCTCCTCCTCCTCAGCCTCCTCAGCCTCCTCAGCCTCCTCAGCCTCCTCAGCCTCCTCCTCCTCCTGCCCCAAGGTGGGCCCCAAACGCCCTGCGCGGGTGCCCCGCCCCCCTCCGGGATCCTGCCGGACCCCCTCGCGGCCGCGCGGCGCCAGCGCAGGGGGACACCCCACCGGGCGCCCGGACGGCCCTGGCAGGCCCACGAGCCGAGACGCGCGGAAGGCGCGGAGAGCGATGGCGGTGGTCGCCGTCGTTGTCCGTCGTCCACCGTTGCCGTCGACATCGTCGCGCGCCGTCCGTCGTCCGTCGTCCGTCGCCCGTCTGGCGTCCGTCGTTCGTCGTCCGTCGTCCGTCGTCCGCCGCCGCCGCAGCCGCCGCGGCCGTCATCGCCCTCATCGTCGTCATCGACGTTGTCGTGGTCATTGTCGTCGTGGTCGTCGTTGATATCGTCGTCGTCGTCGGGCGACGGTGGTCACCATCGTCAGGGTTGTCGTGGTCACCGTCGTCAGTGTCATCGTCGTCGCCAGAGAAGGAAGGAGGAGGAGCACGGGGGGGGGAAGGGCCTGGGGTAAGAGGTGGATGGGGGAGAGGGATCGGGGGGCTACCCATGAAGGGATACAGGATCGGATGCTCGTGGGGTAATGGGGAGGCGATTTGGTTTTGCTATGCTGTTGGTTGGTGGGCGACTTCCCTGTGCGATGCAACGTGCGACGCATGCGACGACGAGAGAGACAAGGAAGGGGAGCAGAAGCAGGAGGGGGAGGGACCAGGAGGGGAAGCGGGAATGAGGAGGAGGAGGAGGAGCAGCAGCAGGTTATGCATGCGTGTGTGGCACGACATGGTCCAGGTGGTGACGCACTCCGCCGAGAGAGTTGGCAAGATCAGGGTGCGAGGTAGCACAGGGGGGCTCCAGGCATGCTCAGAATGACCCTGGCTGATTGCAACCCCCCTTGTTCGCATGTACGGCCGTCATCGTCGTCGTCGTCGTCGACGTCGTCGTCGTCTGAGGAGCGGCGCCCCCTTTGCCGCGATGCTCATGCCGCGGCGCTCCCGCCGCGGTGCAGCCGCGGCCCTCCGCGCCTGCTGCTCCGCCACCAGCGCCCACAGGGACGGCGTGCTCGGCAGCGCCTCGCGCGCGTAGAGGGCCCGCAGCGAGCCCTCGGGGACCTGCGGGGCGTAGGGGGGCACACTGGTGGGCGTTTTCTTATTCGGCGTTTCGACATTGGGCGGAAGGGGGGGGGAGGGCGGGGGGGGGGGTTCTGGCTCCGGACCTCTGCTTCGTGCGACTGTTTGCGACAGGTCGTTAAATGGGGGAGACTGCAC
>CAUYUJ010018797.1:7500-24473 GCA_963575745.1 Prorocentrum cordatum | reverse complement strand
AGCTACAGAGTAAGTAGCATGCTATGCTACGCTATGTTATGCTATGCTGTGCTCTGCTATGCTAAAGCTCAGCGAAGCTAAGATGAAGGTCAGCTAAGCTAAGATAAACCTGAGCTAAGATGAAGCTAAGCTAAGCTAAGATGAAATAAGGTAAGCTAAGGTGAGATAAGCAACGCTAAGCTAAAGGGACGTAACTGGGGGAACCGCGGGGTGGATACTGGGGGAACCGCCCGGGGCGCTTTCCACTGCCCGGCCCCTTTAAGCCCAGAGAGTCAGAACCCTTCTAGGCAGAGCCTGGGTAGGGAAATAATGTGTGGGTGACGCCGGACCTGGACGGAACCCGCGATGAGCAGGCTGCAGCCGTACATGCGCTTCTCGTGCTCCTCGTTGATGACTGGGCCGGACGACAGGGGGGGCCCAGAGCTCCGACCTCCGACGGTGTGAGTTCTCCAGATCCGGGTGCTGTTCCTCGGGGTCCGGGACCTCGGGGGTGGCGCACTGGAACAAGGTCGATGCCGTTCGGGACGGGGACGGGGCGGGGCCCGAGGACCATCAAGAGTGGATTCGGGGCTCCGGGGACCATCAAGAGTGGACCCGGGGACGGGACCTGGGGACGGGGCCCAGGAACGGAGACCGGGGACCATCAAAAGTAGGTTCGGGACGGACACAAAACTACCCCCGGGAAGGGGTCGGGACCCCTGGGATGGCGCCATCTCGTCGGATGTCTGGGGGGGGGTACCAAAGGCAGGCCTGCGCTGGATCGAGCCGCGAAGTAGGATCGGATCGCAAGCGAACCGTCCAGAATCGAACCGAAATCGGATCGCCGCGCCAGACGCTAGGAAGGGTTGGCGAATCAACTCAGCTCACGGATTTCCCCGGCACTGCCTGGCGCCAGAGGCGCCAACATATCGAAGAAAGTGTGGGGAGGGGGCCGAAACCAGCCACGTGCAGCAGTTTTCGTACCCTCTCCCCCCCCCTTGACACCCCCTTTCGTCCGACCCAAAATGAACGAGTAGGGGGGCAGCCCAGAGAAGAGCGCCTCCGTGGGAACAACAAGACGTCCACAACTCTCGCTACCCCACGGACCTCTCCTGGGGCACGCTCTAGCCAGGACCTCTGGGCGAACCCGGCCGCGGTGACGAGGAGATGAGGGGTAACGCTTAACGGGCGAAGAACGGTATAAAATAAACTTTTTCGCTGTCGGGGGCGCCTGTCCCTGGGCGGCTGGAAAGTTTATACCCTTACGGTGGCACCGTAGGGGTATAAACTTTCCAGCCGCCCAGGGGCAGGTGTCCCCGACGGCGAAACGGTTTATTTTATACCGTTCTTCGCTCGTTGAAACGCCAGGGGGGGGACCGGCTCAGGGGGGCGGACATCGGCCTGGAACCGGCGATGCATCGCGGACAGATCGACGCTGGGCCCCCGACGGCGCATCCGCACGCGCCTGGGCGGGGTGGGCCGTCGGGCCCCTCTATCGGCGATCAGTGGGCGATTGAGGGCCGATGCATCTCGCCCTGAGCCTACCCCCCTCGCCCTCCACCTTCCGCACCTTCCGCGCGGCAGGTGCCGCGCCGCGGCGGACGCCGCCGCCGCCGAAACCGCTGCTGCGGCCTCGGCGGAAGCCGCAATGGCGGCCTCGGCGGCGGCCGCCGCGGCGTGGAACCTGCCGCGCGGAATGTGCGGAAGGCGGAGGGCGAGGGCCCCCCCCCTACGCTGCCCCTGAGGGGCAGGGTACCGTTTCTGACGGTCCATGGGGCCCGAGAACGCACCCCAGGATGCCGAACAAAAAAAAATAACCTTTTCCCGAACCCAGAACCTCGAACCCCGCCCCCTCTTCCTGATCGCCAGGACCAGTGCTGGGCCACGACTCCAAAGCATCGGTATCTCAGAGCGACTCCGAAGGGTGTGGTTTGCAGAGGGTGTCGTTTGGCAATCAGCACCCTGGGGGGCACCCTCTGGGGCGGGCGAGGACCTCGACAGAGCTCTCCGCCGCGCCCCGCCCGACGAGGGCACCGTTGTGCCCCCCCCAAGCCCCAACGACCCAAATCGCAAACAACACCCCTGCGTGCCCACACCCTTGGCAATCGCCAAGTCTCACCATCCCCGGAGCCTCCCGGTACGCGTCGGCGTGCGGCGGCCGCGACAGCAGCACCACGGTGCCTATCCGCAGGAACGGGCACCACCGCCGACCCCCGCCGGGGACCCCATCGGGACCCGCCGCCTCGCCCTGCACGAAGCGGTGGAACGCCTCCTGCACCTCCGGGAGCAATTTCACCGATCCCTTCCTAGGAGGCCTCCCAGAGGAGGTCCGCGAAAGGCAGGATCGTGACGTGCCGACTCCGGCGACGGTTTCTGACACCGCGGGGGTCGTGCAACCTGGAACGATCGGCCGTCTCCAAAACGTCAGGCCGTGCAACCTCGACCGATTCTGGGCCGCTGGTCGACACGACGCGAACCCTGCCGCAGATAGGGTCGGAGGATCGCGCCGCATCGCAAATGCATCGGCGATGCATCGGTGACGCATCGGCGACGTTGGCGGTGCATCGGCGACAAAAGCGTGGAGACGATCGGGCTCCGCCTCGCGCCATATCGATCGGGTTCCACATCGACCCGTGTCGGCGATGCATCGGCGATGCGGCGCGATCATCCAACCGCTTCTACTCGGACCCCATCTGGGAGGCCTAGACTAATCCCACCAGCCCTCTGGGCGTGAGTGGTTTAGAGCGTTTCTTCTTCCAACCCCCCTCTTCCCCTTCGGGGAGTGTCTTACCCCTCCCCCTACCCCCTACCCCTGGACATGAACGGAGGGGGATCGCGACCCACTAGAACGTCCAAGAAGGCCTCGGCGATAAGGCAAAAATCATTGATTGTACTGAAGTTCTGGACGCTCACATTTTGACCTCCTGGGAGGGGGCTCAAATTTCCCCACACCCTTCGATCGATCTCCTCAAAGATGGCCCCAAGATGGCCCTCAAGGCTCCCAAGACTGCCCTAAGACGGTCCAAGAGGCGCCCAGGAGGCACCAAGATGCCCCCAAGAGGTTCCCACGAGGCTCCCAAGAGACCCCCAAGAGGCCGCAAGAGGCTCCCCCGAGGCGCACATGACGCTCCTAGAGGCTCCAGGACCGCAAAGAGGCCTCCAAGACACCCAGGAGGACACCAAAATGCTCTCAAAAGAGATCCGACGAAACTCCGAGAGGCCTCCGGGAGACCTCTGGCCTTTCTGCTCGCCCTGTTCCTCCTCAACATCCTCCTTCTCCTCCTCCTCCTCCTCCTCCTCCTCCTCCTCCTCCTCCTCCTCCTCCTCCTACTCCGCCTCCTCCTCCCCTCCGCCTCCTCCTCCTGATCCTCCTCCTCCTGATCCTCGTCATCGTCATCATCATCTTCATCATCAGCATCATCATCATCATCATCATCATCATCATCATCATCATCATCATCATCATCATCATCATCATCCATCCTCATCCTCATCCTCATCCTCATCCTCATCCTCATCCTCATCCTCATCCTCATCCTCATCCTCCTCATCCTCATCCTCATCCGCATCCTCATCCTCATCCTCATCCTGATCCTCATCATCATCATCATCATCATCATCATCATCATCATCATCATCATCAGCCATCAGCATCATCATCCTCATCATCATCATCATCATCATCATCATCATCATCATCTTCATCAACATCATCATCATCATCATCGTCATCATCATCATCATCATCATCATCATCATCATCATCATCGTCATCATCATCATCCGCATCGTGCTCATCATCATCATCATCATCACCATCATCATCATCATCCACCACCACCATCATCGTCATCATCATCATCATCAGCCATCAGCATCATCATCCTCATCGGGTCATCATCATCATCATCATCATCATCATCATCATCATCATCATCATCATCATCATCATCATCATCATTATCATCAGCATCATCATCATCACCATCATCAGGATCATCATCAGCATCATCAGAATCATCATCTGCATCATCAGCATTATCATCGTCATCATCATCATCATCAGCATCATCAGCATCATCAACAACAACATTATCATCAACAACATCATCATCAGCAGCATCAGCATCAGCACCATCATTATCGTCATCGTCATCGTCATCATCATCTTCATCATCATCATCACCATCATCAGGATCATCATCAGCATCATCAGAATCATCATCTTCATCATCAGCATCATCATCGTCATCATCATCAGCAGCATCATCATCATCAGCATCATCAACAACAACAACATGATCATCATCATCAACAACATCATCATCAGCAGCATCAGCATCAGCACCATCATTATCGTCATCGTCATCGTCATCGTCATCGTCATAATCATCATCATCATCATCATCATCGCCATCACCATCACCACCATCAGCATCATCATAATCGTCGTCATCATCATCAGCAGCATCATAATCATCATCATCGATCATCATCACCACCACCATCATCATCATCGTCGTCGTCGTTACCATCATCATCATCAGCATCATCATAATCATTATCCACATCATCATCATCATCTACCCTCGTTCGTTCGCTCGTTCCTTCGCTCGTTCGCAGCTTCAGGGCAGAGGTTCGAAGCCCAATCGCAGAGGGTGGACAGCAAAAAGAGGTAGGAATGAAGAAAGAGAGCCGTGGCAGCAGCGGCAGGCGGCTGCGGCCAGCAAGCTACAACTGGTTGAAATCCTCTGGGCGGGGTACTGTCCTTTCTAGTCTGGCGTAGACTAAATCCTTCCCCCCTCCCATGGGTCCTTCCCATAACAAGCTGGTACTACCAATTAAGGCTTGGTGAAACCACACAAGAAGACTCAATTAGTGTAACGCTAGGTGCGCCTTATGCCTTGCGACTTCTGCCTTGTGCTCCTCCTCGTTCTTCCTGCTCCTCCTCCTCCTCCTCCTCCTACTCCTACTCCTACTCAACCTCCTCCCCATCCTCCTCGTTCTCCTCCTCCTCCTCCTACTCCTCCTCCTTCTTCTCCTCCTCCTCCTCATCATCATCCTCCTCCTCTTCCGATTCCTTCTCCATCTTCCCTGTCTTGGGGTGTGACGGCTTCCACAGCCCTTTATTCCACTGTATGCTCCTCCACACCCGTGATCAGGGCAACTCGCCTGGACATCGTTTCTGGATGGGATGGTGGGTTTACGCGAAGCGTCTGTATTATCCCCACTGCCGTGGCCTTGGCCCTACAAGCCGACTTACCCACCTGGGTGGAGATATGTGCCTGTTCCCTGAGTGCTTCGCGGGGCCAGTATCAACCTTGGGAGACGAAGGGCTGGTTGGTGGGGCTGGGGTGCCATGGCCCAGTGGGGCGGAGATTGGTCAGACGATGCTGCACCTCGGGGCGGCCGTGCATGTCGTTGAGCCCCTCCACTGCCAGCACACCTCCGGGCACCAGCGCCCTGCCGGCCTCCACGAGCGCCTCGCGTGGGGAGACCAACAAGCACGTACCGATACAGCTACTCCCCGGACATCTGCCGGGGGGAGTCTAGCGGTGGCGACGAGGGCCTCCCAGGAGGCCCAAAAATGCCAAAACAGGGTAGCGGGATGGGTACGTTTTCCTCCTCTGAGCCGCGCCTCCGCAGACGCCCGCAATGGGTACTTGAAAAATGGGAACAACGCCCAACAGCAAATGTTGTCCAAAGCCAACGGCGGCCACTGTTGGGCGGGCGGCCTCCTGTCTCAAATGGACAACTGTCTGCGGCGGCAGAGACAGCGGATCCTGTTCAGCACGGACAGGACCTGCTGTTGCTCCTCTCTTGCTCTTGCCCTCGCTCCTGCTCTGGCTGCTCCTGGAGGGGGCACGCCCCCGCCGCTCCTGCTCCTGCTCCTGCCCTCCCTCTGGCCCTGCTCCCGCTCCTGCCCCTGCTCCTGCTCCTGCCTGCGCTCCCCTCCTCTCCTCGGCCCTCTCCGCACCCGCCCCCCGCCGCACCGGGCCTCGTGCACCCGCGCAGCGGAGCCGCCCCCGGCCGCGCCTGGCAGCAGCGCCCAGCGCAGGGCCGCCGGCGGGGCGCCGCCGCGGCCGCCGCCGCCGCGGCAGCCGCGGCCGAGGCGCCGCGCGCGCTCGCCGCGCCGCCGGCCCAGCGCCAGAGCGCCCCACAGCAGCCGCGTGGCATTGTCCGGGAGGCATCGGCGGCGCGCAGGAGCGACCCTCCCGGACCCCCTCGCGCTGTGCAGAAATCAGCACGGGAGGCGTTTCGCTATTTTTTCGGCCTCCCGGGGCCCTTCACCGGGCCTCGGGACCGCCAGTCAACGAGGCAGGATGAAAAACCTGTCCCGGGGAAGGGGTCCAGACCTCTGGGGCTCGACGCTGTGAAAAAAAACACAGCGTCTGGGGTCTGGACTGATCTCTGGGCGTTGCAGGTTTTTCACAGCGGGCGTCTTCGCACGGTTTCTGGTCCTTTGACCCTCACGGATCGATCAAGCTCGAAAATGGCACAGAGAGATGGGGTCCGGGGCTCGTGTGACTTTTTACCGCATCAACACAATCCAAACGCGCCAGCTCGTGCTGGCGGGACCCCCTGTGAGCGACGAAAACAAAGGGGTCTTGCACGAGATGACATAGCAAGCTTTCGCGGTGGCTTACGCGGGCCGCCAGCGCGGCACGGCACTCTGGAAACGGGGCGCTCACGCGCAACCTGACGCGGGCAGCTTACGCGCCAGTTAGAAGAAGAAAAGCATGCAGCATACCAAGACTGTTTGGCGCTCCGCGCGGACTTCTTGGATCCGCGCTGGACAGGGGCGGCGCCAGAGGCGCCGCCGGGGTGCTCCAGCGCGGATGCAAGAAATCCGCGCGGAGCGCCAAAAAGTCTATGCTCGGGGCATGTGCTTCTCTTCGACCAGTGTCGGTGAATGAAGGGGCCCCAGGACACACAAATAAATGCTTCCTTCCCTTTTTCCGCCAGAGCTCTGTGATGATGCAAGAAAAGCCGATTCGCCTGCGATGAGAATGCCGAGGCCCGGCCCGCCGTGCTTCGCGGCGGCCGGTAGCTGGATTCGTCCAGCTCACAGAGTCCCAGAGTATTTGACGACAGTGCTGGTTGGAGCGCTGGAGGCAGCAAGCAGGGTGGACCGCGGGTGGGCCCAGAAAAGTTCGAGCCCTAACGAGTACGGAGGAGGAAAGCGTACAGACTGCAGAAACAAGTGATGCAAGCTACTTCTAAGCTGTTACATTGAAATGCCACTGCGTTCATTAGAGTGGCGCGAGAGGACGCGCAAACAGCGCTGGAAAAACAGGCGGGGGGAAAATTCTGTACAAAACGATTGTTTTGTACAGAATTTCCCCCCAGGAGCTTTTTCCTAAAAAAAACCGCTCTGTAAACAGATGTCATACTCACAGCTCAGAGGGCCCTTGGATCATCCTGCAGGTGGCGTTCTTTGCAGTACCGCGTGGCGTCTTTTCACGTCAGCATAAGTGTGCACGCACAAGAAATGCTTCCTTCCCTTTTTCCGCCAGAGCTCTGTGATGATGCAAGAAAAGCCGATTCCCCTGCGATGAGAATGCCGAGGCCCGGCCCGCCGTGCTTCGCGGCGGCCGGTAGCTGGATTCGTCCAGCTCACAGAGTCCCATACCCACAAACAGTAGTGTACTGGACAGCGTTGCTGGCCACAGGTCGGCGGCGATTCTGCTGTGGCGCCAAGCCCGCAAAAGGGACGACAGACCTCCTATCGCTGTCTGCGAGAGCGCCTCGACCCAGGTGTCGATGTAAATGACCTCGAAGCCCAAGACTCAACCAACGCTGGCAAAGCAGTAGCCGCCCGCTCGACGTAGGCGCGCACGGCGGCTGGAAGCCTCTGCATCTCCTGTTGCACCCGCGCGCTGGCCTCGTATCTTTTGACAGACTTGGCGCTCGCCCAGCGACCCCTCCGCCACACCTCCTTCACGCTTCGGGTCTTCGTCAGGCGGTCATGGCTGGGTCCGCCGTGGCGCAGCTGGTACTGCACGTACCTCTGCCTGGCGGGGAGCCCGATGCCGACGAGGGCGAGGTTCCACAGCCTCAGCAGCTCCGCCGGCGAGATGTCGAAAAGCTTCTCGCCCTCGCGGTCCGTCGCCAGCGCGGCCAACGCTGCGCCGAGGCCTGGGAGGTACGGCGCGTCCAACAGCAAGCTCTCGTCGCTCAGGCCGACCTTCGACTCGTCGCCGCGCCCAGCCGGGTGCAGGTTGAGGGCCCACCACTGGCTGGACCCCGCAGGGGCCGCCAGATCCTCGCCCCGCAGCGCATGAAGGTCTGCTGGCCGGAGGTAGGCGGTGAACATCGTGATCCAGGCGACGCACGCGATCCGCCCAAGGCCTCGTACACGTACAGCGCCAGGCCGCAGACCACTTCCCAAGGCACTGGGGGGGTCGTCACGCCGGGGTCGAGATGGCGCGCCCCCCTCATGGCCCGCGCGAACCTTGGGAGCCGGAGCCGGCACCATGGCGAGAGGTCGACAAGGTGCCACACGACCGCCGCGTACGCCTTCCAGATGTCCGCGACCTCGAACCCCTCCATGAACAAGAAGTCCGCGAAGTCCACCATGGCAGAATCTGCATTCTGCACGGTGTCCAGCGTGTACGCCCCCATCGACTGCACGAAATCCTGGAGATCCTTCCACCAGCTCTCGTAGAGCGCCAGCGTCCGCTCCGTGACAGCGTGCGACTCCAACATGGAAAGCTGGTCGCTGGTCTCTCTCGGTTGGAACGGGGGCAATACCCGCGCCCGCTTCTCGCGCCGCTCCTCCCGGGTCTCCCCCGAGACCAGGGGGCGGGCCGTGTTGCGGGGCAGCGTGGTAGCCCGCCTCGTGGCCACCTGGCTGGCCGGCCGCGCTGGCGGCTGCGCCCTGCGGAGGCCCCTGTGGACCGCGGGGCCCGCCCCCTGGCTGCGCTGCGTCAGCGCCAAGGCCGGGCGGCTTCGGCGGCCGGCGCCAGGCGGGGCCCCCGCGGCGCCCTCGGCAGGCCGGAGCCGGCGCTGTTCTCTCCCATCGCCGCGACGGCGCATCTGCCGCGTTCCTCTCGGACGGCACCCACCGGAAGTACCAGCTCGAGCCGGTGGCACTGGCGAAGGCGGAGGCTCGACGAACAAGAGTGAGGATCGCATAGCTGTGAGCCCTGGATCTCTCGATAGCCACAGCGTTCCCCAGCTGGTCCCCCAGAAGCAAATGTCGTTTTCCAAAAGCCCCTGCATGGCGAAGCTTGCACCTCATCCCCAGCAGCGCGGCCCGGCCCTCCTTCGTCGGCATCCCCTCCTCCCGATGAAGCCTCGTCGACAAAATGACGTGCCACTTGGATTGGTCAGTGATGCCTTCCGGTACCTCTTGGAAGTTATTGTTTCCCTCGAGCATCTCCAACTCGCCCCCGGGGCCCATGGGGATCACGGTATCGAGGTCCCTGAAGGGGCCCCGTGGCCCCATGGCATTGCGACGAGGTTGATGGAGAGGATGCTTCCCCCGATATCTCCAACGCTCTGATATGCAACCGATCTTCGCGACCTCCTGCACTGGAATCACGCGACTAGCAACGCCAATCCCGCTCTCGCAGGCGTCAGTGCAAAGGACCTCAGGGTGCCATTCGCGGGGCAGCTCGGCCGCGCAGAGGTAAGTGAGCACCCTCACCCACCTCGCCTCCTTCCTGACAGAGGCCCAAGGCTCGGCCCACTGCCCGCCGACCTTCTCCACGAAGTCGTAGCAGCTCCTGAGGCACGACAAACCTTCCCGCATGATGAGGAAGTGATCCACGACATGGCCGAGCCACCGCCTGACCATGTGACCAGTCACTCGACGGCAGCCTTCTAAATTCCGGCACGCCCGCTGCAGGCGAGCCGCCCGCTCCGGCTTGTTCATGGCCAGCCAGCGGGCGCCGTCCAGCTTCCGGCCCAGGCTCGGTCGAAGCGTCGGTCTCCTCGTGAACCCTGAAGCCGACGCGGCGAAGCTGGCCCACTACCAAATTCTTGGCCTGCTGCACCTCCTCGCGACTTACGCCGTACACGTTGAGGTTGTCGCAGTACGGCAAAACGCCCACCCCGCCCAGGATGTCAGGGAGTGGCCCGGCGTCGCGGAGCTGCCCGTGGGGCCGCCCCTGGAGGGCCACGGAAATCTGGTTCTCCAAAACCTTCTGCCCCAGGAAGAACGCCCAGGACCATCCCATTGGGACGGTGACAGCCCTCGGCCACACTTCCCGAAGGCCGGAGCGGCGCGCCATTGACAGCACCTCCTCGGCCCCGGGCCAATCTACGAAGCCCCTCTCAAACTCCTCCAAGGTCAGGGAGGGGTGGCAGAAGTAATCCTTGAGCTCGGCGGAGTTCTCGAGGCTGTGGAAATAATCCTTGACGTCGGCCCCGGCGAAGTATAGGTCATGGTCGCCAGCGGGCCGCTCGACGCGGGCCCAGGCCGCGCCCGTCCCCATATCGAGGCTGGGCGCTGGGCGGAAGTGCAAGTTCGACCACCTGCAATCCAGGATGAGCCGAAGATTCTTGTTCTTCTTCTCGACGAAGAACGGTGTGCATATCTCCTTTGGGGTGACAGAGAAGTCCACCAGCCCAGCACCCAGGACGTCTGCGATGAAGCCAACGTAAGCTGACCGATCTTTGCGCAGCACCTCGTCCATGTAGAGCTGTTGAGGCGTACCTGACTCCATCTGCCATCCAACGTCATCTGGGTCTGACAGCATGAATTCATCCGACCGCTCCAACAAAGTCCTCTCCGGCCTCCCGCACGCGGCACTGAGCGGCACTGGGGACGCACCAGCTACGGGTATGGATACCAGAGAGCGTTGGTAAGGTCTGACGGCAGTGGCTTGATCGACTCCCGCGTAGTCGATCACAGTGGGCATGAGCTCATTGAAGGCCCCGTGCCTGGTGTACAAGGATTCGTTGTATGGCAGCTGCCCCACCCTCCGGAGGACGGAGCTCTGAGACGTAAGCTGGGCGAGACTCGGACTGGCCGTGGCCGAAGCCCCTGGGGCCGCGCCGGCCATCTCATTCAAAACTTCGAGGACTTCATTTGCCCTCTCCTGGACTCCCGCACGTCGCAGTAGTCGCCGACGAAGGTAACCAGGCGTGCCCGGGCGGATAGCTGGCTCCGCTGGCACAGGTGGAAAGGGAAAAAGTTCCCGAGGCCGATGTCGTCGCCCATCGTGACGAGCCCCCACATGACTCGGGAATGAATTCTGATGCAGCGCCTGCTTGTCGGGACGGGTCGGCGCTCTCCCGCCCCCGAGGCCAGCCATAGACTTAGCCATTTCCGTTGTCGTCGTTCTTCTTCCTGTTTGGGTTCTGCTTGCGCAGGCGCTGCTCCTCCTTGGCCTTCCTCATCTCCTTGGCCACGGCTGCCTCCCCGCGAACCTGCTCGGCCACGTGGCTCCGCAGACCTGGGTCCGGGAAGGCCCCGGACCGCCTGGTCGACCAGCCCATGTAGTGGTCCGCCGGGCTGTAATCAGCGATGCCGCCAGAGGCGTGCGCGTCCTCGATCAGCTGGAGACGCCGGCCGATCAGCTCCGCCGACTTCAACGCCGGCCCGTTCAACTGGTCGACCGTGCACATCGCCTCCATGATGTGGGAGAGCGCCTCGTGCTCGTACGGGCTGCGGTCCCCGTCCGGAATCCGAGCCGCGTGCCGCCAGTGCTCGCTCTGCGTGATCGGCGTCTGGCTGGACACGGCGAGCTGCTGCAAACGGTTGAAGCACATCCTCGGCCCGGTCAAATCGAGCCCCCCCTCCGGCTCCTCTCCCGCCATCTTCTGGACGGACTCGGCGAAGGGGCGGCGACGTTGACCAGTGCCGTCGAACTTCACTGGCAGTACGCGGAGGTCCTCCATGACATACTGCTCCAGATTGCGCCGCTCGACCATCTGTATGAAGGCGGTCCCCTCCTGGAGCTGCACGAGCCCGTGGTCTCCCATCGTCACCGCGTCGGCTGGCAGCGCCCCGGCTGCATCGCCTCGCCGATGGCCCTCGCAATCCTCGGCGTACACCCAGAGGCGGCCTGGCGGCGCTGCCGCCGCCGCCGCTCCCGCGGGGACGGCTCGGGGAGCCGCCGCCAACTCCGCACCTGGGGCTGGCCTCTGCCTCTGCTGCAAAGCCGGCGGTGGCGCGTGGCGCGATGTTGCCGAGCATCAGCGCCGCGTCCCTGTAGTGCTGCCGCAGCACCTGTGCCGATGGCACCTGCCGGAACCGATACACGTGGCGAGCATCGACTCCTGGCGGGGTCGCCCCCTGCATGCCGATCCATCTCACCTCGAGCACGTCGTCGCCGATCTCGATGCTCTGGGGGTAGTGGTCCCCGTCTGGCGTCGCCATCGTGATCGTCGTCGGCGTCGCAACCGAGACTCCTGTCACCAAAGCCTCATGATAAAGGGGCTGCCCAGGCTCGTTGTAGAGCAGCAAGATGTAGTCTCCGGGCGCCGCCATCACTCCGGCGAGTGGGTCGATGCGGGACCCGCGTCGGGCGCCGACCTGAACTGGAGCGCGGCCCGCTGCCGGGCCCTCTCGGCCTGCTCACGGGCCCTGGCGACCACCTCGGCCTGCTCGCGCGCGCCGGCCACCGCCTCGGCGCGCCCCCGCCCGCGGCGACGGCACCCGTCCCGCAGGCACTCGTTGAAGCGGACGGCAAGGTGGAGGACCACCGTGCCGAGAGGGCCCAACGCGAAGGCCCACGCAGGGGGCGCCTCTGGGCACCCCGGGCAAGGCGGGGCGGGCACGGCGGGGGCTTCTCGCACCCCGGGCACGCCGCACAGGGCGGCGCTGGCCCGCACGCCGGACAGGCCGGGCACGAGCAAGGGGCCGGCTCGCACGCAGGGCAAGCCGGGCAGGTGATATTGCACGCAGGGCAGTTCAGCCCGCCCGCGGCCCACGCAGCAGCCGCTGATCCCGCGCCGGGCAACGCCTGCTCGAGGAAGTGCCAGCCCAGGGCCGCCCAGCCGGGCGCAGCCACCAGCGCCAGCTGCCGGTGGTGCCCAGGAGCGGCCATGCACGGACCCCAACTCTCCCCAGAAAAGTTCGAGCCCTAACGAGTACGGAGGAGGAAAGCGTACAGACTGCAGAAACAAGTGATGCAAGCTACTTCTAAGCTGTTACATTGAAATGCCATTGCGTTCATTAGAGTGGTGCGAGAGGACGCGCAAACAGCGCTGGAAAAACAGGCGGGGGGGAAATTCTGTACAAAACGATTGTTTTGTACAGAATTTCCCCCCCGGAACTTTTTCCTAAAAAAACCGCTCTGTAAACAGATGTCATACTCACAGCTCAGAGGGCCCTTGGATCATCCTGCAGGTGGCGTTCTTTGCAGTACCGCGTGGCGTCTTTTCACGTCAGCATAAGTGTGCACGCACAAGAAATACACACAAATAGAAATATGCCCATATTTTCCCATATTGTCTAGGTTTCTGCCTTCCCCCTCACTTCCCATATTTTCCCATATTTTCTGGAGAACCGAGGACTAATTGTGTCTGTGTGTTTTTGTTCCTCTCCTGAGTGAAGACGGCCCCGGTCTTCTGCGCCGCTCGCGCGGGCCCGCACCACAAAAGGCCCCTCTGGCGGAGGGCGCCTCCCGCGCGCCGCCGAGGAGGCAGCGGGCCGCCGCCACGTCCCCGGCCGCGCCGGCCTCGGCCTGCAGCCCGGACAGCAGGTGCACCAGGAACGTGGCCAGCACCGCGGAGGCCCGCGGCGCCAGCCGGGGGGCCTCGTGGAACGCGAAGCGCAGGAGCTCGGCCTCCCGCGCCTCGAGGCGGGGTGGGGCCAAAGAGGTGGCCCTGGTCCAAGGCGCCCGCGGAGGTCGAGGTGGAAACAGCTGGGGCGAGCCCTCCTCCTCCTCCTCCTCCTCCTCCTCCGCCTCCTCCTCCTCCTCCTCATCATCCTCCTCCCTCCATCCTCCTCCCTCCACCCTCCTCCCTCCTCCCTCCTCCCTTATCCCTCTTCCCGTATCCCTCCTCCTCCTCCTCCTCCTCCTCCTCCTCCTCCTCCTCCTCCTCCTCCTCTTCCTCCTCCTCCTCCTGCAACTTGAAGAGAAAGATTGTAAGCAAACAGCGATGACGTGGGTGCATGTGTCCTGTGCCGCCGTAAGGCGGGATGGACAGTTGAGCCAAACGCCGGCGGTTGCACACGAACATGGAACCCCATGCCAAAACACTCCCTCCGACCTGGTATCCCAGGTCAGGTAAGCCACGTGCAACCTTGTCCGCCGATCCTGCATATGAGTTTTCAATAGCGTAAAATCGAGCTTCGCTTGAATTCCGCTGTGCAAGGCGGGGTCCCCGTACTCCACCCCGTGCTGCGTTCTCCTGGGCTCTGGCCCAGGCCCTGGCCCCAGCCCCGGCCAAGGTCCTGGCCCAGGTCCCCGGCCCCGACCCCAGCTCCAGCCCCGGCCCCGGCCCCGGTCCTGACCCTGGTCCCGGCCCCAAGCCCCAGCCTCAGCCCCGGCCCCGGCCC
Source organism: Prorocentrum cordatum (assembly GCA_963575745.1). Lineage (NCBI taxonomy): Eukaryota > Dinophyceae > Prorocentrales > Prorocentraceae > Prorocentrum > Prorocentrum cordatum. The sequence continues at coordinate 10,036 of CAUYUJ010018797.1, read as the reverse complement.
TGGCCCTGGCCCTGGGTGTTTCGCCAGAGACTTCCTTATTACTTATGACCCTGAAGTTTAAAACATCAAATCGCAATAGTTTCACAGATGGAGGGCGGGTCGCTTCCAAAATGTGGTTTCCGCCTGAAAGGCCGCGCGCATTTGCTTTTAAAACATTGCCAGGGTTTCACGGATTGAGGGCGGTTCCTTCTCAGAATGTGGATCTCGCCTAAGCGCCGCACACATTCGGTTTACAAGTTTGCAAGAGCTTCACGGAATGAGGGCGGGTCCTTGTCAGGATAAGGGTTCTTCGTTGAGCTCCGCGCACATTCGTTTCAAATATTTGCAAAATGTTCATTGGTTCTCTTGGTGAAAGTACCAGAAATGGTGTTGTGGGAGGGTTCAGCATCATCAGGGCGCAAAAATTGCGTTGACTCGCGATGCCCACGGACTGGTGTTCTGGCACGATTCAGGATCGTCACTGTCGGGAACTAAGAAGAGGGAGCTTGGAGGGAGCGTGTACTCCGATATCGTTGATGAGTCTTTGGTTTTCACTGGTCTTCCTCCTCCTCCTCCTCCTCCTCCTCCTCCTCCTCATCATCATCATCATCATCAGCAGCAGCAGCAGCAGCATCATCATCATCATCATCTCATCATCATCATCGTCGTCATCGTCATCATCATCATCATCGTCGTCACCACATCATGGTCATCAGCATCATCATCATCATCCTCATCATCAGCAGCATCATCATCAGCATCATCAGCATCATCATCAGCATCATCATCAACATCATCATCAGCATCATCAGCATCAGCATCAGCATCAGCATCAACATCAGCATCATCATCCTCATCCTTACCCTCATCTTCATCCTCATCCTTATCCTACCCTCCTCCTCCTTCTCCTCCTCGTCCTCCTTCTCCGCCTCCTCGTCCTCCTCATCATCATCCTCCTCCTCCCCCCCCTTCTTCTTCTCCTCCTTCTCCCCCTCCTCCTTCTCCTCCTCCTCCTACTTCATTCATGTTTCTCATAGATAACTCCTCCCTGTCGCACCCCGAGGCCGGTCGAAAGGGCGGGCGGGGCGTCTCGCCTGAGCGTTCCTCACCAACTACAACCCTGAATCTTAAAAACTGACAACAGCTTCAGAGACGGAGGGCGGGTGGTTTTTCCCAATCATTATGTGGTGTTGGGTCCTCGCTTTGAGGAGACAGCGCCCCGCGTTCCTCCTCGCCTCGTTCGCCCCCCCACTCCTTCTTCCTCTCATTATCATCATCATCGTCGTCGTCGCCTTAATCATCATCATCAGCAGCATCATCATCAGCAGCATCATCATCATCAGCGTCATCATCATCATCATCATCATCATCATCATCATCAGCAGCAGCAGCAGCATCAACATCAGCATCAGCATCAGCATCATCATCCACATCATTGCTGTCATCATCACCATCTAGAACCCCAGTGGCACAGTTCGCATGGCGGCACCGCCCCATTTGGGCACACCCCTCACACGGCGCGTGGCCCCGTAGAGAGATCCACATAAAGCCCCAATGGCGACGTTCCCCTGCGTCCGCGCCACCCATTTTGGCACACCGCTCACGCGGCGCGTGGCCCCATAGAGAGCTCCACCTAAAGCTCCAGTGGCGACCTTCCCATGCGTCCGCGCCACCCATATCGGCACACCCCTCACACGGTTCGTGGCCCCATAAAGAGAGATTCACCTAAGGCCCCAGCGGCAACCAGTGGCGACGTTCCCATACGTCCGCGCCATCCATTTTTGCACACCCCTCGCACGGTCCGTGGCCCCATGGGGAGCTCCACCTAAGGCCCCAGAGGCGCCGTTCCCTTGCGTCCGCGCCACCCATTTGGGTACACCCCTCACACGGCGCGTGGCCTCATAGGGAGCTCCACCTAAGGCTCCAGCGGCGACCTTCCCATGCGTCCGCGCCACCCATGTTTGGCACACCCCTCACACGGTTAGTGGCCCCATACGGAGCTCCACCTAAGTCTCCAGTGGCGACCTTCCCATGCGTCCGCGCCACCCATATCGGCGCACCCCTCACACTGCTCGTGGCTCCATGCGTCCACAGCGGGCGCGGCCACATGCGTCTGCCACACTCATGTCGGCGCACCCCTCACACGCTTCGTGGCTAATACGAAGCTCCCCTTCAGGCCCAATGGCGACGTTCGCATGCGCACGACCGACCCATGCCGGCACACCCCTCACACGGGTCGTGGCCCCATAGGGAACTCCACCGAAGGCTCCAGCGGCGACGGTCGCACGCGCCCCACCCCGCCCATTTCGTTCGGCACACCCCTCATACGCCTCGTGGCCCATGGGGAGCTCCACCGAAAGTTCGCATGCGTCTCACCCATTCGTCCCCCCCTGCCTGCACTGCCCCGCGCCTCGTTCTTCCTGCGGCGCGCTGCCTATGAGAGCAGAAGACATACCGCGTGCGCTATTCGAGGTTTGCGCACCCTCCTCCTTCGTATCATCTCCCTCGAGGTTCTCGCAGCTGCATATGGTTGGGTCTTTCGTCGGGCTAATTAAAT
>CAUYUJ010018797.1:0-5000 GCA_963575745.1 Prorocentrum cordatum | reverse complement strand
GGAGCGCGGCGCCGCCGCGCACCTCCAGGTGCTGCCAGCCGTGGTGGGCGAGCGCCGCGTCCAGCGCACGCCCGAGGGCCTCGCCGGACCCGAGGGCCTCGCCAGACCCGAGGGCCTCCAGGGCCGCGGCCGCGGCCGCGCAGAGGCAGGCGCGCATCCGCAGCCGCGAGGGGCGGCAGGAGCCTCGAGCCTGGGGTGGGCTGGAGCGTCACTGATGCGCGCTGAGTAATGCGAGCTGAACTCAGCATGGATCTCATCGTCCTCCTCATCGTCCTCCTCCTCCTCCTCCTCCTCCTCCTCCTCCTCCTCCTCCTCCTCATCATCATCATCATCATCATCATCATCATCATCATCATCATCATCATCATCATCAGCATCATCATCATCATCATCATCATCATCATCATCATCATCATCATCATCATCATCATCATCATCATCATCATCATCATCATCATCATCATCATCATCAGCATCATCATCATCATCATCATCATCATCATCATCATCCATCATCATCATCATCATCATCATCATCATCATCATCATCATCATCATCATCATCATCATCATCCATCATCATCAGCATCAGCATCATCATCATCATCATCATCATCATCATCATCACCATCATCATCATCATCATCAGCAGCAGCAGCATCATCATCATCATCATCATCATCATCATCATCAGCAGCACAGCATCAGCATCATCACATCATCTCATCCATCATCATCATCATCATCATCCTCATCCTCATCCTCATCCTCATCCTCATCCTCATCATCATCCTCCTCATCATCAGCATCATCATCAGCAGCAGCATCATCATCATGTTCATCATCAGCAGCAGCATCATCATTATCAGCAGCAGCATCAGCAGCATCATCATCACCCTCATCATCAGCATCATCATCAGCATCAGAATCATCATCATCATCACCATCATCATCATCATCAGCATCAGCAGCAGCATCAGCAGCATTATCATCATGATCATCATCAGCATCATAATCAGCATCGACATCATCATAATCAGCAGCATCATCATCATCAGCAGCAGCAGCATCATCCGCATCATCATCAGCTGCAGCATGAGCATCATCATCATCATCACCATCGTCATCATCATCATCATCACCAGCATCGTCATCATCATCATCATCATCAGCATCATCATCATCATCAGCGACCTCATCGTCATCATCATCATCAGCAGTAGCAGCATCAGCATCATCATCATCAGCATCATCAGCATCATCAGCAGCATCAGCATCAGCATCAGCATCATCACCATCATCATCGTCATCAGCATCATCACCATCATCATCATCGGCATCATCCGCATCATCATCCTCATCATCATCGTCATCATCATCATCCTCATCATCATCCTCATCATCACGGCATTCCCCTCCCCCTCTTACTCATCCCCATCCTCATCGTTCCTCTCCTTCTGTCTCATCCATCCCTATCTATTGAAAACTAAATGCAGCTCATCACATCAGCAGACATGTCAGTAGGGTGGGCTATGCGGTTCGCCTGAGACTTTCTTACCATGTACGGCCCTGAATATTAAGTTTCCAACAGTTACACGGATGGAGGGCACATAGGTTACAAAATGTGGTTTTCGCCCTCGCGCCGCGCGCGTTATTAGAAAACGCAAGTTGGAATGATGAGAGGCGAATAGCTTTCATAACGTGGCTCCCGCCTCAGCTCGCGCACACCAGTCATCAAAGCGTCCAAGCTGTAATGAGATGCAGGGCTGGACGTGCTCAAAGTATTGCGTTCGCAGTGGCACCGCGCACATTCGTCTTAAAAGCTTCAAGCATTTTGGCAGATGGAGGGCAAACGTTTTCGAATGCCATGAGAATGCTATCCAGCCGCGACTCCAAACAGTAGGCTCTTGCACCCTCGATGTGCAATAAATGCGGTGCAAGCTACAGTTCATTCTGCGCATGGTGACACCTCCGCCGACCGTTCGGAGTGTGAGAAACGCTGTCGTCGTCCGTCGTCGTCATCGTCGTCGTCTAGTCGTCCGCTGTCGTCTGTCGTCGTCGTCGTCGTCGTCCCCGCCGTCGTGGTTGTCGTCCGTCGTCGTCGTCGTCGTCCGTCGTCGTCGTCGTCGTCGTCGTCAGTCCCGATGAATTCGAGGAACAAGGACAAAGAAAGTCGTCGTTAAGTCGATTCCCGTCCCTTTATCCTTTCCCTGCGGGGGGGGGGAAGGGGGGGGGGGGGCCCGAGTCAGAACACCCCCCCCCCCCCCCCAAGAGTCCCGAAGGATCCCTGGGGGGATCGCCGGCGGGGGTCCCGCGGGGGGCGCCCCGCCTGTGGTGGGGCGGGGCAGCAGTACCGGGTCGGAACAGTGCCGCCCCGCGGGGCCCCGCGGGGCCCCGAAGGAAGCCCCGCCCGTGGTGGGGGAGGGCGGCCCCGGGTCAGAGCACCACCCCCCCCCCAAAGGGTCCTGGCGGGTCCAGGGGGGGGGGCGCCGGCGGGGGTCCCTGGGGTGTCCCGCCTTCAGGGTCGGCGGCGCTGGCCGTGAGGTCTTCGCAGCATGTGCGGCAAGGTGTGTGGCGCAGGCTATGTCTCGCCATCAGTGTGGTGCAAGCTATGCGGTGCGCTCTATGTGGTGCAAGGTACGTGGTGAAAGCTGTGTGATGCAATCTATGTGATGCAATATGTGGTGGAAGCTATGCGTTGCAAGCTGCACGATGTATGCTGTGAATGGTGCTGTATGTGTACTGGAAACAATGTGTTGCGAGCTATGCGGTGCACCCATCGCACTGGACACCCACGAGGCTCCCGCAGGCGAGCACCAGCGCGCGGGGAAACCACGAGGCGCCCACGGGCAGGTTGCAACCAGGCACCAATCAAGCCTCAAGCAAGACCCCGCTACATCGTCTGGTTACCGAGATGACCCGCGAGAGAACCCTTAAGTGCAAGCCCTCTATGGGGAGAAAGCTGAACATCGCGCAGCAGGTACACGGACGGAGGGCTGCTCTATTTCAATATGGGGATCTCACCAAAAACTGTGAACTGTATTACCATAAGCGAGGATGCGTCCTTCAATTTCAGACTGATGGAGGACGGTCGTTTTACAAAACGGGCTCTCGCTCGGCATTTCATGAATTCAGATCATACCCCGTGGCACTCATCACAGATAGAGACTTGGAGGACGGTTCATCTTTCAGAACGTAGACCTGGCTTGAATGGCATGCCTAAAGGACTCTCGTCTTTCAAGGGAAGAGGCTTTCCGCACAGATAAAGAATACTTGTCGAGACTTCTGACGAGGAGACTTTGGACGGCGTCGCAGCATCGCTACTGGGTTTACTCTGGCCCTCCTCCTCCTCCTCCTCCTCCTCCTCCTCCTCCTCCTTCTCTCCTTGCCCCGTCCTCTCCGATATAATCGGCGCCTGGGAACTGCTCTGGCCAGCGTGCTGACAAGAAGTTTCGGAACGCGTCCGGCCGTGGCGGCGAGCGACCTTCGGGAAGCCCACAAAAAGGCAAAAACGTTAAAGAGCGCCTTTGAAGGGGCCCTGGGACACACAAATAAATACACACAAATAGAAAGATTCCCTATATTTTCTTATATTTTCAGGGTTCTTGTCTTCCCCACCACTTCCCATATTTTCCCATATTTTCTGGGGGATCGACGATCAATTGTGTCTGTGTGCTTCTTCCCCTCCTGAGCCTTCCCCTCCTCCTTGATCACTCCTTCATTTTGGAAAAAACAATGTCGGCAGAAACATAAATTTCTGGGGCTCCGCGCAGGCTCTCTGGGTCGGCGCTGGGCTCCCCTCCCTGGCGCGCGCCGCGCGCCAGGGGCGGCGCCCGAGGCGCCGCCAGGGAGGCCAATGGCCCCGCTCCAAGAAAGCCACGCGGAGCTCCGACAGTCTCTGTGTGTTTACGCCATTGTTTCTCCGTTTCCCCTCGCCCTCCACCTTCCGCACCTTCCGCGCGGCAGGTTCCACGCCGCGGCGGCCGCCGCCGCGGCCGCCATTGCGGCTTCCGCCGAGGCCGCAGCAGCGGTTTCGGCGGCGGCGGCGTCCGCCGCGGCGCGGCACCTGCCGCGCGGAAGGTGCGGAAGGTGGAGGGCGAGGGTCGATCCATCCATCCCTCCCCTTTCCTGCCTGCCCGCGTCTGCCATCCCTGGCCCTGACCGCCATCCCTGGCATACCCTTCCTGGGCAGCCGGATGGCACACCCGTCGATCCGTCCCTCCCCTCCCTCCCCTCCCCTCTCCTCCCCCCTCCCCCCTCCCCCCTCCCTCTCCCTCCATCCCCCATCCCCCCCCTCCCCTCCCCGTCCCCTTCCGCCCCTGCCGTGCTCTTCTACGCCATGCCATGCCGTGCTCTACCATACATCCCGTACCCTCTCGTGATCATTGCCCTCGTGATCATTTCCCTGCTCGACATCCGACTGTGCGAATAGAGAAGATATCAACGCCATGGTCAGGGACGGGAGGGAGGGGCAGGAGGTCAGATATGACGCGAGCACACCTAGCTTGCCTTCCGCCCCTCCCCTCCCTCCAGATCCCACCCACCCTCCCCCCCTCCCCTCCCCTCCCCTTCCGCCCCTCGCTCCCTCCCTCTAGGGAAAAGAAGAATGACATGAACATAAAAACTCGGAGGCCCGCGCGGATTTCTCGGATCGGCGCTGGAGGCGCCACCAGGGGAAACCCAGCGCGGATCCTAAAAATACGCGCGGACCTCCGAGTTTTTGTCTACGCCATTATTCGTTCCCGTACTTCCGCCCTTCCCTCCCTCCCTCTCCTCCCCTCCCTCCCGCCCCTCTCCTCTCCCTCCCTCCCTCTCCCCTCCCCTCTCTGCCCGCGGCCGCCCTCCCTCGGACGGCTCTCGTCCGAGGCCTGCGGGCGCCCCGGCGCCGCGGACGGCCCACGGCTCGCGGCCCCGCGGCCCGGGCGCGCGCGCTATCTGCCGCCAACCGCGCCTCGGGCGCCGCAGCGGGGAGAGGCTCCTCCTCCTCCTCCTCCTCCTGC
>CAUYUJ010018796.1:126731-195106 GCA_963575745.1 Prorocentrum cordatum | reverse complement strand
TTTTTTTCACAAATTCGCCCTTTGGGCTTTCCGACGCTCCCAGACGGCCCAAGAGGCCCCCAAGACCGCCCCAAGACGGCCCAAGAAGCCTCCAAGAGGGCCCCAAGACAGCCCAAGAAGGCGCTAAGACGGCTCAAGAGGCGCCGAAGACAGCCCAAGAGAGCCCCGAAGACGGCCCCAAGAGCGCTCCAAGTGGCTTCCAAGAGAGCTCAACATGGTCCCACACGGTCCAAGAGCGATCGAAGACACCCGAAATGGCCTCCAGATGGTCCAACACGCCCCTGGGAGGCCCCCAAGATGCGTCCCAAGACGGTCCCTGGACGCAGAAATGTATTTATTCCCGTCGTAAAACGTACAATGTTCACACATCCGCCTTCTGGGCTTTCCGACGCTCCTAGACGGCCCAAGAGGCCCCGAAAACCGCCCCAAGACGGCCCAAGAGGCCCCCAAGACGGCCCCGCGACGGTCCAATATGGCCCCAAGACGGCCCAAGAGGTCCCCAAAACGGCCCAAGAAGGCTCCAAGACGGCACCAAGAGGGGCCCAAGAGGGCAACCAACAATTCAAAAATCTAGCTTTCCGCCCCCACGAGCCCCAGGGGGCCCCAAGAGCGCCCCAACAGGCCGCCAACGGCCCTCAAGAAACCGCCAAGACGCCCCAAGGAGCCCACAAGAGGCCCCCAGGAGGCCCCCAAAAGACCCCCAGACGCTTCCGTATTGCGAGCCGTCACGCCAACTGCAATGCACTCCGCGCATACAACCTTATTCTTCCTCGCGACGTGCTCACTATCTTGCTCGGCGCTAATGTGCTGCTGCCGCGCGAACTGTTTCGTGCGCGCTGCGAACGTCAACAGCCTCTTCACCCGTTTCGATTCATCTGCCACATCTTTCGCTGTGATGCTTCGCTGATCACAGCTTCCACACACTATTCTTGCTCCTGTCGTCTTCCAGTGCTCCTCCACTTGGTTGCGGGTCGAAAGGCCGACCTCCCTGAAGGACACCCCGCACCCGGGTGCACAGCACGCAAAGCGCTCGCAAAACACGCCCCAGACCACCGGCATCACGCAAACATTTGGACCCCCTACGTATCTGCCACCACCCGCGCGACACCGCACCCTCACACAAGACGCCGCTGGCCAGAAACTCCTGGCCTCGCAACACTCACAGAAGGGGTCGGCGGATGTGGCGTAAGCCTGTAGAGTCGACTATACTTCGCCGATGCGTCGACGACAACCCCCTCATAACGAGACACAGTATGTCTGGGCACGGTGGGGCACTCATGCCCGCATCTGCGATGAATGGGTCATTCCTGGTCGACTTCTCCCCAGTCCGTCCCCCCTCTGTTTCCCAGGATCCTGCGCGAGCAAGTCCAACAACAGCGCCGGTGGTGGGCCGCACTCCGCCACAGCAGGAGGGTCATTCCTGTTTGCTGCCATCGGGCTTGCCTCTAGCACTCTGGCTGGACTGGCCGACGCTACTGTATCGAGGTCCAGCGACGGGGCCGTGGCAGGGGGCGGGGCGATGCACTGCCCGATGACAAAGGCCGCCAGGCAGCGCAGGTCCGCCTCGAGCAGGGCGCCCCGCGGCTGCTCCGCCAGCCAGCTGGCCAGAAGCCCGAAGCTGTGCTCGCCGCACCGAGATATACCCTCCAAGAGGACTCTCTGAAGCTCGAAGAAGCGTTTAAGGAACGCCTCGGACAGATTTTGCGCCTTGAGCGGCAACCTGAACGAGGAGATGGTGGACAGCAACAATAAGGCCGATACGTTCAAGGACCGCTCTCCCTTGGACTCCGCACACCTGACGACGACTTCACCGTCGAGGGCCTCGGCGAAGTGCGGGGGAGAGAACGGCAGCTCGGCCAAGCAGGCCGCCGCAGTCACGCACCCCAACATGCGGAACTCCTTGCGGTCGCTCTGGATGCACTTAGCAGTCATACTGGCCAATGTCGCGGAGAGCGCAGGCGTTTCCCGTAGCCAGGCCGTTTTGCAATGTGCGGCCTCAGGGGCCTCGGCGGCCTTAGCCTTGCCTGCCGCTGGCTTCCCGTCGGGGCTTGCTTGCTCCTGAGCGGGCTTCACGCCGACCTCCGCCAGTTCGGCCGCGAACTTAGCGCGGCGGCGCAGGTGCTCTTCCTCGGGCATTCCCGGGAGCACAAGGATCACGTCCGGCTCCTTGTCTTCCTCTGTAGGTTCTGGGTTCTTCTTGTCATCTTGGTCATCCTCGCCGGCTCGCCTTATGGCCGCGGCGCCAGTCACATCCCCGTGCTTCAGAATAGCGGCCACCATCCAGAGGCACCAAGACCTGCTATAAGTGTCACCAGGGGGCTGCTCGCACCAGCTGATCATCTGCGTCAGAAACGTCGAGAGCAACATGTTTTTCGAGGCGATCTGGTCGGCCAACTCGGCGCCCAGATTGTCCGACACTGTGCTAAGCTCTACGCAATCCCTGTCCTGCAACGCCCTCTTCACCGCTTTTTCGATGTGGTCAGGGAGCACCGGGATGCCGAGCGCGTGCGCCAGCGACGCCGCAAGAAGCCACACCACGTGCCTGAGCTCACGCACGTCCCAAGCGCCGAAGATGCGGTGTACTGCCTGCTGCAACGCGTCTGCCCGGGACTCCTGCGTCAGGAAGTGTACGTACAGGACCCTCACTTGGCAGAAGCTGGTGAACAGCCGAAGCGAGTGCTGCTTGAGCAGCGGGTTGCCGTGGCGGCTCCACAAGTCTAGGAAAAGTGGCCCCATCACACTCATGCGGTGAAGCCCCAAGTGCTCCAAGCACCACTCCACAGACAAAGACGACACCAAGGACATGTATAAGCTGGCACACCGCTCAAGCAAGCTGACGGTTTCCACCGCGCTAAAGCTGCCCTGCTTCTCGAAAACGACGTGGCGCCAGCTGTGTAACTGTGAGAACATCGCCAACGGCACCGCGGCAAAGTGCCTGGCTTTCAGCAGCTTGAAGGAGTCGGGAAGCCTGAACAGGAGAGTGGCAATGTCGCCTGCGATCAATTTGGCCTCGGGCATTTTGGAGACCTCATTGAGCTCGCCGTCCTCTGCGCCAGGGGTCTCCTCTGCCGCACCTATACTGGCGAGCAGAGCCTTCTGGACCGGCGGAGGCGGCAACATTACCGTGAAGCACAGTCCGAGCATGCCCTGCTGGATGAGCTGCGATCTCGCACTCTCCCCAGAGTCGTGAGACACCCTTGCCGCGAGCAGCATCGCCAGGATGATGGCGGTAGTGGTCGCCTCTTCGATCTCCGTCGACTCTCGCAGCGGCCAGGCATGGTGGCAGTAGTAGGCGATGTAATCTTGCCAATTCTTGATCAGGCAGTCGCTCTTGAGCGCCTTCGCGCACAGCTCAGTGGGGTATAGCTTGTACAACTCCCAGATGACCCTTAGGATCATGCTCTGTGACACGGTGAGGTCTACGTGTCTCTCCCATGTCTTGGAGTTTTTGGAGGACACCGAGCCCGTTGTCTGACCAGCACTCCGCATGGTGACCACCTGCGGGGCGGACTTGAGCGACATGCAGCGGCACAACCACGCGAGATGTCCGCCGCTCCAGATGCGGTCCAGCATGAAGCTCTCGTCGCATGTGATGAAAGAGTGCATGAGCGCAGCCATTGCTGCAGTCAGGTCGGGCTGTAGCTCGCACATGGGAAGCATGGAGCTCAGGAGTGGCTCCGACAGGAAGTCCCTCAGGCCAGAGATGCTGCCGCGCCACTCCCGCACGCGCTTCTCGATGGCTGCAAACACCAAGCGGCGGAAATCCTGGGCCTCCTCTGGCTTCAGGGTGCACCGCGCCGCGATGTGGAGGAAGCCGCGCGCTGTGGACGACCGGAAGACCTCCAGCACTTCGTCCACCTCGTACAGTGAGGAGCCGTACGTCTCCAGCCATCGGCCGACGAGCTCGCGGCGGACAGCTTGGGACGAGCGTGCGAGCCCTAGGAAGGCGGTGAGGTCCTTGACGTCCAGCATCGCATCGATGACCTCGAATGCCCGCACCTTGGTGAGGGAGACGAACGCTTCCCCAAGGCCCAAAATGCGTGTGGCAGACATGGACGGATTGCCGATCACATCGATGACGGTCTCGAGCACGGAAAGGAGATGTGTGTTGACTTCGTAGCCCGCCAGCTCTCCCAGCGAGCACACGCACCGAATGCAGCTTGATGCCATTTCCTCGTTGCCTCCGCACATGATCCTCTTGAACGTCTCCACACTGGACGTGACCATGACCAGCGCGCCGATCAGATCCTGGGCGGTAGATTTGGTGATCATATTGTGCAGGTTATCCAGCGCTTGGTTGCGAAGGCTGGGCAACAACGCGCTGCTGGCCATGCTAAGTAGATACAGGATGTAGGGCTGCCGGAGCTCTTTGAATTCCACCTTCTGGGCCAATGGCCGCAAAGCTGCGAGGAGGCTCCGCGAAAACTCGAAACCCAACCCGAGGCCTTTGGAGCCACCCTCGAGCCCTTGTGGCCCACACGTCTCGTGTAGAATGGTCTCGGCGAAGCCGATGGCTGTGAGCAGCAGGGCCCTGAATTCTGGCTTAGTCAGGAGCGTGGTGCCCGCACTGCTCGCTATTGTCACCACAGAGTTGGCCCAGATCACGCGGAGGTCGCACGTCTCGTCGGCATCTTCCTCCAACACCTGCTTGGAAGCGCTCGTCAGGACCTCGAACAGGCCGCTGCCGCCCATCGCGGAGTCGTCGAAGAGCACATTGTAGTCGTCGGTCCTGGTGACCATGTGGGCCAAGCAATACAGTTTCGTGTGCAGAGGCGCTGCGGGGTCCTGGTAGAGGCCGTGCTCGATCCCGAGGCCCACCAAGAATCTGAACGCGGCGGCGTTGCTGGTAAGCGAAGGACTCGACGCGGGTAAGTACCCTGCATTCGCCAACAGGTGAATGAAGCTGCGGCGCAGGCCGAGCTCCATGCGCTGGCTGGACGGTAAGCGCAAGTGCAGCATGGAATCTGGACCAGCCTCGGCGGTTGGCGACCTCACGCGCGACTTCCCGGTCGGCTCGTCGATCAACGATGGAAAAGCCTTAACGGAGACCCTCAACAGATCGGGCATGTAGGCCGGCAGGGTGTTCGCGTAGGACACGCAGCTAATCAGGAAGCAGGCTGCAGACGCCTCGAAGGGGTGAGGCTGCGTGCGGAGGATCCTCATCAAAATCTGCAACAGATCCACGCACACGAAACTGTCAAAGTGCACGTCCGGCGCGTGCGTGTTGACGTTGTCGCCCTCCTCGGGGTCGCAGACGCTCGCGAAGGTGACGAAGAAGGCGAGGATCCACTGGATCCGCTGTCGTGCGCCGAGCTTGGGCTCCTTCCATGCCCCCTCGGCGATGCCAGGAGTCTTCTCGGGCTCACCGCTCTTCAGCTCTGCCTCCAATTCACCCGTCGCCTTCTCGAGAAGGCGGGCCACCCGCACGTGCACCTTGCGCTGCAGCATTGGCAACTGGATCCTCTTACCACCAAGCGACGCCAAGCGGCACAGCACTGGAAAGAAAAGTACGAACTCGCTCTCTAACAGTGAGGGTGCAAAATCCAGGATGTGCAACACAAAAGAATCAAGCTCTTGCAGCGGCTTGTAGTGAGACCCCACGGTCAGCGCGATCATGACGGCCATGCCCTGCTTCACGTACCCCGCCTCCCAGTAAGTCTTCAGCTGCTCCAGCAGCTCGCCGAACAGCTGGCTATCCTTCTGGGCCAGACTCGCACACAGGCCCTCCGGGCGGGAGGCCAGCATGGCCCCCTGCAGGCTAATGACGAGGCGCCGCAGCCCCTTCTGGCTGAGGCAACGGCTCCTGTAGAGGAACAACAAGCGGCATAAACATAGTTTCTTAGAGGTCCGCGCGGCTTCTTTGGATCGGCGCTGGACCCCCTCCCTGCCGCGCGGACTGCGCCAGGGGCGGCGCCGCCAGGGGAGCCCAGCGCAGATCCAAGAAGTCCGCGCGTAGTTCCGAAAGTTTATGTTTATGCAATTTTTTACTTTCGAGCTGAGGCAACGGCTCCTGAGCAGCTGCGCGAAGACCTTCAGGTACTGCATGGCCTGCCTCATGGCCACGTCGCCCTCCGGGTCCACCATGGCGTGCCCCAGGGCCGCGGCGGTGAGCTCTGGGAACTTGGTGTGCTTCTCGCACAAGTAGTCTCGGACGATTGGGTACCGGTGAAGCCCGGCGTACAAGCAGATCTCGAGCGTCAATCCCTGGACATCCTGATTGGGCCACTCGAGGAAGAATGGGGTCAGAGCAGCCAGGGCCTCCAGGTTAAGCGGCGTGTCGATATGCCGCCTGAACATCGGGTTGCTCCAGCAATGCCATATGAACTTGGCGGACACGTGCATGAAAAGGTCCGAAAACACTACGCGCTTCCGCTCGTGCAGTTGTACCTGCTCCCGGAGCGTCTTCAGAAAGGCGGTGATCGGGTTCCGTCCGAATAATGCCTCTAGGCAATCGCGCCCCGCCGCCGCCGGCTGCCCATCCTCGTCGCCCTCTGCCAGCGGCCCGCCGCTGCCCTCCACAAAAGTGGCGTGACTCAGCACCTCTACGCTTGCGAAATACAAGAACTCCTTCAGCTGCCTCTCGGCACCTTTCCCAGCCTTGGCATTGCCCTGGTCGACGACGCGTTCCTGGACGACCTGCATGCCAGAGGAGGTCGCTACCCGCCTTCGCCTGCTCTGCTGGTACAGGGTCATTTTCTTGCCCAGGCCCTTCACGGGAGACGTCGGCCCCGGTGGGGGCGTCAGCCCCTTGGCTGCTGGCTGCAGGCCGCGCTGCTGGCTGGGAGAGCCTGGTTCCTTCAGGCCACCCTCGCCCTCGCTGGGAGCGGGGGGCTCTTGCAGCTGCATCACGCAGCCGTAGAGATCCTGGGCGCTGCCCACGTCGATGATGTCTCCCGCGCCGGGCTGGCAAGCGGAAGCGAAACCGTAGACATTGCGCACGAGGAACTCCAGCAGTGCCCCATGGCCCGCCAACGACTTGGCGGCTCTTTCCGCAGAGCAGCCGTCGCACACGTGCATCAGCATCGCCATGAAAATGGCCACGTCTGGCGCCTCTATGGCCGTCACGAGCTCTACTATTGCCGCGAGGTCCTCATCCCCAAGCTCCGTCTGAAGGTCCTCCACACCGAAAAGCACATTCCTCACAGTAGCCAGGACAAGCTTGCGAAGCATCCGCCGGTTGGCCTCGTCCCCTTGCTGAGAGCCTGGCACCATGCGCCGATACGCTTCGCACGCCACTGCCAGCTGCCCCTTGCCCTTCATCACCGTCGCGCACCGGAGGACGCTGATGTTGTGCAGGATCACTACGCTGTATCGGCCTAGACTCTCATCCAGCAGGGCGTCGATGACGAAGCGAAGCGCAGCGGCATCAGCAGAGATCTCCTTAAGGACGTGCGGCTTCTTGGTCCACTGGGTCAGAAGCCGGTAGTGCCACAACTTTAAACGTGGGTCTGAGACTTGGGCCAACGACAAGACGAATTCCGCATGGTTCTTGACCACATTTGCGACATTGATCTGCCCGCCGTTGCGCAACTTGCCCAGCGCGGTGACCATCGCGAAGCACACGGCTGCGATGTCCTGCATGGTGGTATGACTCTCGCGCTGGCTATAGGCTACTTCCATCAGATAATCTGGAAAATGCTGGTTCCCATACACATAACCCTGTTTGGTCATCAGATACAAGAGGTTGAGCAACACCTCATCGTCGACTATCCCTGACACCTGGCGGCGGTGCGCCTGGATGTCCTTCATCATCTGCTCGAATCTGAAAAGCTCCACTCTGTCCCAATCGATCCCGCCGTTGATGTCGGTGCGCCGCAGCAGGGTCTGGAGACTGGCGGTCACGTCATCGAACACAGAAGAGATTACGGCGTCTGGCTCCTCGTGGGCGCCTTTCCTCCACTGCCGTGCCTGGCCTCCTGTTGCCACAAGGGTCCCGGCGGTCAGCACGATCAAGTTCACCAACTCTGGTGCGTCCAAGCCTGTCGATAAAGAGCTCAACGCCGCAGACCGCTGGGCGTCGGAGCTGCGTTGCCGCGCGCCGGCTGCTTCCTGCTCCAGGGCGACCTCTGCAAGGCAGCCTGCGCAGACGAAACTCCTCAGCAGCTGTATGTTGCTCTGCACCTGCAGATGGAACTCCTTGTTCGTCTTCAACTTGAACGCATCCTTCAGGAAAACGTCAAACATCTCCTGCATGGCCTTGAACATGTCGAGGGTGACGAGCCTGCTCGACATCGCAGTGTTGTTGCAACAAAGGAGCTGCCCTATCAACCTGTTGGCGCTCAGAAGCATGTCGCTGACGTATTCCGGCTGCCAGGAGCTGACCAAGCGCAGCGTTCGAACAGTGGCCGCCACGAGCCCCGTGAGCCCGTCGACAGGGAGCTCTTCCGTGGGTGGGCTGTGGCCGAGCCGCCGCCTTCGCTCGTAGCTGGCCAAATTCGCGGCCCCCTGCATGGCCAGAGTGAGCGTGCAAGGGTCCTCGTCGGTCTCGAGCACCTCCGTGAGAAGGCCGAGCACGTCAGGATGCGACAAAGAGAATACCTCTGCCAACCTGTAAGCCGATGTTCCGGACTCTTCTGGGTTTGCTGGGACGATGTCCTCACCCTCTTCGTCCTCCTGATAGTCCGCGTCCTGGGGCTGGGCCTGCGGGGCCTCGTAGAAGGTGGCCACAGCGCACAGGTAGCGGACGGCCTCGACCTTGATCGCGCGAGTGTCGACGAACTGCCGCATGACCTCTGGCAGCCAAGTCATCACTTCCAGGTGCACCTTCAACTTCTCCTGCGCCTGCCAATGCCACGGGTCCGCGCGGCTGCTGCCCGGGTCGGCCTTCACGTACATGGCTTGTACCAAGCTGTGCCTCAGACACACCAAAACGTGCTCGAACACGAAAGCGAGGCTGAAATTGTCTACGCGTCCGGCCATGGGCGACTCCACAGATACCTGCTGCACGACCTTCGGCCGGAGGATGTCCTTGTGAGGCTCCCGCTTCACCTCGCGCTGCAGACGTTGCACGGCAAGAGTCACGCAAGCCTCGAGCGCCAAGAAGAACGGGGGCGTGCGCACCATCGCCAGGAACCCTGAGCGGAACGGCTGGGAGCAAACCTCGCGCAGAAGTGCCGAGAGGTAGAAAATGACACGGATGTCACCCGTCAGCAGCTCCGCAAGCGCGGCGGGCGCGGCATCGGCCTCTTCTTCGTCGTCTTCCCCAGCGTCTGGAAGGGCTAACCGCCCGATGGCACCCATCACGCGCGCCATGGCCATCTGCATGCCAAGCGTCGCGGCCTCCTTCTCAGAGCCCTGCCGGAAGACCACGCACAGGAGGACGTGGAGCATCGTGATCAGGCTGTTCAGCACCCCGCCAGCGGCGAGCTCCACCTCCTTCGGCGCAACGGTGCTCGAGGCCTTCTTCTCCGCCCTCTCCTGGGAGGGCGTCAACTGTACACCTACACCGATTCTGGCCAGGCGCATGCTGGGCCCAGGATCGGCCTGGCCAGGGTCGGTACGGGTGTATAGTTGGTACCCTCCGATCTCCAGCGCGGCGCCGAAATCTTGTAGCAGCGCTACGCCGTCCAGATCGTCGAACGCACTGCGGCAGACGTGGGGCGACGCGGTGACGGCCTCGCAGAGGGCCACGCGCGAGAAGTAGTCCACCAGCTGGCCTTCCTGCGGGTTCTCCTCGAGCGAGTGGGCGACCCTGGCCACCATCGCGCGGCGGTCGATGGAGTGCTGGCTCTCCTCGTCTGCGAAGCCTTCCTTGCGCAAGCACGACGCGACGCTCATCACGTGGTGCAGGTACTGGAGCCCCTGCGACGGGTCGGTCAGAACGTGCAGGCTGTCAGGCTTCGCGAGCGCGCACCGCGCCAACGCACGGGAAGCCAACAACTGGCACTGTATGGTCCTACCCTTCACGCAGAGCAGGCACAGAAGCCGGAAAACGCTGCCCACAATGATCTGGGTCAGCTCTGGGTGGCAACAAGACTTGTCCAAGATGCAGGCGAAATACTCCAGCTCCTCAGCCTCGAGCGCGGAGCCGTGGCTCTCCAGCTGGGCCTCGATTGTGCGCAACACTTTGACGAAGCTGGAGTTCTTCAGCAATGCGTAACAGGGCCCCTTGAGGGGTGCATAGCGCGGACTTACGCTAATCACGCCGTCCTCCACTCCCCTCTGCCTCATCCTCCAACTCCTCCCCATCCGTTCTCTCCTCCCTCTTTTCTCCTCTTGCTGTCTTCTTAATCTTTCTCCTCCTCCTTTTTCCCTCCATCTTCATGGTCGTGACTTCTCTTCCTCCTCCTCCCCGTCATCCTCTTCGTCCTCGTCCTCGTCTTCCTCCTGCTTCTCCCGTTCCTCCTCCACGCCCCTACAAATACTGCACTGCAGAAATCTGCCTCGTCGTCATCAACTTCTCGTGCTCCTTCTCCTCCTCCTCCTCCTCCTCCTCCTCCTCCTCTTCCTCTCCTTTCCCATGCTCAGAAAATGGAAGGATGATTGGAGAGAAATAAGGAACAAACGTGGAGGATTGCCTTCCAGGATCCGCGGAACAAAAAAGGGCGACTGTTTTTTCAGGGGTGTGGCCCTCAGGAAGCCAGCTTCCGCCCCCCACCCCCCTGGACCATCGAACATCAATACGCGGCCCGTGACAAAAAACTGGAGCAGGTCCCAGGGACGGGGTCGAGACTCCAAAGCCCACGTCTTGGAAAATTGGTGACATTGGAGGTCTGGGCTCTGGGGGGATCTCCATCCTCACATCTGCTCCGCGATTGGCTTCATACTCGTTGCAGGAAGAGCTGCAAGGTACCACCCCCTGGATTAAGAAATCCGGATCGGCACTTCACGAAATAACCGCCCACTGGATCGTCGCGCTTCGATTGATCCCCGATCATCCTGGATCCTCGATTTCCCATCTATCCTTGATCCTTGATCTTCGAACGGTCCTCAAGCGAAATCGTCAGTGATTGGCGACATGGAATGGGCCCATCAACTTTGTTATCGGGAAATCTCTAGCGAAATTGTCACTGCCTGGCGGCATGGCATGGGGTTAAGCTATCTTTTAGAAGAAGACCCCCCACGAAATCGATACTTTCCGGTGGCCTGAGAAATCATCTGGTCGCCTTGACAAGCGACCGCAACGTTTTTCTGGAGGAAGCCCTCGGCGGCCTGCGACTTTCTGGCCCGTGCCCCATCCAGTATAATGAAAAAGACGATCGATGCACCAGATGGTCGCAAGCCAATCGCTGCAACATTGTAATAGGGCCCAGAAATGCGCAACGCTTCTTGTGCGACCTCTGCGATCTGGACGGGTTGTTCACCGCCACCGCTTCGTGGCATGTTTCCTTTTCTTGTTGTAGCCAGCAGCACGTGATTTGTGTCCACCGCCATCGCCTCACAATCAATGATCTTGGTGGCCCCCAGCAAGTGATTGTCGTACCCCCCCCCGGATGTACAGCAAAAACCTGGACCCGCACTTTACGAAGTAATCAAAGGGGTTCTAGCTGCTAGGAATGGTGGGGGGCGCTCCTACCATCCACCCCGCAGTATCTGCTCCGAAACCAAATCTGCCGACTGTCTCAAGAGCTACTCTGGAGTCCAAAAGGCTAAGAGTCTAAAGCAATGGCAGCGCTTCAATGGAATGCCAGAGTATCAGAAATGTGGTTTTGGTATTTTCCTTACCACACCGCTTCACACCTGCCCTCGCTCCACTCTATCCTTCCACCCCCACTACACTCTCTTCCATCATTCCCTCCACGCCCTGCTGCCCCCCCCTCATCGCAGAAGACTCCTGGCTTCTGCTAGTGCAACCTGGGTCCGATAGTGAACAGACATCAGCGCAATACAATCGTCCCGACGCGTTTTTTTGACCTGCGTCCGACCGTGACCACGAGGGCCCTCCGAAGTCCACAAAAGGCAAAAACTGAATCTCGAGGCGCCGACGCCTTGTGACCGCACAGGGCCGCCAAGACCAGCAGCGAGGGCGTGCGGTAGTCCTCTGGGGGCAGCTCGAGCAGCGAGACCAGGTGCGCCTCCAGGCCCATGCCGCTCAGCGCCGTGAGGCCCTCGACATCGTTGATGCAAGCGCCGAGGTGCTGCGCGATGGCCCGGAATGCCACGTTGGCCTACGAGCGCCGAGAGGGCGACCACGACGACGACGACGACGACCACGACGACGCCTTCGTTTCGGACGTGTTTTCGTGTTGCTGGAGGTTCTCGTCGCCACGGCTGGACTCGGCTCGGAAACTTGACCAGGATGAACCCCAGAGGGGTCCAGGAACTTTTCTTGACTGGCTTTGAAAGGATTTTACTGGCCTTCTGCATCTCCATCGTCTCTGGCTCGGCGTGGTGCTTCCTGTAGAAGCCGGCGTGGGCGATGATACGCTGCGCCATGGCAGACATCACACCCTCCGTCAACAGCACGCCCGTCGTCGTGGGGTCTACCCTTGTGGCAGACACTAACATATGTAGCATGCTGTCCACACTCTCGCCGGCTGGTACTGGGAACTCGGCGGCCAGCGGCGACATGACCTTTTGCTTCGCGAGGGCCGCGCCCGCGTCACCCTTCATGGCTTCGCTCTGGACCGCGAACCATCCGATGATCTTGTCTGCCATCCCCATGTTCCTCCAGCGGCACCAGCACGTGCCCTCCGAGCAGTCGATGAGGGTCTCCATGAAGTGCGCCACCACCTTCACCATGAGAGGCCGGGAGCGGTGGGCGTCGAAGAAAAAGGTCACCAGGTACCGGTCGATCTCGGCACACCTGTTCACCTCGTGCACCAGCGACTCCCACTGGAGGCAGATGTCGCAGGTGCGCAGCGTGATCTCCCACAGCGCCTCTGCGTGGTTGCGCAGCATCTCGTCATCGTCATCGACGGACTTCTGCTGTAACCTCGAGGCCGCCCTGGCCATCCGCTGGAGCAAGTCGAGGGAGACCCACAGCTCTGGATCGCAGGCGCCCATCGTCAAGAAGTAGACAGACTCGAATGCTCGCGACTGCACCTCCCACTGATCCATGCACTCCATGAAGGTCACAGCCACCACTAAAGAATCTCGGGAAACGAAGTCGACCCGCAAATCCTTCGGCGCCTTCGCCATGCCGTGCATGATCTCCGCCACTGCGCGATTCGCCTCGTTGGAGGGGCTGCCCAAGGAGATCTGCTCCACGAAGACGAGCATGCTGCGGTCTGGCTTGATATCTTCGGGCCTCATCCCCGTGTAGTACAGGTTGGCGCACAACATGATGTATTTTTGTAGTGACGGGTCTGTCTTCTCGCAAGAGATGAAATAGTCGGACATCGCCTGGAATACTCGTCCCGCCATGTCCTTACCCTGGGCGAGGCAGGTCAACGCCGAGAAGATCAGGCGCCTCAGCCCTGGGGAGATCACCTGACTGGGAATCGCCGCTAGCAACATGGACAGAATCTGCGGCTCGTTGAAAAGCATCTCATGATTCCCGCTCACAGTGGCAATGTTGTGCACCGCCAGCACGGCCAGGTTGAAACACTCAAGGTACTGGTCGCGGTCTCCATAGACGCCAATGCTCTCCACATGAACGACCTGCAAGCCACCGAAATCCTGGGTTGCATCGCCCTTCGCCGTCAATGCAGGCGCTTCCAAGGCCACTGGTGCTGACTCGTCGACTCGACGGCGGAAGACAAGCCTCAACGGCCGGTCCTGAAACATGGGCGCGATGTCTTCTTGCTCCATGTACGACACGTCGATTCCGTTGATCTCGATCAGCTCGTCCCCCTCGGCCAGCGCGTCGATGTACTGTTCGGCAGGCGTGTCTGGGAGAATCTCGTTCAGCACTGGTGGCTGCTCCCAGCGGATGCGCAGTCCCAGGGGCGGCGCGTCGTACTCTCCAAAGAGGATCTCGCAGTAGTCGAACTGCTCCTCCGCCTCCTTCCTGTTCGTGTCCAGTGGTGCTGCTGCGTGGAGCAGATCGGAACTGTGCCGCATGGCGTCGCGCAAGAATTGGATCACGCCCATCGTGCAGAAGGACTCGTGGCTGTCATCTCGGCAGGTGGTGTTGGCGAGAATTCGCATCTGCTCGATTATGATACCGAACTTGTTCAGGAAATCTGATCGGTCTGGCATCGCCTGATAGATCCGGATGACCCCTGAACCGACCACGAAGCGGAGCATGCCTGGATGCGTGCTCAGGTTTGCAAGCAAGCCGAGGGTGCGTTGCCGAATCCCTACTTCACTGGTGGCGAGTAGCGGGAACAAGTAGTCCGAATCTACCTCGCCCAGCCTCAAGTTCATTCTGCTCCGGTCGGCGATGGGGCGCTCGTCCTCCTTGCCAATGCGCGAGGGGTCCGACATGATGTTGCACATCACGGTCAGGAGGCCTGGCTGCAGCCACTCTGGGCAGTGCGCCATGATCCTGTAGGCAGACTGGGGCATGTCCACGCTCATCGGGCACAGCCACGAGAGGGAGCCGAGGCTTTCCATGATAGCCACCACCAACGCCTGTGACCGGTTCTCCCCCACGTACCAGTCCACGACGTTCAGGAGGCCTAGGCACTTCTCCTGCACTGACCGGAGAGACTTGAATTCTTGCTTCAAAATATCTGGTACCAGATCCGCGTCTGTTTTGACATCTTGCAGACTGTCTACTGTCTGCGCCACAGCTCCAACCAACTCTGGCTTCACCTCGCCACCTTTCTTCTGCTCCTCGAGCTCAATGCGGGTCAGGAGCGCGTTGTGGACCACTACAACACGCAACAACGCAGTGAACTCCTGTATCTCTGTCAGACCGTTCTTCACCAACATGTCAGGATCCAACTCTCGGAAAGATACAGGAGCCAGCCTAGCAACGAACCGCAAATTAGAGTAGCTCAACTTGCCGTCGGGCCCGTCGGCGCCGCCGTCAACCTCCCTGTCCTCCTCATCCTGCTCGCCATCCTGCGAATCTTCCAGCCGGTACACGTTCCTCATGTGGTCCGCCAGGTGCGTCAGCGCCAGCATTGCTAGCAGGTAGCGGTTCAGGGCCACGGACTGCGGCGACCAGGGGCCTCCCCCGCCGCCAAGCTTCTTGAGCTGCTCCTCCACGCTAGTCCCCATGCCGCTGGTCAGCGGATCAGAGTAGCGGCGACAGCACGTGAGCAACTCATTGATGATAGCGGAAGAGTTTACAAATCCATAACGGAGCTGCTTTTCGCCTCCGAAGATGGCCACTAGAATGTAGCCGAACACTTGCAAGTAGATGTCTGAGGTGCCGTTGAGCGCGAACACGCAGGTCGGAACGATGTTCTGCAGCGAGGTAGCGTCCTGGATGCGATGTCGAAGCTCTGGGTTGGCAATCGCGATACAGAGGGTGCGGATGATGTTCCGGTACATGAAATCAGCAGGCTTGACACCACAGTAGCTGAGGAAATCCCGAATTCCCACCTCGCCGACCTCGAGCTCCTCGTCGGTGATGTCTGGAGCGGCGGTGCGCTGCAGGGTCCTGACACCCACGGTGCCCGAGTAGAAGTTGCTGTTGATGGCCTCGGCAGGCAGCCGCAGCAACCCCAGGAAAAGCTGCATGCGGGTCACCGGCGACAACATGCTCCGCAAGCACTGCTCGCCGACCGCCGGCGAGGCGACCATTGTCGAGATGCCGAACACCGCGCTAAGCAGCAGCTCGACGCACACCTCGTCGCGCGGGCCGCGCCCCGCGAGCGTCACGAACATGAGAAGGGCCTCGATGATGCTGGCGTCAGCCAGCTGCTGGTGGCTGTCTGGGGTTGAGCGCGTCAGCTCGCACAGGAGCGCGCAGTGGACCGCCGCGGTGGAGTAAAAGTTCTCGTCCCGCGACGGCGAGCTGAGGTTGACGTTCATGTTCGCCATGATCATGTCGAGGTGCACGAGGACCCGCGACCTGAGCTCCTTCCGGCGGGCCATCGCCAGAACTGCCGACAAGCAGCGCACGTTGGTATGTGCCGAGAAGTCCATCTCCCAGGCCGACAACAGCATCGGTACCACGTTCAGCCCCCGCAAGACGGTGGCCTGTGTGTCAGCCTGGGGGGAAGGAGGAGGAGGAGGAGGAGGAGGAGGAGGAGGAGGAGGAGGAGGGAGGCAGACAGGGGTGGATGGGTAGAGTGTGGGGGAGGCCTCGCTGTGCAAGATGTTCGCGAAGAAAAGCAGAATCGCCTCCCCAGATGACCGGTCGATCTGCTCGCTGTAAAACAGGTCGTACATCAAGTGTGCCGCCTGCAGCTGGATGAGCCGCTTGTAGGACGCCTCGCTGTGCTCTAGAGTGAGGAGGGCGAGGGAGTGGATGCAGCTGCGGACCATGAAGGGGTCGTGTGGGGTGAGCTCCTTGTCGGCTGACGATAAAGTCTTGGCGTCGGACATGGCCTTCTTTTTATTGCGTGAGTTCATCGCTTGCACGTACCTGGGCAAGAACTTCAACAGTGGTTCTAAATAATCTTCCTCGCATTTCTTCGCGTCCGACAGGCCCAAGAAGATCCTGCGATTGGCCCTGAACTCCAGCAGGTTCTGCAGGAGGTGCACGCCGAGCTGCTGGAGCTCCAGCGAGGACGAGAACAAATATGACGCAAATGTGTCAACGCCCCCCTCCATACCCAGCTGAGGCCGGTAGTCGTCGGAGGATGCGAAAGGGATGAGCGCTTTGAGCGCGTTGGTAACCAGATCAACGTGCGTCTCGTTCTCGGCGGCTGCGAGGAGCATCTGCATGCCTCGCTCCTGCGCGATGGAGCGCTGGGATTGCCTGTTCTCGGCGAGGTAGAGGAGACTCAGCAGGCAACACAACCGCACATGCTCCACTTTCGAGTGGCTGTAGAGCTCCATGATCAAGCGCACGCCCCCTTGGAGGACGAACTCCGTGTGCGCGTCGGAGTGGTAGACGAACGCCGAACTCATCAATGCCAAATGCGGAGCCAAGCGGTCGTCGGCGATAGACCCGGCCCAGGCGTCCGCTAGGGTCTTGAAGAGCATGGCCTCTTGCATCAGCTGGCTCCGAACGACTGAGTCCTGGGCGAGCTGCCTGCACGTGTCACACACGTAGATCGACGAAGCCATGGACAGAGCCTCAAGCTTCTCGTAAGTGAACATGTGATGATGGTAGCG
Source organism: Prorocentrum cordatum (assembly GCA_963575745.1). Classification (NCBI taxonomy): domain Eukaryota; class Dinophyceae; order Prorocentrales; family Prorocentraceae; genus Prorocentrum; species Prorocentrum cordatum. The sequence goes on along the minus strand of CAUYUJ010018796.1, from coordinate 178,045 downwards.
GCAGTGGACCATCATGGAGCCAGCCTTGTTGTCCATCTTGGTAATATTGTGGAAGAAGAGGCACAAGTAGTCCATCAATATCGTGTCTGTGGCCTTGGACAGCGCGATGACTAACGCCTCAACGAAGGGCTTGCGCAGCAGAGATGCCTCATTCGCCTTATCGGCGGAGGCGTTCGCGACGACCAGCATGCTCGCCCTGCGAATCTCAATATGCTCGCCAGCGTTGCAGATAAGGAACAAGAGATCCATGATATCGCCATCGGTGGGCGTGGTGGGGTGGGTGGCGCACACCGCGCCCATCAGCTGCAAAGCGTTGGTGCGCATCTCGACGGAGAATCTCTCCGTCATCGCAATGGGGCACACGTTGGAGACCACACCGACCGAGAGGAGGACGTGATGGTACTTTGGAGACAGACTGAGCTGCATGAAAGCCCGGATGACGTGCCGCTGGACTTCCTTGTTGTCGTTCTGGATGTGATCGCACAGCGCTGGAAATAGTGGGGACTCTACGATGCGATCGTGCAAGTCCACGCTCTCGCACAGGTTGGCAACGATGAAGACACCATGCGGGATGAACTCGAAATTTCCATCCCCTTTGATGGCCGCATGCACGCAGGCCAGTGCGCTGGACTCCATCAGCGCGGGGTGGTTGGCTTGCTGGAAGGAGAAATGCAACAAGATGCTCAATGTCAGCGTCTTGAAGGACATTGGACAATTTGTCTGGAGGATGCCGATCAAATACGGCAACATGCCCATCTTCGGGAATATGTCCTGAGCGGTTTTCTCCACGCTTAGTCCTCGCAGAACTGCAAGAGAATACTGGCAGATCATGAAATCTGGGTGCTGCAAGAGCTTCCAAGCTACTTCGTAAGTCTTGTTTGCTGGAGCCATCATCCAAGCGCGCTGAACAGGGTCGGAGGTGAGGTTGGATATGCAGAACAGCGCGTTGGTCTTGATTTCGTCGCGCTGCATATTCTTCATCGCGGCCAGGACATTCTCGATCGCATTCATGCGTTGCAGCTGCTCCCACATGATGTCCGAAGAAGCAAAATTACCGAGGGCGTTGAGAACGTAGATCACCACCGCCTCCACCTCCTCACTCTGAAGCATCGGTACCAAATGCCGTAGCACCTCTTCGTCCTTCAACTGCTGGTGCGCCGCGGGGCAAGTGCTCAAATTGGCAATTGCCAATGACGCATACTTTCGGCACTCCTCATCCAGCGAGATGATGAGCGGCAAAATGGCGCTGCGCCAACCGCCCCGCTGCACGATCCTGACCTGGAAAGCGCGGTTGGCACACAGACTCGCTAGCGTCTTGATCCCGTGCCTTCTCTCCTTGGGAAGGGGCCAACTGTACACGAACACCGATCCTGGCCAGGCCCACCCTGGGCCGAGGATCGGTGTATACGCCCTCGTGGCTTGGCCGGGGAGGGAGCGTATGAACCAATCCTGGGCTCAGAAAAAGCTAGACCAAGGTCAAGGTCAGTGCTGGGGCACCGATACGACGTTGCGAAACGAATCCAACATCGCTGAACAGAAACGCGTCTGGAGCCTTAATCCGTATCTTTATGCTGCATTTTCGGGGCCAAATCGATCTGTGATGGCCCTGGGGCCCGAAACTGGGCGAAAACGACCGCTGCGAAAAACTTGTAACGCCTGGATCTCAAGGTATAGATGCCGTCCCCGAACTCCTTGACGTTCCTGAGAACGCCGAGCGCCTGTATGAGCTCGCCGTAGGAAGACATCCTGCGGACGGGCGCGGCGAGGCCGCGCTGCCCATGCAGGGGGCGCGCGGGCTCTGGTCCTTCAAAGCCAGGCGGCGCGGTTCAGGCCCAGGCACGCTGCGGCGGCGCGCCCGAGCCAGAAGCTGTGAACGCCAGATGATCGAGAGGTGCTGCGATGGCGATTGCTCTCGTGCGCTCCGGCAGGGTGTCAAGGGATAGCCACTCGCAGCTTGCTGCCGAGAGCGGCCCGTGCAAGCACTGTGAGGTCGGCTGCGAGAGCAGCTACGGGGGTGTGAACCCACCGACACTGCTTTGTTACAGAGACTGGGATTCCACGTGTCATGCGCTCAGGGTTGCCTGGAACTGCAACGCCCTGAAAGATCGCAGTCCGCGAAGCGTCAAGGCTCTCGGCCCCAGCGCTCGCAATAACTTTTTCGCTATTGGTCACAAGCTCGAGAGATCGGGCCTTCGTGGTTCCCTCGTTCTATCCGCCAGAGGTTTGGGCACGTCCATACAATGACGCCAGCCATACAGGTACATCGATCCTGGCCTGGCCCATATTGGGCCCAGCAGGATCGGAGCATACGGACTCTTGGCGTGGTCATGAGTCATGAGAACACATGCCCCAACCTTGGGCCAACTATTGGCCAAGCCGTTCGGAAGAAATTTGTATAATCATGAAACACGTCGAAATACCAGACAAACAAATCGGAGGTGGTGGGGCGAGGGGGGCGGTCTTCTGAGAAGGCATGGGGGTCTTCCTTGAAAATGTCGGACGCTTATTGAAAGGAAAGAGGCAAAACAAACATGGGCCTGCTGGGGCCAACAAGACCTGGGACGACGATGGCATCCCACCCCTGCTTGCTCTTCTCGTTCCCGTCCTCGTCCTCCTCCTCCTCCTCCTCCCTTCGTCCCCGTCCTCATCCTTATTAGATCAACCTCGCCGTCCTGAAAATAAGCCCGCGAAGCCGGAGGTGGTGGAGGATGGCAGGTTGGGAGGGGCAGTGTGAGGAGAGGAGGAGGGCTATGATAATGAGGGGTATGCGGGGAAGGATGAGGATGAAGGGTCTGGGGGGCAAGCTAGGCGCGATCGCGCCATATTTTGGCATCTGACCCGTCCCACCCATTCCTTCCCATTGCGCTGTTTGTATCGAAACCCGCCGACGGGTGTCCTAGCGGACTTGGAACCCACGAGCGGACCCCATTGTGCCACGCGTCGCAATTCGGTAATGACAAGCGTCCAGGCGCGTCACGCCCCCTCGATGGGCGTGAACGCGCCCCCTTGCGAGCGCCGGGTCAGTGGCAGAGCTCACTGCGTCGTGGCGCCGCCTCCGTGGTAGAATCCACCGCGGCGCGCGGCGAGGGGGCAGCGCACGGGTCTGACACCCCTGGACGCAACGCCACCGTCGCACTTAACACGCGCAACGCAGCGCGCCAGGTGAGGGTGGGTGTGGAGAACGCAGAAGGCATCGGGCCCGCCCGTCCTGCATGTGCCGTGGTCGCCCGCACGACGCCGCGGCGAGCGCGCGCGCGCCCCGTCGGGGCCGTGCGCGCACCTGCGATCCCCGCCTGTGCAGCGAAGGCGCGCGTCCGCGCGCGGACCTGCCCCTCCCCCGCGCGCGCGCGCGCGCCTGCTGGGCGATCCGCGTGCGCCTGCAGGACGCGCCGCGCGCGTCCGCCTGCAGGCCGCGCGCTGCTGCCCGCTGCCGCCCATGCGACTTTGGCCCGCGACCAAGCGAACTTGTGCGCCTACCGCAATTCGGTGGTGACAAGCGTCCAGGCGCGTCACGTCCCGTCGATGGGCGTGACGCGCCCCCTTGCGAGCGCCGGATGAGTGGCAGAGCCCGCTGCGGCGCGGCGCCGCCTCCGTGGTAGAATCCACTGCGGCGCGCGGCGAAGGGGCAGCGTGCGGGCCTGGCGCCCACTGCGGACCCGAACGCTGCTGCCGACGACGCCGGGCACCCAATGCAAGCTGCGCGCGACGGTAGATGCGCGCGCGGAATCATGGTCTGCTGAGGGCCGAATCAAGGGACGGCGGGCGCGGATGCCAGCGACGCCGCCTCCCTGGTGACAGTGCGCTCGAGCTCTGGGCAGTCCAGGTATTCCTTGAATGCCCTGGACGACCAGCCGCCCGCTCTCAGGATGTCGCTGAGACGGCCTCCCACCCTGCGGACGGTCTCCGCATGACCTCGCCGCTGGCGCTACGAGGTGAGACCCTCCGGCTCAGGAATGCCCGCGGTCGTGACCGCGGATAAGCTTTAACTGCCCCTTCCTTGATTTCGCGACGCAGGCCGACATAGGGCCGCGTTCTCGTCGGCACTCTGCCCAGGGCGGCCATGGGCGCGCGTGCAAGGCATGTCGACTGGCACTTAGTGCACCAACAATCTCGCGTCAGTCTGCACGGGTGCGGCGCGTTTTTGCTTCTGCTTGGGTGCAGCGTGGCACTTTGTTCGCTTGCGGCGAGCGTGGCATGGGTGGCTTTTGCGCGACACTCGTGGCCGCTGAAGACAAGTTGCCGCGACGGGTTTGAGCGGTGCACCGCGACCCCCGGGCCCTCTGACGGCAATCCGAAGGCGAAAGCGAAGCAGTCGGAGTGTCGGGCCCGCCACGTGAGGCAGGAGACGCAGGAGGTCGTCGTGCGAGGGGTAACGCTTCTCGGGGCGCTCCCGCGGGTCGCGCTTCGAGCTGGCCGCGCGGGCCCTCCCGACTTCCCGCGCCGCGAAGCAATCCGTATGCAGCTGGAGCACCCTAGCGCCGGGTGCGTCGCGAGCGAGCGCGCCAACCCGTCGCCCCCGCGCCTCGCCAGCCGGGCGAACCGCGCTCGCGTAATTGCCGGAGGTACCGGCAGACTCGAAGGTGCGCGACCACGCTGGCAGGCCACCCCCATCTGGGGCCAGCTCGATGCCCGCGCGGTGCATTCGGGTCTCGGCGAAATAGAACCAGAACGCTGCCGCAGCCGTCACCGTGCCCGGGGAGCGTAGACACGAGCCCAGCAGCGCGCGCAGGCGCTCGCGCTCGCGCCACGACTGCACGTCTTCGGTCTCCGCTGCGACTTGCCCGCGCCGCCCCGAGGCATTCGCCTGCATTCTCCCGAGAGACCGCACTTTCGCACTCAGTCTCTTTAGCAAGCTTTCCGCGTTGTCGCGCCCCTGGCTGCGCATCGGCGGCGCAGGGGCGGGCGGCGTTGCCGGCGACGAGCTGCTGTCGTCGCTGCTGTCGTCAGAAGACGAGTGGCTGCGGACTCTCTGCGCGGTGCGCGGCCGTTCTGCGCGGTGCACTCTGTCGTCAGAGGACGAGTGGCGAGGGCGTTTGCAACTCGGTGCGACCCCGCGGACGCTGGGCGGTGGCGGCCCCGCCCGAGGGGCGCGCCGCTGCGCAGCGCGCGCCGGCCTCATGCGCGCGTCGCTGGCCGCTTGCGCAACGAAGACGGGCGCCTTGGGCGCGAGCGCGCGCCCCGCCTGACTGCCAGGCCAATGCTAGCAGTCCTGCGCCGTTCTGACGTCGGCAAAGGACGAGACGTCGTTGGCGACGAGGAGCTCCGCTGCTTCGCGTACATCGGCTGAGCCGAACGAGGGACAGCGACGAGCAAGGGCATCGTGAATACTCATGACAACGCTTATGCCTTCTTCACGGGAGGGGCGCGCTGCGCACTTCACGGAGCTCGCGCGCGCGCGAATGCCGAAGATCGCGCGCGGCGCGTTGACGGGACCACGCGCTCGCAGCACGCGCCCCAGCCGCGCAAATGAATGCGCTTCGCCGGGCGCGTGAAGTAACGCACGCGCTGCCGCTGGTGCGCAACAGGGTCTGCTTGGCAGTGCGAGGTTGCGCGGAGACAAGGGGCGCCGCGTCGCGCGCGCTTTGCAAAACTCGCGCTGCTGAGCTCGGCTCGCGAACACGTGGGCGAGCTCCGCCTGCGTGCGGCGCGCGCCAAGCTGCGCCAGAAGGTCATGCTCCTCGCGGCTTGGCAAGTCGGCGATGTTCACTTCGGTCGGCATACGTTCAAATACGACGCGCGTCGAGTACCCGATCGCTGACCCAAATATGTGAATGAGAGCGCGATGGTCGGGGGCGCTCGCGACGCCCTTCTATAGAATTGCTTCGGCGGCCGTGTTGTCGCTGAAGACTGACAGATCGCGCCCCTGAGGGAATATTCTCAAGCGCAAAAGCCCAGGGCCGCGGCCAGAACCTCGAGGCCAGTGATCTGTAAATCGGCGCGTTGCGAGACTTGCTTGCGCGCGACTGTCGCGCGGCGCGCATGGGCGCCTTGCTCGTCGGCGCGCGGCGCAAGCGCCTCATGATTTCTCCAGATGGCTCCATGTCGCAGAAATACAATGGATCATCGATTATCGCGGCCGCCGTAGGGCGCGGCGAAGGCACGCGCGCGTTCGTTCACTTCACGATCGGCGCCTGCGCGCTCGCATTGAACTTCTTCAGTTCGACTACGCGACTCGATGGCGCGTCGTGCCACCAGGAGGGCGACTCCCGCACGTGGCCGCTCAATCTGTTGCCATGCCCGTGCGCGTGCTGGAATAGCGGGCGTACCATGGCTCTTCCCATTCTTCTGAACTGGTGGGGCGCCCCCCAGGAGAGTGCCCCTGCGAGCTTGGAGGCTGCGCCTGCGCGGCGGCGCGCGCGGCGCCTGGGCCCGCGCGCGGGCGAGGAAAACACCTGCCACCGAATTGCAGGCACGAGTTGCTTCGGCAATGCGACTCATCCATCTCTCTGCAACGTCATCCGACGGCGCAGCGCGCATCCCCGCTGGCAATAATTGAATGCGCGGCCCGAGAACGACCAGCGGTTTGCCGCGCTCTTTCCTATGCTCGGCCAGCGCCGACGGCCCAAGCAGCGCCCTGACGAGGCAAACGAGGCAGTTCAGGGCATGCTCCGCCTCCGCGCTTGACTGCGCATGTGAGCGGCGCCCAGCGCGCGCGTTTGCGCCCGCCTCGGCTGTGCGCAGGGCCGAGCACAAGTCGTCGATGTAGCTCAGACTTGGTATGCGCCAGATCTTTCTCGCGATTGTTGTAATCAACGCACCGATCCTCTCCCAGACGTGCGCGCTGGCGACTGAGCCGCAGCGCGCGGCGCGTCGCCGCGCGGGGCAGCGCGGCGCTGCCTACCTGTGCCGAATGGGGAGAAAGAGTTAAGCCGTGCCAGGATCGCTGCGCCCTTCTGTTTGACTGCTACACACGCGAAACTCCTGTGATCGGGTCGGAGGGGGCAGCGCCAGAACGCGGCATACGCGTCGGCTATACTGAGCGCAAGCTCATCGCACACCCGCCGCGCGCTCGCGCGGGCACTTCGGGGGGTGGGCAAACCAGGTCATGTCTCGCCGTCTCGGCGACGAGCTTGGAGAGGCGAAATAATTTGTCGATGGTCTCGTGGTGTAATTTCTCCGCCGGTTTCGTCGCGCCGTTTGCGCTGGCAGCGGTGTAATCGTTGACTGAGTGTACCTTCGCGCCCGCGCATGTCGCGGACGCGCGACGCAGGCGCGGAAAAAATATCCCGGCAAAGCAACCTAACAGCGATGTGTAGGAGCATATCTGGAAGCATTCCCCTTAAGATTCAGATGAGAATCCAGTTGTAGAATTCTGCTGTTCTCGCAGTCGTAGTCGCATTCGCGATGACAGTCGCAGTGGCAACGGCAGTCAGTCACAGCCTCAGCCTCACAGCCTCAGCCTCAGCCTGCCTCAGCCTCAGCCTGCCTCAGCCTCAGCCTCAGCCTGCTTCAGCCTCAGCCTCAGTCTGCCTTCAGCCTCGCCTCAGCCTCAGCCTCAGCCTCAGCCTCAGCCTGCCTCAGCAGCCTGCAGCCTCAGCCTCAGCCTCAGCCTCAGCTGCCTTCAGCCTCGCCTCAGCCTCAGCCTGCCTCAGCCTCAGCCTGCAGCCTCAGCCTCAGCCTGCCTCAGCATTCAAAATGTGGCCCAGGAGTGGAATACTGGGAACTCGAAGAACACGAAGTGGCCTACAGTTGGCTCCGGGCATTCAAAATCATACCCAGGAATGGAATATTGGGAACTCGAAGACCACGAAGTGGCCTACAGGTGGCTCCGGGCATTCAAAATGTGGCCCGGGAATGGAGTTCTGGGAACTCGAAGAGCACGAAGTGGCCTACAGTTGGCTCCGGGCATTCACAATCATGCCCAGGAATGGAGTTCTGGGAACTCGAAGAGCACGAAGTGGCCTACAGTTGGCTCCGGGCATTCAGACTGTGGCCCGGGAACGGAGTTCTGGGACCTCGAAGACCACGAAATGTGTAACTGTTTGCTTAAAACGACTTCCGCGGATTCTCCCCGGATCCTGCCTGGACCCTTCTGGGGAGTCATGATGAATTCCATTAGAAACCTATCAGTCTTCGCTGTTAAGTAAAAACGCGCGGACCTGTGGGATGCCGTCAGCCCTAAGACCTTCGGCGACTCCGAAAAGATGTGCAATAACGATCCTTGGCAGATCGAGGGTGCCGCCCACTGCGATCGGCGGCGAGAGTCGGCCGACCGCGGCCTCATCTCGTGCCTGCTTAAATTGCGTTGCTTCGAATTCATCGTCTCTCAATGAGGCGAGTAGTCGTTTGCTGCTCTTCAGTGCACCTGCTCGCGGCCGACCCGCAGGCGCACCGGCGCGCCGACGCGGAGTGCCGTTCTCGAGATCGCCAAATTCGGCGGGTGCGTCGAACATGTGGGGCACGCTGTTGCCCGATGACCGCAGCCAGCCAATCGCTGGCGCGCCCTACGGTAGCGACGCGCACGCGCGGTGCCCAGAGCGCAGCGGGGGCGGCGCGCAGAACTTCCTCCATGAAGAAACGCGTGCACTCCAGGTCAGCGTGACCTACCCTTCTCGCGAGTGCTTCCAACAGTGGCGCGTCTACGTCGCGCGAGATGGCCGCCATCGTGGCGTTGGCGTGGCGCGCGCCCGTGCGCGCTTTGAGCGCTGCGCCTTCCGGCTCGATGCGCGAGATTGTATGCTCGCGGTCTCTGCAGGCTTGTTCTGCAGACCTGGCTGCTGGCCAAGCGACAACCTTCGCGGCTTCGGGTGGGAACTGCTCCGTGTCCGCGAACGGCTCGGTCCCTCTTTGTAGCGCCGCTCGCCTACGGCTGAGCTCGCCCGCGATGGGCAGAAGGCGCGGATTCCTGTACGAGTTTGCGGGGGGGTTCCATAATCGCGCGGCTGGGCGCGACTGCTTGCCCTTCGACAAACGCGCGCGCACGCGCGCGCCACGTCGCGGGCGCAAGATTCCAGCCGAGACTGGCGGCGTTGGCGGCAAGGGTAACCGGCGTCGGCGCTTCGGCGGTGCCAGGGGTGTCGGGTGCCGACGCGGCGGCCGCGGCGGCTTGGGCAGCCGCGACAGCATAGCTAACAGAAAACAAGCACACCGTTCCGGTAGCCGCGCGCTTCTCGCAGCTCTCGGAGGCACCCGTGTCTCGCCGCGCACCGCGATGCGCGTGAGCTGATGGCCCACTTGCGATGTGAGACGCGCGTGAGAGGAGCCGAAATATGAACAGTATCCACCTCGCATTCCTAAGCCAGTCCTTGTCAGCGCCGAGCGGAGGGGCGGTCGAAACCGACGATTGTTCGACCGCGTTGCAAGCGCGGGGTCGCGTGAAAGCGCGTCGCTGTAATTGGTGGCTACGACTCCAATATTCGCCCCTCGCCAGCAGCGCGGGACAGCCCGTGCTGCTGCTAGCCTCACGCGCTCGCGCAACGCGCGACAGATCGCGCGCGCCGCGTTCTCCCGCAGCGCACCAGAGCAGAGACTTGAGCGCGCGCCGTGACAGCGCGACGCTTCCATTAATGGTTACCTGCCGCGCTCGCGCTACGTGCAACCGATCGCGCGCGGCGCGTCCCCCGAGGCGCACCGCAGCAGAATCCTGAGCGCGCTCTACGGACCCGAGCCGCTGGCTTTCTTCGCTGGCCGCGGAGGCGGGCGTGGCCTCCGGTTGTCGCTTCGGCCCCAGCTCTGCCGCTGGTGGCGTTTCCAAGCGCCCTGGCTGTCCGAGTGGCCGATCTTGGGGGCAGACTTGCCGCCGCCCTTGCTGGCGCCTCCGTGGCTGGGCGCGGTCGTGCCGGCCGCCGTGCCAATGGCCTCCGTCTTGCCACTGGGTCCCTCCGCAAATTCTCCGCTGTCGTTAATCCCCATCGGCGATGCTCAACAACGCGCGGTCAATCTTTCCGACGATTTCCTTGCTGAGCTTGAACTCTGGATCTCCCGCGATCGTTCTCTCCGCCCAGCTCTTGCGGCCGACCTCGTCATACATGATCGCAAGATGAATGCGTCGCTTCTTTGACTCACCGCGGGCCCTCGGACTGCGGCGCGCGCGCGCTCGCGCACTTGCCGCGAGCCTGGGCCTGGCTGGCCACCGTCAGGACTACCTCTTCATGCTACGGGATCGCATGCGGGGGGGGCTTGGTCGCGCGCCGCGGCCGCCACCCCGTTCGTGCGATGTCGCGACTCCGCGACTGTGACCGGCTGCGGCGCGGCACGGCGCCTCTGCCAAGCAGTCGCCCCGTACGTGATTCACATGCCCTCTTGGGGTCGCTTGCCGGGGCGGCCCCGAGAGCGCGGGCTAGGTCCCTGACTTCTTTTGACGCCTCTGGCTGGTCGCGCGCGCCGCGCGCGTCGCCTGGGTTCATCTAGGCCAGAAACAACTCTTCGTATCGAAAAAGATAGATGGCTCTGCAACCGCGCGTTTGTCTAACTTCCGCAACTCGGACGCGAACCAATCGGCAATTTTGGTGCTGGCGCGAACCAGGAGCCGCGCGCGCGGTGCACCGATCTTGCGGGCGCGCACGGGCCAGCAAGTCTGAGGCAGACTATTATGCGATGGTTGCTTTGAGATATCTGCTGCTATAGGCTGGCGCGCGCCTGGCGTGGCGCTCGGCCTCCGAGAATGAATGCGCTGGCACTTGGCCTCAGCTTCTGCGCCTCTGAGACGCGTTTGAGCAGCGGCGCTTTGTTTCAGCTCGTGATTGCCTGGTCGGCGTCGAAGTCCACCAGCCTCGCCTGCGCTAGGACCTCGACCGTCCTGATCTCTTGCCGTTCGCAGAGCTGCGCTACGCCGTCGAACCATTCGAGCGGCGCCGCCTTGAGTGGCCCATCCGTCTCGCATGCGACGTTGATGCTGCCGAGAAAATCATGCGCCGCGGCCATCGCGAAGCTGCTCGCGCATTGCCGCGCGTCGAACGCGCTGATCGCGACCTTCGCTGATGCGCGTTTCTCTGCGGCGCCACGGAAGCGCGGGCGGCGGGGGCTGCGCGGTGCCGTTGGGGCACTGGGGCCTTAGCACGCGCGATGCGCGACACTTTGTGGTCCTCCTGTCCTCGTGGGCCAGTGGTAGGCCGCAGTGAAGGCGAAAAAGCCCGCGCCGCAGAGGCCATTCGTAGGCCTCGGGCGGAACGACTTTGACGGGGCACTCCATGGTCTGTCGGTCCGCGCTGGCCAATGGTAGGCCGCGGTGAAGGCGAAAGAGCCCTAGCCACAAAGGCCGTTGTTAGGCTTGGGGCGGATTGACCTTGACGGGGCGCTTTATGTCCGTCTGCCCGCTTTGGCCAGTAGTGGGCCGCGGTGCGGGCGACAGAGCCAGTGCCGCAGAAGCCATTAGTGGGCTTGGTGGATCTTGACGGGGCACTTTCTGATCCGTCTGTCCTCACTGGCCAATAATAGGCCAGCGTGACGGCTGCGAGGGCCAAGGAGCCCGTGACAGTGACTGCATAAACCAATGGTGAGCTTGTGATTCCAGCGCGTGACTGGGCGCCAGTCGGACTACCGCGGCCAGCGCTCGGCCTCGGCCATGCAAGCCAAAATAATCGAGCGCAGCACAACCGACCAAGGCAACGGGGCCCAGCGCCACCGAGGCCAAAGGGAATCCGGCGGCGACGCGACGCGGAGACGGACGCGACCAAATGCCGCGGGCGCGACCCGCGAACCGATCGACCGAGGAGACGACCTCGAGGCCATGAGACAGGGGCGCGGTTGACGACGGAGGGCAAGCAGGCGGGGGCCACGCGACGCGATCCACGAGCCGAACGCATGAGTCACGCAGGGGCCAACGAGTACCGAACCGGGCGAGCCAGGGCCAACGCGAGCACGAAGAGCGGGCCGAAAACCGAGCAACGACGAAGCAGACGGAAGGTAACGTAAAAAACAACTGGCCCACCCGTCCTGCATATGCCGTGGTCGCCTGCGCGGCGCCGCGGCATGCGCGCGCCCCGTAGGGCCGCGCGCGCATCTGCGACCTCGGCCTGCGCAGCGAAGGCCCGTGCCCGCGCGCGGACATGCCCCGCGCGCGCGCCTGTCGAGCGATCCGCGTGCGCGTGCAGGACGCGCGCCGCGCGCGTCCGCCTGCCGGCCGCGCGCTGCTTCCCGCTGCCCCCTCACGAGTTGTGCTCGCGAACGTGCGAGCGTGTGGGTCCACAGTCATAGATGGAGAGTTGCGCGCGTTGGAAGAGGAGGTGGCTGATGAGCACGGGGAAGAGGATGATGGCGAGGAAGGAGGGCGAGGAGGATCAGCAGTAGCAGGAGCAAGGATGAGAGATTCAGGAGTAGCAGGATGCCCTGGGAAAGGTAGCGCCGTGGCGAGAATCATTCTGGACAATGGGAGCAAAGTGCCGAGCCTAAAAAGCAGCCGCAGCTGTAGCGGTAACGCCATTTTGACATGCCAAAGCGTTCCGATTGAAAACGCTATAAGAAACGACAACCAAACATATCACGTGTGTTAAGAGAGGTGCCCGGAGGGGGGTGGGCGACTCCCTGGCCGCCTTCGGAGGAGAAAGAAGAAGCATATTCATATCGAGTAGTTGCGGGAAGAGGAGGGGGGCCGAACCTGTTCCCCACGGATTACCCAGAACTCCTCCTGCGTCACATCCTCGCACATCCTCCTCCTCGTCTTCCGAACCCTCCTCTCCTTGCCTGTCTTCATCGTCGCCCCCCCCGCTCGGTCCTCCGCCGCGTGCCCCACTCGCGCTAGTAAACACAGATGCCATCGGGCAGTGTCAAAATAGAGAAGATCATTTTCCTCTTCGCGATCGTAGTCAGCTAGTTGACGTGGCAAGATTCACAAATCAGATCCTGGCGTCGACCCCCTGAGCCCAAAAGGGTTGCAGATGCGCTTGCCCCATGCGCGCCCTATCGACTGGCGCCGCGGAAGCTCCATTGAAGTCCGATGGGGAGGGGGGCGAAGCGCGTCGCAACGACTCGGCGCAAGGCGTGACTCAACATCTAAACGTAGAAGGACAATTTTGCGGCTGCGCGTCCATCGAAGCAGGAGGCGAGGGCTGTCTCATCCAGCCGAGACCAGCTGCATGCCGCTGCTCCTGCACCTTAGGTGTAGCCTACTAGGGCAACTTGTTGCGGCGCTTCATCCGGCAATCTTATTTCAGCTTGCCGGTGGCTCGCCGAAGATGAGCGACCACTTATCGGCAACTCAGCTAAGGCAGCAAAACGCGCGAACGCTAGGCGGCGCAAAAATTGGGCAGTGCGAGCCTGCGGCCAAGTGTCGAGGAACAGGCTGCGTGGCCAACGGATGCTCCACAAAGGTGTTTGACTGCCCGATGGCGGGCGTCAGCTACGAAAGGCAATGACTAAGCTTGCATGGATGCCAGTGGCTGGGCTCCTGTTGCCAAACGCATGCAAGGAGGCCGCGTGATCCGCGGCCCCATCAAAGGGCAGGCGCAGTACTGCGTGCGCCCTGTATTGCTACGATGTGGCTCACATCTCATTGCGTCATGCTTAAATGACCGGTGCCCTGACAACGCATGTAACAACAACTCACGATCAATGCTGTATTCGGTATGTCCGTCTGGTGTCATGGCACGTGTCTCACGCCTCTTAAAGCAATGTACGCTATTGCTCTCCATCGTTCGTTTTATCCAACTAATCGGTCCACTCCAGGTACGCTGCGTAGTATTCTGCAGATCTTTACTGGGCAAGGATTGAAACTCAGATTCGGCATCTATGGTGAGAGATGCCATTATGCATGGGCGACAATTTTCCAATGCATGCGTAAGTTCCTCAGGGTACATAGTAGATCCCACTTGGAGTTCGTGTAGTGTGACTATCGTCGGGTAGCAGTCCTCGAGAAAGGGTTCCGTGGCCATCGTGTCCGCTGAGTAGCTTGATCGCACCTGAAGCCGATGCGACTTACAGTATGCATCTACGAAGTGGATGATGGCTGTGCTGGTGTGCGTGCTCCCACGCCTTAGTAAGTGCGCCCCGCGGATGCCGTGCCCCTCCCCTTTATCGCCCGCTTCCCCCGTCAGGCGGCGATATCCACAGTCGCTATGAATGGCCACCTCGTCTGTTGGTGTCATAGCTGGGTGCGTAAGCTTCTCAGGAAGAGATAATAGCTTTCTGTTCGCCGCGCTCAGCCTCCGAACGTGGATGTCTGTAGGTTTGTGAACTCGCTTGAGTGAAACGACGTAGACCATGGGCCACACCTGTGTGATTAGAGCATCTGCCAGTGCACCCCTCAGACTGATGAACATGTCTGTCACCGTCTTGGTGGCTTCCCCGTACTCATCTTGGTCCACAGTGACGTCGCCGTCTGGAGTGACGTGCGGCGCAAATGGTCTATGCTTGCTTGTTGAGCTTACCTGTGCCGAACGTTTCTTCTACGCATTGTACTTCTTTGTTTATGCGGGTTTCCTCGCTGGCATTGTGTCGTCAGCATGTTTGGCCCTAATCAAGGTCGGGCTCACCTCGAATGCTTGATCGTAGGTCGCGCCTGGGAACCCGATGCCCCTCGTGATGCACCTGGCCTTATGTGAGCACGCTCGAGGGGCACCTGTGGTGCCCGTGCCAGGCTTGAGGCGCTGGATGGAGACCGTACTCTGCTCTGTCAAAGTTGGCGAACCATGGCAATATTTGGAGCGCCGAGGCAGAGCTGGGAGGGGGAGTGAAACATACTTGTTCTCCAATCAGAACTTGCCTCTGTAGGGGTCCAGCCTAACGGATTCGCATGGTTCGGTGAGGTATGACGCGGATTTCGGCGGCGCGCTCGGGTGCCCGGATGCCCCGGTGCCTTGGTGCGCCGGGGTGCCCGGGTGCCCGGGTGACCGGGCGCCCCTGGGTGCCCGGGTGCCCAAGTGCCCGGTTGCCCAAGTGCCTGGGTGCCCAGGTGCCCAAGTGCCGGGTAGCCCTACAGCCCTATGGCCTTATAGCCCTAATGCCCTATAGCCCGAATAGCCCGAAAAGCATAGTCCTATGGCCCTATAGCCCTATAGCCTTGTAGCCCTGCAGTCCTGTAGCCCGATATCTCTATTGCCCTAGAGCCCTATGGACCCATGGCCCGATAGCTCCATAGCCTTATAACGAGGGCGCGCCGCTGGATGACCCTAACGGGGGTGGGGGGGTGGGAACTCCCCCCTCTCCCCCCCCTTCCCCGGTCCGTCGTCGGGGGGTCCCGCCCCCCCCCTCCCCCCCTTGCCCGATCCGTCGTCGGGGACCCCCCCCCTTCCCTTTCCCAATCCATCGTCGGGGAACCCCCCTTTCAAAAGAGGGGGGGGGCTCTCCGACGCCCCCCCCCCCCTTTGGCCGCCAAATTCGACCCCTCCCCCTTTCGCCGCGGCGCCCCGGGTCTCCGGAACCCGACCCCTACCACCCTTACCACCCTCCCCATACCACCCCTACCTACCGGACCCGACTCCTCACCCTTACTTTCACCCCTAACCCTAACCCCAACCCCAAACCCTAGCCCCAAACAGTGCTCACTACTCATTGCGCACTACTCACTACCGACAATGAACTACTCGCTACTCACTACTCACTTCTCACTACTCACTACTCACTACTCACGACTCTCACTACCCACGACTCGCTACCCACGGCGCACTACTCACAACTCACTACTCCTAAGTCACTACTCACTACAAACTACTCACTACCCACTACTCAATTTTCACTACTCACTAAACACAACTCACTACCCACTACTCACTAATCACAAATCACTACTCACTACCCACTAACCACTATCCATTACCCACTACTCACACTTCACTACCCACTACTCACTGCCCACAACTCACTACTCACTATCCACTACTCGCTACTCGCTACTCCCTACTCTCTACACAGTACTCACAACTCACTACTCGCTACTCCTTACGCCCTACTCGCTACCCAATACGCGCTATTCACTACCCACTACTCACTACTCGCTACGCTCCCACTACTCACTACTCACTACTACCTACTCCCTACTCGCTACTCCCAACTCACTACTCCCCAATCCCTACTCCCTACTCTCTACTCACTACTCAATACTCACTACTCACAACTCAGAACTCGCTACTCCCTACTCGCTACGCGCTACTCACTACTCACTAGTGACTCCTGACTACTCCCTCCTCGCTACTCACTACTCACAACGCCTTACTCGCTACTCACTACTCACTACGCGCTACTCCCTACTCGCTACTCCCTACTCGCTACTCCCTACTCGCTACTCACCTGTTTACTACTCACTACTCTGTACTCACTGCGCACTACTCACTACTCGCTATTCACTATTCACTCCTCGCTATTCGCTACTGTCTACTCCCTTCATCCCTGCTCCCTGCTTTACTACTCACTATGCACAACTCACTACACGCTACTCACTCCTCTCTACTCACTACTAAAATCCTTACTCACTACTGCCTTCCCGCTACTCACTACCCACTACTCACTACTCACAACTCACTAATCTCTACGCGCTACTCACTACTACCACTACCCATTACCCACTACTCACTATTCACCACTCACGACTCACTGCGCACTACTCCCTATCAAGTACCCACTACTCACCAATCGCTATTCAAAACACTCTACTCCTCGGGGGGGGGGGGGTGCGAGCCCCCCCCCCCCCCCCCTTCGTGTATTCAGGGCCATCCACTGGCGCGCTTTCCCTTATAACCCTATAGGGCCTATTTAGGGCTCTAATAGCCCTACAGCCTTTATAGCCCATGTCGCCCTTATAGCCTTTTGACCTTGTAGTCCTGTAGCCATGCAGCCATATAGCCCTGTGGTCCTATAGCCCTATAGCCCCATGGCCCTATAGCCGTGCATAAATTATGATTTGTGTTTTCTCAAATATCAACCCTGCTTTTTTTCCAGTGGCTGCCGCCAGCTCCATGTAGGTCAGGCCTTTGCAGAAGGCCTTGTTAGTGTCTAAGGATGCGAGTGTCCAATCTTTCTTGCGCGCTGCGGTGCAGACTAAAAGTTTTTGGTTTGCTCGTCGTGCTGTGCCTGGAAAGGTTTCGACGTCGAAAGCCCCGGCGTCCATGGGGCCTCGCATCGCGAGTCTGAGACGTATCGTGCGTTGCATCACTCCCTTCGTTTTTAACGATTTTGCAGGTGCACGCATATCTTGCTGTTTTGACATCTGTATCGTGTGCGAGTGGACGCGCGCGAAAGCAGTCGTTGTTGTGCCAGATGCGTATCTCAGTCTAGAAGGCGCTTGGTACCTTCAAGGCCTTGCCTGGATCTCTGCCTTCGTCAGTAGGTCGTTGTCCTTTGCGGCTGCAGCGCGTTTGGATGATGTAGCTACGCTTGACCTTATCGGGACTACAGCCGCGTCGTGTAGTACATGGTGCTTCTGTCTTGAGAATGTAACCTTTCTGTGCACATTCATTGCGCGACATAATTCTAAACATTTTCCATGGCAGTCGGAATCCAGCGTGTAGCTGCTGTCTTACTCGCATATCTGCACGGGCGTAGCGTAGGCTTCGGCATCCTCCTCTGGCCTGTTGTCAGGCTCCTAAGGCAAGGTGCCTTGCTTCTCAGATGTCGTGGAGGTCAGAAGATAGTCGTCTGGTATCATCTGCGTAGGCACAGAGTACAGAGGTGGCCCGTAGTGACCGTCCAAGAGCTCTTCGTGCTGTGACCGTATTTCTGTTGTGAGCTAGTCGTGCCAGTCCTCCATGATGTGTGCGTCCAAATCTTCCTGACTTTCTTCATGGATCGTAAGGGGTCGTTCTGCCCCTAATCCAATCGCGGGAGGTTCGGGATTGTTATCCGGTGGTCGATCTTCTTGGTTGTTTCCCGATCCGCAATGGCCAGTTTTTGGATCTTTGACTAGTCCTCGCCAACTCCCGCTAAGGGCTTGGATGGCTTAAACTGTTTGATGGTCATGGACTGATTGCAGCCGATCGTGTCCTGAAGGTTCAAGGCGGTCCCGTCTGCTTCGTAAAAATGAAATCCACGATTTGCGTCGGTATCGTCATGCATGAGCGTACTGCTGACGGCATGAGCGAACTGTGGTTGCTTGTGTACACTCTTTGCGAGGCGTGCTGCAACTACGTTTTCTGATTAGATATTGCAATGCAAAATGAACCTTCGGGCACATCTTACTTTCAACATTCATTCGCAAGTTGCATCGCGAATCAGAAGTGGCCCCCGAATGCAATAGCTGGTTGCCCAGCCGCCAGACCAACGATGAATGTGACCACTGTGCGCATGGCAACCTTGACAGATCCAAGTTCACGTGCCATAAGGGCTTCGATGTACAGCGTATGCCGAAAGTCGGACATTGTACTGCAATTTCCCTAGCACTTGTCTTTGCTACTACTTGTCCTCGGTCAGGTATACTGCGCAATACAGGGAATGGTCCATCCCATCCTCCCCAGTCGTCCTTGTTCGCTGTGGGTCGGTGGTAACGAAGTGAATTTTCAGGTTTGTAGAGATGCTGTCCAGCTCTTCGCGTGGTCGTCTTCAGAGCGCGGTTGGCTTTCGCCGCTGCAGTTGCCTGCGTGATGGCTTCTACGCTGACTTGGCGCACTTATTGTTCTCCCACGTGGCCAGACGTTCCCGCCGGCGTGTCGTGACCAGGAGTGTCAAGAGCAGGCGGCAAGGCAGGTTTACGTCCAAGTATAGCGTTTTACGGTGGTGCACCGCTGTTAAAAGTAAAGGTTGATCGCGGAAAAAAAAAACTTCTGCAATGAGTCTTTTGACTTGTAATGGTAGGTTCCGGTTTTTCAAGTCTTCTTCCGTGATGTGCATCGCGCTGCGTGGGGGGCCATTCTTAGCTTCGATGGCGGTTGCGTGCTGCCCAGGAGCTCGTATCATAATCTCAATGTCCCTATCCTTCAGTATGGCTCTCGCCGCGTCGTTGTTTATGGCGCCATCTCCGTCGGAGTATAGGGCCATTGCTGGTTCGTAGGTGCCCCGCCGGAAGTGATGGGCAACTGGGGTCGCGTGCGTGGTCCGGTCAGGAATCTCATGTCCAGCGCTTCACCTGATGCATCGGTCGCAGACGTGGCAGATGATGGTTTTTTAGAACATGAGGTCATACTCCGCTTCCTCATTGAAGCGGCATGTGGGGCTCACTGATGGCATGACGGAGTTCCCAGGTTTCTCCCGCGCCCGACACTCGCTGCAGGTGTCGCAGACCCTTCTGCTGTGCCCAATCGAACGATATCGAGGCCAACTTTCGATCTGATTAGCCGCATTTTGGGATCCTTTGCGCGGTGCCATCGGAGCTGTCATTTACGTAGTGCACATCGGACAACCGAATGGTCATGGCTCCGGAGGTTTCGTAAACTCATTTGGACGTTGGATCTGGCCCAATCTCAAGGCTGTGGAGGCCCTTAGCGGTGCCCGCGTCGCCTCGCGTTGCGACGCCGCGTGCTCTACCGCGGTTGCCAATTGCTTGCTCGTCTCGTTCAGATTCAGGCGCGTCTCCGCGCGAGCGCCAAGGGTCGCGTCGCGCGGCTGGTCGTGGTGCTAGTGCTTGCGCGTCATGCTCGCCCAAAGATGCTGCTAGTGACCCCCCGCTGCTATTGGCACCTGAAGGTGCTTGTGTTGGTGCCTCCGCAGGCTGTCCTGCCGACGGCGGCGCTGGTGGGTGGGCGCCGTCGCCTGGTGGTAGCGTGCAGGGCGCGGCGAACCTGCACCTGCCAGGGATAAGCCAATGTCCTTGCTTATTGCGTCTGTATTCCTTTGTGCGGGTTGGGCATTCCCAACGAGGGACGGACCTGTCGTGCCAGCGGCAGGTCTTGGGGTTTCGCGTGTGCTTCGGGCATGCAATGGTAATCTGGTCTGCGCAATCTGGGCATCCGAATCTTTCTGGAGGCGCTCTTATTACAGTGCCAGCAGGTGTACTGATACTAGTAAGGTCGTTAAAGTCATGCTCGTGGTCTATAGGCGGGACCGACGGGTAAATCCGAGCGTCCCCGCGCTCTTGCCCCAACGTGTATCCCTGCGCGGCCTTATCTCGCATGGGTCGTGCTGCCTCTGCGAATTCTGACTGCGCGCGATGGGTGTAGAGCGCCGCTTTCGCGAGAACTGTGTTGCAAACCCGTGCGTGGACACGCTTCCCGTCGCGCTTGGATTCCCTGGGGGGTTCTAGCAAGCAGGGATCATTCGCCGTGGTCTCAATCGGTTTCTTAAGGTGAAGCCGTCTGCCGTCTTACGGCCAGTAACGCGTTGGTCTATGGTAATCTTTGGCGCTTAGGGCGCCTGGCCACTTCGACCCAAGGGTGGGTCAAGTCGACCCGAGTGCCGGGCGGCTGTTCTCTAGTGTAATGTCTTCTGGGCTTGTCTTGGACATAGGCCACGGTGCCACGACGTGATGTCTTGCAAGTCTTCCTGATGGTGTTGTGCCCCAGTGTCGTAGTTGACATGGAAGTTGAAGTATGATGGCAACCTACAGGTCAACATTTGCCCTCTTGTCTAGGCCCCCCCCGAAGTCAGTCCACGCTGGAAAGCCAGCCTGGCACTGCCGCCCTCGCCGCCGCGGAGTTCCAGCATATCCGCGCAACAATTTGAGCCGTGGCCTAATACAACTCTTATGGAATGTGTGCGTGCCTCTGTGTCGGCCGGTGCCCGTGTCGGAATGCAACTATACATGTCTTCGTCGCTCTCGTCGAAGTCCACTTCCTCAATGGGTGCGTGCGCACTTGAGTGGGTGGCGCTCGCGTCCAAGCCCGATCCTTTCAGGTCGTCTCCATCGTGTCCGACTTCGGCGTGCTTCTTGGTTTTGCGCGGTTGTATTCCCGATTCCTTCTCTGCTCTGAGCCTGGCTTGTTGCTTGATCCGGGCTGCGGTTGGGCATGTAGCGGCGTCTTCGTCGCGCCCGTCGCGCCCGAGAGCCGAGGGGGGAGAAAGACGATCGTCTTTGGCGACGACTTGCCTCTATGTTGGGCGTCTCCGCCCATGGTCGTCTCCGAGCATACTGGTATCTTCTGGCTGCCAGTGCAATCGTGTAGACGTATGACATGCACCTGTCGGTAATGCTGCATGCCAATCGAATTCAATCAGTGGATCTTTGTCATTGATGTATTGTGTCACGGTATCTTTGTCCGTATCAACCGTCAACGGTCTCGCCGCTGTATCCCATGTGGGCCCATTCGGGGATATCGCCGCGCAGTGTTTCGAGGTTATGTCGGTGCGGATATGGGTACTTAGGTGCGTGGTCGATTGTCGTCTAGAGTCGCTCGCATTATTCGGGTATACCTGTTCCGCGAGTTGTGCAGCACGCGCCGTGCGTGCATGGGCGCGCCATTTAGTTTGTTCCTGCGGATGGCCCTACCATTCAAGTGTGCTCATCCTCGTACCGGTTGTACATGTGCACTGTCACGTCTTTATAAGTACCGTGCATGGTGTGGCTACTTGTAGATATGATCCACTCGGCGTTGAGCTAGGTTTATCATACTTGAGTCCGAGACTGCATAGGCGCATGCGTGCAACGTGTAGGTGTAACTCCTCTATGGTAGGTGTAATGTGCCACATCTATCCAGGAGGGCCGAACATGCCGAACATGACAATGCGCGTCTTGAGGGCTCCACCCTTGATGTAGATTGCGCATTCTTTCCCATTGCGGCCTGGCACGCTGGCGGGGGTTCAAATGTGCCAATCCGCAGGGGTCGATATCCGCGCGAGACGATAGGCGCCTGAATGGTAGCCGCCAAGAAAGAACGTGCCCTGTGTAGACAGACTCTCCTGATGTGTGACACGATCGTGCGATGATCCTCGTATAATGAATATGCGTGCGCGAATCCGCGCATTCTGTAGGCCGCAGCGTCAGCAAGGCGGGCGCGGGCCAATCGCCGCCCTGCCCTCCCTAATCACCAACGTGGTGATATGCGCCAGTCAGGAGTGTGTCCTGCCTGTCCAGCCTGGAACCTGGCCTGCTCAATGCGGTGATTGATGTCCGCGTCGAGCTGCTGCGCCAGACTGCGGCTGGAGTCGTCGTCGTCATGAGGTGCTGTGCCCTCGATCGTGAAAGTGGTCGAAACTGCAATCGGGGTTTCGGTGCTGGCCTCGGCACGTTGCTGCGCGTTCCATTCTCCGCGCGGAATACAGAGGTGCCCGGATTTGGACTTCTCCATCTCCATTGCCTTTGCATACTTACCCGGGCATAGCTTGTAGGGCTCGTTGCCACGCATGATCACCCCCCTCGCCGCTCTCGAATCGGACTATGGCCTTCTTGCCTTGGACCGACTCCAGGCCGAGGATAACAAGCAAATCGATGCCACTGCCAGTGGCGATGTTCGCTGAAAACGACCCCCCTGAATCTTTTCCTGGTTCGAGCACGCTATCGGGGAGACACCGCGCGTATCGCGAGGGCCGCTTCCCCGTTGGCGCTGAGGCGCGGACGCGCAGCTCTGGCATATGCCTTGCCCGTTCACTCGAAAGACTTGCGATCGTACTCCAGGGCAGCTGTCTTAGCGTCCACATTGTTTATCTTATAACTGGGGTCAAACAGCAGGCTGGTCCTGCCATCTGATAACTTGGTCCTGTGGGGCTGCCTCGCCAGCGTGTGGATGTCTGCGCGCTCGCCGTCTCTGCGGTCTGCTTCAGACATATCCTCATGCATGTTGCCCTGCTTCTCATAGAAGACGTATATGCTGGTCGCCTCATCTGCATGGTAGCTGGATCCCAGTTGGACCGCCCCTTCTGTGCCTCGTCTTCAGTGATCGGTGCCCTTGTGAAGTGGCCGCGCGCTTTCTAAGGTAACGTGGACGGGGCGCGTCATTCGCCATCTTTGATCATCAATGCCGTTGCCTCGTCCTACGCCTGTACCTGGGAGCCTGCGCTGCGCGGGCTGGCTGTCCATTCGGCTCGCTGCCGAGCTTGCGGGGCGCCGCCCCAGGATGCCTTCGCCCGTGCCCGTTGCAAGGCGAACCGTTGCGCTTAGATCGCCTTGCTGTGCGTGCCCCAGGCGATCCAGTTGTGGATCGCTGCCTGCGTTGATCGGGTTCGCGGGATTTTCAGGAGGGGCTCCCTGAGGTGATTCTGCAATCGGATGTGGTAGTAGTGCTGGATCGGTGCACATGCCAGAGACGACGCCCGTTGCTGAGCTGCGGTGCATCGATGCAATGATCTGTCCCATCTCGGTCGGCAGCGTTTCGTGCTCAACAATCGATACGTGTGTGTTGTAAGCCTGACCAG
Organism: Prorocentrum cordatum; assembly: GCA_963575745.1. Classification (NCBI taxonomy): domain Eukaryota; class Dinophyceae; order Prorocentrales; family Prorocentraceae; genus Prorocentrum; species Prorocentrum cordatum. The sequence continues at coordinate 154,960 of CAUYUJ010018796.1, read as the reverse complement.
GGCTGTCTCCAGTGCTGTATCCAACATGCCCATGGACTGCAATAACAATGCCCGGCCAACGACAAACTGCGCAAGTCGGTTCCACTGGTGTGCCCGCCCTCTGATTCCGTACGTGCGTGCGTGCCGTGCTGTTCCAGCGCTCTCCGTGGAATCGGTGGTTGCACTGGAACCTCCATACTTCTATGCCTTGTGTGGATACACCCGAACATATTGCACAAGTCTGGAAGTTCATATCCACAACCAATGGTGCTGGCGTCGTCGGGCAGGACAGACTCGTTCGGCAGGAAGTCGGGCGGCGCCGGCGTGCGCATCTGTGCCGGGTCTGGCTGCGTTTTCATTGGGGCGCAAGCGTGTTGCCACTCCTCGCGCCTCCTCATGATCGCTTGCTGCGTGTGGTGAATGTCGGTGATGTACCGAGGTGGGCGCGAGGGTGCAATCCCAAGGTTGATGCCCAGGGGTTGAACAACCACATCGTCGTCCGCGGGCATAGGCTGGTGCGCGGTGTGAGGCGTAGAGCCTGGGTCGGTAACTCTTACTTGCCCGAGACGATCTATTTCTTCCGTCGTGTTGCGAGTGTAAGTGCTGCTTGCCGCGCTGTTTTCACGGGGGCACCCGTCCACCGCGTGGTGGTATTCTGGAAACATCAGGGTGTCCATGGGCGTTGGAGGCGGACCTGGGAAGGTCAGATAGTTCGGATGTGCAGCGAAGGCAGGGGCGAATGGAGTGGTCCATTCCCGCAGTTCGGGCGACGGGGACGCGGGGGTCCACTCCCGCGGAGGCCACCGCGTGTTGGTATTCTTCGCCGTGAGTTCTAATACTGAAGTTGTTCGATGAGCTGCTGCTGCTCTGCGAACTGTCTGCGCATCCACCGCGCGTTGCCGTGCGCCGCCGTCGCCGCGCCCCTTGCCGAGGCCCTTCGGGCGCGCCCGGTCGGGGTAGCACTCGTGGATCGGAGGAGGCGGGTTGAAATATTCAGCCTCCATGGCCCGCTGGGTCTCGGAGGGACGTGGCGATCCGATGTCGATGGTCTGTCTGAGTGCTGCTCGAAGCTCAGGCTGTCGCCTTGCGTCCATCCTGCGGGCAATGTCCCTGGCAGATATGCCGGGGGCCTCTGAAGGCGGTGTGCCGAACGGTGGAGTCGTTGGTATTGCTGCATTGCTCGGTGTGCCGAGTTCCACAAGAGTAAATCGTGTGTTCCCAGTGTGTGCTGGTGGTCGTTAGGCCTGCGCGGTGCCGCGCCTGGAAGCGGCGGCTGCCGTGGCCGCTGCTGTGGCCCGTGGATCGCGCTGTTGAAGTATTCCCACCAAGCGGGTGCGATCCTCAGGCGTGAGCGCGGCGATGGCGGCTAGTGTGGGCAGGAGCCATGATTGTCGGACTGCCCGTCACTGGGCTCCTGCAGGTCGTCCTGGTCCTCAGTGTCCATCGTCGACGCTTCTTCGGTAGGCGCTCCTGTCGTCTGGGGTGCTCTGGATGTAGTTGAGTGGATGCTTAGGAATGATCCAACTACCTGGGTCGTTGAGCTGGGTCAGCGTTACCCGGTCCGTCTCCTCCACCGAACCGAGGATGGGGCTACGCCAGATCTTGCCCTGGAAGTGCCCTGACAAGCGTGCCAAGTGTGAGATGTGCGCCGGGGCGATGACGCCCTTGTAGCCGTCGCGCAGCAGGATGTGGCACTCTGTTTCCAAGATGCGATAGCTGTCCTCCAGCAGTCTCGGGATCGACATGAACGCGCAGATCTCTGCGTCGGGGCGCATGCCAGCATGAATGCGCGGGTCGAACGGCAGATGCGGGCATCCACGTGCAAATTGGCGGCTGTGCCAAGGCTTCTTGATGTTGTGTTCGCCTCTGCAAGACAGCCCGCTGGGCATGATGGAAGGCATCGCCGCCCGCGTCGTTCCCTGTGCCAGTGCCTCTCAGGCAAGTTTCCCCGCGGCTTTGCCTTGACTTCGCTATGTAGGCTCGCGGGCGCACCGATCCCAAGGGGCGAATGACCGTTGGTGGCCTTGATGTAAAGCTTGGGGGGGTCGCCCCCGTCACCGGAATAATGCAGCGCCCTTCGTTTTGCCTTTCCTGTCCACAATCTGGGAGATGCGCGTTCGGAAGTAGGCCTGATGCAGGATGTCCTTGTCCCTGACCTCATGGATGCCCGCGGGCTTCGTGTCCTGCGAGCCATGCCAATGGATGATGACTTCGTTGACCTCGACCCAACCGTCGAGCTTGCAGAACGACGCACCAGCCAGGGTGAAGCGATAACTCATCTGGTCGTTGCGGTAGGGATCTTGACTGATTGGGGATGGCCTCCTGCTTGCCATGAGGCATCCTGTCCACTCGGTCTACATGGAGACTTCGTTCGCAGATCATCTCGAAGATGTTGAGTGGCTTCTCCTGGCGAAGGTAGTTTCGCATCGCCTGCTGCCTCTTCTCTCGTGGAGTCTTGCATCGACGATGTCATTGCACCGGGCGCAATGCGTCGCCGTCGTGGGAGCTGCTTGTGTCGGCGGGGGATGCCCCTCGCCACTTGGCGCTCGCAAGTGCCCCTGTCGGTGGCAACTTTGCGGGGGCCCCTGCGGGCCTGTCGGCCGCGGCAGTTGCCTGGCCAGACGAGGGTGATGCTTCCGCTGAACGCATCCCCACGGGCGATGCTCTGGCGGGTGGCCCTGTGCCCCCCCCTGCCGCGCGAATTGCCTGGCCAGAAGATGATGCTGCACTTGGGCCCGCTGCCAGGCGTTGTCCCGCTCTCGGTGGTGGCGGTGGAGTAGGAATGCTTTGGGTCCAAGTGCCGCGCGCCAAGGGCAGGCCCCGTTAGGCGAGGGTCGCGCCGACGTAGCCCCCTGCGGCCTGGGAGTTAGACGTGCCAACCTCGTAGGCCGAAGCTCGTGATGCGATGCCCCCCTCGTAGAAAGTGGCTAAGCGCGTTTCGGGGAATCGTCTGGTTGTTGACGTCGCTCGGCTGGCTTTGGAGCCCCGATCCTCTCCGCCACGGGGTCCGCGATTGGCCGCCGCCCAGCGATGTTCTCCTCGAGCAGCTCCGAGCGCGTCGGATGTGCATGTTCCCGACCAGAATCGGCCAGCGCAGAATGTGGTGTCGCGTCGCCGCCATCTTCGGCCGAGAGCTGTCTGGGCGGCGATCCGCGCGAAAGGGGCCGAGATGAGCTGGGCTTCGCTGGGAGGTTGGAGGCGCGCCGGCCTGGGTCGGTGGCGGGACGTGCATCCTCTCGCGGCATTTCGTTGACCTGGGCGTTCTCCTTCTCCGCGAGCCCGGCGATCAGCACCGCGGCCTCCTCGGCCTCCTCTTGGCCCCGGCGCGATTGAACTTCTGCTGGCGAATGAGTTCTTGGCGCTCTTCCTCGTTGCGAGTTGCCTCGCGCCGGTTTTTCCTCCTCCATTTTCTTGTGCGAGTTTCTGGCAATGTGATCCATCCTCCCCTTTCGCCTTGATGTTTCTCGATGTAGATCTCTTCGCCATGGGTCAGGGCCAGGCCCGCGCTCTCTCGGTCGCGTCGTCGCTGTTGCTTGGCCGGTGGGGAAGGGGCCTCGCGCGCGCTCCTCGCCAGTCTCGCGGCCCCCCTGGCGGCCCGCTTTGGTTCCATGGTATGTTCAAGACGAGGATGTCCGCGGCGTGCTGAAGGATCTGCGCGCAGGCTGATGCTCGATTGCCTCCCTGCGTCTGCGCGGGCCCGCGCCAGCTCCCTTGAGCGTTGAGCGTGTTCGCTCCGTATCGGGGCCTCGAAGTGGTCGTGCCCTGGCGCGGTGGAGCTCCAGTCGATGGTCATCAGGTAATGCATCGTATGCCAAGTTGGTATGATTGGCACCCACTCGCGAATTTGGTGCGACATCGGCAGCGCCTGCTGCAAGACCGTCTACCCCGTCACCGTGGCCGCTGTTCCATGGAGTGACGCCCTTGTTTGGGCCCCTGGACTCCGTGTCCATAGGACAGCTGGGTCGATGATGCATATGGTACTTGCACAGACAGGTGCGGTGCGTGGCGCGGTCGTCGATGGATGCCCGCTTGTTGAGACGCTGTTGATCCGCGTCAGCTGCGCGAGTGTCCGAGGCGCGGATGACGCGGCCGCCTGCTCCTCTCCGCGCCCGAGGACCGTAATCCCACCGCTGGCCGTCATCGCCGCGGACCCGTGGACCTGTGCTGTGGTCCTGGCCCTCGCGTCTGCAGCCCAGGTAGCAATCCGCGATGTCGTCGTCGACGCGTGCGCCGCCGTGAGGTGGGGCCGCCGCAGTGCTTCGGCTGTAAATAGTGAGGTAGTGAAGGGCTTGAGGGCTTCCAATGTGACTGGGCAGGCGTTGCTGTCGCTCGATGGTGCGCCGATACTGTGGTTCCAGCTCGTTGCTGATCATAGTTCCGATCTCCTCCTGCATAGCAGGTGTAGCTGATGCTGGAGGCGACGGGTGGGAGGCAGATGGCGGGTCGCATTGCATCGGGTGCTCGCCGTTCTCCAACGTCGCTGTGCTCCAATATGATGCCGGGCTCCTGAGGCGTGTTGCTAGATCCTGCCCATTGTTCGAACGTGGTGGGCGTCTGGGAGTTTGGCGCCAGCGAGTCGCGGAGATTCTGCGTGAACCCTTCAACGTTGTCGGGGGCGTCGTTGTAGGAAGAGAACGCGGTCAGGTCAAGTGGTTCGCCCGCTGCGAAGGATTGGTCGTGATCGACGTGCTCTGAAGAAATGGGGCCAATGTGGGCGGCGGAATCCCCGTCTCCCTTCCCTTTCCCTCGACTGCGCTGCGATGCAGAATGGTTGGGGGAGTCATGCATGTCGCGTAGCGTGCGGCGGCCGTCCTGACCGACGGGGTTTGAGTTTTCTGCCTTTCCTCTTCGCGGGTGGCGCGACGACCTGTTGCTCTTGCCATTGCCTCCTCAGGGAATTTCGTCGTAGTCGTCGATATAAGGGGATGCTATGGATGAAGCGATGCCTTGGCCGTGCAGCTTCATCCCATTGCCACCCTTGCCCTTGCTCAGTGCCCTGGTGTTTAGCGTGCGTCCGGTATACCTACGCGCGCGTCGCGCAGGCTTCCTCGTGGACCTCCTTCGCGTCCTCTTGGCATGGCGAATGGCGGAATACAGGAATTCAGCCTTCTGGTCGTCAGTGAGGTTCGTAGGCATGTCCGACTGATCTACTGACTTTACTCCTCCTGATGATTATGTGTCAGTATCTGTGCCAAAGTCGACTGGCATGGTCGGCTCAGCCTGGCCGTCTTGGCCCCGAAGGGTCGTAGTAGGGAGTGCTGGTCTGGCGGGTGGTGTCCATTCCCGGTCTGTGCTGCCAGCTGCCTGTCTGCTAGTCGCCTGGCCAGCGAGGTGGGCTGCCTCTAGCGGGGTTGTCTGACCGCGTGTTGTGACCAATGGTTGCTTCCACGCCGCTGCCGCTGAGAAGTGCGTAGTCCGCATGGAAGTTGGTGCAGCGTGACGCGTTGCCGTGCCCTCGTCCAATAGCCCCGCCGATGTTCCCAGGAGATCGTTCGGCAAGGTGGCCGAAACATCGCATGCGTTCAAGCAGCGAAGCGTTTTCCACCAGGCTCCTGGGCATTAGGTGGTTTAGCGGCTGCAGCATCTGAGATTCTCGTGCACTCCCTTTCTGAAGAGCTCGAAACAAAATCGTGGTTAGGATCTGGGCGCAGTGGAGGTCGAATCGAACAGCTTGGGCCTAAAGCGGGTCAACTCGAATCCAGCCAGTGTCGCATTGATCCGTTCGCCTGCAAGCAAACTGAAGTCGATCAGTCCTGTGCCCGAGTCGAGTTGACGTTCGTCTTCTAGACGTTCGAACTTGTCAGTCAATACATGCATGATCTATTTTGCATGATTGGATCGAACACCGTCAGTATCTAGACAAAAGTTGACAATGAGCGACGGAATACGGATTGCTATGGTTCATGCCAGTCCCGAAGGGCCTTCTGCAAAGGGCGGTCGCCTGTTGTGGTGCAGAACGGCCGCTAGTAGCGTTGAGCCACGCGTGGACCTCTTGGACGTAAGTCCTGAAAGGGTACGTCGACCGCAGGGCCCCAATGAGGTCCTCTAAAGCGCGTGGTGCCGTCTGCACCGCGTTGCATGCCGCCTACAATAAGCCCCAAGATAACCTATATTATGCCACATCTGGTAATCTCGAGATAGTGACCGAAGGTATCTGGGTCCTTCGGATGATCTGCTTTCTGTGGGTGGTTGTCGTCTGTCAGTCGTCGTAAGGGTCTTGGCTGCACGTCTCCATGCTTAGCGTCGTGATCAAGTGGTAGGTCGGCGTCAATGAGCCTGTTGCCAAGCTGAGTGTATGCGTTGCGCGGAACGCAGTGACGTAGAGCCGTGCTGTATATGCCTACGATCGAACGGTTAGTGGTGGAAGTCGGCGTGCTTGTATTGGTAAATCCACTGCTGGATTCCAGCTCGCTGCTGAGCACCGGCCCGTTGCTGGGCTGTCCACGCCAGCTTCCTGGCTCTGTTCCCCGAAAGGATGTCGGCGCATGGCAGTCCACATAGGTCATCCATATAGTGCCGTGGAAGAGTGTCAGCAACAGAGTCATCTACGTAAGTGTGTAGTCAACTCCGCTACCAAGAACAAAGATACATCAGGCGATGCACAAGTATATAACAACTTTTCCTCTGCGCGTTCGTTTTCAGTATGACGCGTCAAGACTACTTAATAATATTCTGGTGCCGACTCTTTGAACCCACATGGTGTTGCAGATGCGTTCGCTCCGTGCTCATTCTATCAGCCAGCACGGCAGAAACTCCCTTTAAAATGCACCCTCTCGATCCTCCTTCTCTTCGCGCTCCTGTCTCCTCCCGTTCTTATTCCCCCACTTGTTTCCGTTATCGTTATCGTCATCATCACCATCACCATCACCATCACCATTATCATCATCATCATCATCATCATCATCATCACCCTCATATTCTTCTTGTGTGCTCTCGTCCTCCTGCGGGCACAGGTGGTCTTGCCCCCGTCCGCAGCCTCGTGGCCCTAATTGGGGGCCACAGCCGCTGCGGCTCGCTTCCCATTTTGCCGTCCGGCTCCCACGTGACGAGCTGTCGGGCTCGTCTTTTACCTTCAAGGGCCCCGCCCGTGCGTGACCTGCACGGGGCAACGCCTTACTCCTTGCCGTGATGTGGTGCACCGGCTACGGAGAGGCGCGTTCTTCTCCCGCGTCCCGCCTTCATCCCCGCGTCCCGCGGCGGGTCGTCCGGCTCGGCTGCCCCTGCAACCAGCCCCGCGACCGACGCCCTGAGCTCCCTGCGGCCGCTGGTACCCCGTCTTCCTGCTGGCGACCTAGCCAGCCAAACGCTTGCTGCTCCAGCTCGTCCAATTGCTGGGCTCTGCCCGCGCTGGGGCTGCTGGACCCACCCTCTGGGTTTACTCCGACGCCCACCCGCAGCTGCTGCCAAGGGCTACCCGTGAGCCTGGCCGCCCACGCACCTGTCGCAGCCTCGCTGCGTGAGCGTGCCCCCGCGCCAAGTCCCGTCCTCCGCGGCCGCCTCTTTCTCCTCCCCTCTTGCATGCGGGCCAATTCGCGCTGCCGTGCCGCGGCTTCGCCCCGACGCGCGTGCAGCTCGCCTCTGCCGCGCTGCGACGTAAACAAATGTTCTTCCTCTTTTTCTCATTCTTTACCCATCTTTGGTTGTGCTGGGTTTCCGTGCTTTGTCGATCCGCGGGGATCCCAAACTGGATCGCGCGGACCCTCCTTCTCTTGCTTCATGATGCCGCTCTCCTGGCTATTCGGACCTCGATTAGAACCAGCTGCATGACGGCCACGGGGTCGATATGGGAAGAATGCGAGGATGATGGCTGAATGAAGTGAGGGCGTTGATCACACACATGAGAACAACATAGCAGTCATACCCAAATGGTCTTCAGAACAGCGGATGCTTTACGAGCTTCTGGAATTCAGCTTCATGACCAGTTGCAAACATCTGAACCTATGAAAGAGCATCGGTTGCAAGGCGCACGAAGAACATACGAGAACAACTGTAAACATCCTGGCGAAGAACATCACCACATGGCGAGACCAATTCTTTGAAGACCAAACAAGACAAATACCGTGCAATTGTATATTTTCGACCTTTGAAAATGACTCGCGCGCGAACCCTTACATGCCCTCAGCGCTCTTGCGACAGGCAAGTCTGGCGAGTGTAATGCGAACCAGATCATGGAGATAATTACGATTGACCTGGCGGCACAGTGCTCAATCAACGGCGTCTCCTCGGCTGCGCAATAAACGAAGAGGGATTGCGAACTCATGGGGCGACGACACTGAATGTACAATACATCTGCTGCATTTCTGGCGCATCCAACTGGTGGTGCAGCTCGCGATCAAGCGACGGCACGGCACAGCTACCCTTCCCACGTGATCCCCCTCCTGCGACAACTGCCTCTATGCTCATTCGGGCAAGGCTCGTGCTGGTGCAGCGTCTTTGAAAGTGGGCGCCGGCGTTTTACGATCATACTTTCTTAAGGGCGTTGGGAGAAGCTATGGTGTTTTGGATGCCATGCGCACCCAGCTCCAGGGGGGCAAACTGACCTTGAACTGAGGCTACTGTGAAACTTGATTTGTCCGTCATGCCTTGAACTCGCAGACAATGCATGACCTGTTGGATGCAGGGCAGAACATGTCATCACTCTAATACACACAATGAGTTAAACAACATTTATGCAATAATGGTTGTAAGTGGTTGCTCTGCGACCGTGATACGGTTTGAAAGCTCCACCGCTTGATTTCCTAAATCGACAAGCCGTCGATGAGGTTCGCACGGGACTTCCTCACATCTTACCTCTTCCGTTTGACATTGCTCACACGTTGATCCAAGGTCCATGACTCACGCCTGAATTTTCTATTGCAATCCACCTAAAGGTCCGGACTCCCCCCAAAGGAGGTCCGCCCAATTTGCACGAAAACCATGGCTCCCGCCTCAAGCCTGCTCACAAAAAGACCCCCCTGAGGCCCCAATGAGTGGGTTCGCGAACTGCTGTTGGACCAACGTGGGCTCCCAGTTGCCCACCATTCGCGAGTGCCGATTACTACCCGATCCTCTTTTGGGCAAATGGACGGGTCTACCCCTCGCGCGCTATGATCCCCTGCGCTGAGTTCTGGACTGATGCCCCAGTGGGTGGGTTTGCACAACCCTTGGCCAGCAACCTCTGAATGGCCCACTCCTCGCACGTCTCGACCTTTACATGGGCATCCATCTCCAACTAGGTCCCGGCGATGGGGCTTCCTACAACTCTCTAGGGCCAACGGGACCAGAGAGCGGCCCATCCTTGAGATCCGGCGTCGCAACATCGCGACAAATCACGACCCAAGCCCGATACACAACCTTTCTGCGACTCTTCTCGGGTTGGCTCGATCCGTGGGGGTCCAATGGCCTGAGACCTGGCGAAAACGCCCACGACTAAAAGACTGCGACGCCCAAATCTCAGGGATACCCCACGCGTTGCGACCCCCCATCCGGAGCCCCAACCCTGCTCCGTATCTATGAGCCCCCCCTCCCCCACGCGATTGGCAGCCAACCCGAAACCATGAGACCCCCACGATCCCTTTCAAAAGACAACGCAAGTGCATTTTGAGGCAAGCGTTGGACGATGCGCGGGCACCCAATGCACTCAACTCCTTTTTTTGCGTTGGTATTTGGCACAACTTTTTTGTTTGTTTGCGAAGTGTGTGGGGGCGTATATTTGCTACTGGGCGGTGGCCCCAAATTCTTGAAAAACCGATGCTATGTCTTTGCGGGTGCACGCGCCATCAACCATGTTGAGCACCTCGTCGCCACGTGGCGCTGGTTTTGGACAAGATATGTTCGGGGTGTTGGCATTTCGCCCGATGTGTGCTGTCGCGTGCACTGCTGCACCTGGCGCACTCTGCACGCGTCCTGCACTGGCGCGGCTGGAGCACGTGGCACACTTCGCGCACATGGAGCATGTGGCGCATCTGGCGCACTAGGCACGCCTTGCAAGCTTGGGTTCATGACGCACCTTGCGCGTGTGGAGCACTCGGCACGCGCGGCGCACTTTGCGAGCGTCGCAAACCTAGCGTCTGTATTGGACCCAACCGGCTGTCCATCCGATGACGACCTCTGCCTATGCTTTGTGTCGGGTGCTAATTACTTCTGTGGTGGGGTGGCGGGTGTGAGTAAGCGAGACACCTTGTGGCGTTCCCGTTGGGAACTTGATCCCTCCCCTCCCTCCTCCCCTGGGTCTGGACGGGGGGGGGCCGCTAGGGGTTGGAGAATCCAATCTGGCCAACCATGGCACTAGAATGGCCTCCAACATTGCACAACACAGGCCAAGGCGGTCTCTGGCATTCCTTCAAGACGGCCCCTAAGACACTTCCACGAAGCCACGGAGCCTTCCAACAATACCACCGAGAGGCCAACTCCTTCAATCACCGACATCCGATTTATCAATGCTTGCTGCCTTCTCGCCTTTTTGCTTCCGATGGGACTCTAAGGCTTCAGGATGGCTCCAAGATCGCCCACGACAGCCCCAAGAGAGGCCCAGAATGGCTCAAATAATGCCCCGAGGGCAAGAGCGCCCCAAGGAAGCTCCAAGAAGCGAGTTACCAAGCTCCACGGTGGCAACCCCATTGGGGGACGAACCTTGTGTGTTCGATGGCCTCCATTTCAGGATGGGCCCGACAGGCAGCCAAGAGGCCACCGAAGGCCCCCATGAGGGCCGCACCCATCCCCCCACTATCCAGCATTGCCCCAAGATAGCCCGAAACAACTTCCAAGAACCTCCCAAATCGAAAAATCTCCAATTGACTCCTGTGTCGGCTTAAGCTTATTCCGCGATTCTGCTTCACAGCAGCGCCCCTCTTTGTTCAACTGCATGTTCCTTCAACTCCCTGATCATTCTTCCTCCTGCTCTTCCTCCTCCTCTGGCTTCCTTCCCTCTCTTCGTTCTCAATCTCGTTTTCGTCATCGTACTTCTCTTTCTCCCATATCCTCCTCCTGTTCCGCTCTCTCACTGAAGGGAACTCGGAAGAAAATGGGGACTCAACAACAGAGTTCATTTTGGCGGGCATTGATTGCGTGACTCTTCTTCTCATCACTCTCTTCCCCTTCATCCACCCGCTCCTCCTCCTCTTCCTCCTCCTCCGCCCGATCGTCTTCCTCTTCCTCTTCGCCATCGTCGTCCTTCTCCTCCGTCTCCTCCTCCTCCTCCTCCTCCTCCTCCTCGTCGTCGTCCTCCCCCTCCTCCTCCGTCTTCCCCGTCTCCAAGGTCTTCTCTTCCTCCTCCTGTTCTTCCCCCCCTCCTTTACTCGCTCCTCCCTTCTTGCTCTGAGGCGAACGTGACGGGAACACACATACACATATACATATAGACATGTATTTACAGTTTGATGACATTAGCGGTCAATTACATTCACCATTGTTGGCCTCCTTGTTTGACACTGTGTTGATTCACTTTTCTTCTCCTGACAACTCGTTATAATATTCTTTCTGTGTGAGCTGGTGGGGATACGACAAGCGTCAATAAGTGCCCGCTGCAAGTATCGAGCCACCGTAGTGGGCTCAAGCTAAGATCCCAATTGGCAGGCTCACATATTACTATTGGGCTATTGACCCAGATCAAATTATCCTACAAGCGCTTCGACTCTCCATGAACCGAACTGACTGAGGCCCCAGTCGGCGAGTCGAGATACCACTCGGTTGTCAATGGGCCGAATGTTGTACACTGTATACCTGTCATGCATTTTGATATCCCATTGCGAAGCCCTGCCCCAAATGTTGGGTTCGCAAGCCACTCCCGCCAATGTTTTTCATCACTTCCTACGGTTTTTGCCTCCGAATCCGAGAATTGCCCCATACGCAAGAAGTCCGGGTGAAACGTTCTGCGGCACCTGCCTCCCCCCCGCCCCCCCCGAGGCACTTCCCCCTCTCCCCCAGGCGTTCGCCGGAGCTCGGTGGCGGATTCGCGCGGCAGCGCAACAAGATGTGTAAATTGCCAGCATGGCGTACGACCGGCTCCCCGCCCTGATCGCCCCCGCCCCTGTAAGGGGCCGCATCTGGAAGGCGTGCGCGCCAACCTCGCGAAAAGAGAGGTGCCCTTCGGCAGACACACTCGGCCGGAGAGCCCGGTCTCAGCGCTTCGCTTGGTTCTTCACGCCGTTGATCTTGTTCATCACCTCAGCGATCTGGAAACTGGCAGCCCGCAGACAGGCCGCCCCGCAACACTAGTTCCCGCAATTGCGGCTAAGAGTGAGGCGGCGCCTGGGCTGCCTTGGCGGGGCTGCGGGGCTCGAGCGCCCATGTAGAGAAGTCAGACAGAGGCGCTTGATTTTTCCAAAGCAAGCAGATTTCTACTTGCGTATATGTTTCATCAAAACAAAATTGGCGGGTCGCTGGGCGGGACGTCGGCGGGTCACGAAACTCGAAACCTCATGTCAAGAAGCCAGCCGCAAGCTCTGGCTTTTCTTCTCAGCACAACAAGCCCGCCGCAGGGAACGACTCTTTCAAATACACAATGCGTGGATCGCGAGCATGGGTCGCGTGGGTTGCGGGGTGGGTCGCGGGAGCGACGACAAAAACATGGCTTCAACACACATACACAGATCATATATGTCTATGTGCGTTTACGTATACATATATACCGATATGCATATACACAGGTAGCTGGCTTCTTTTATACACTTGTACAGGTATAGGTCTGTATGTATTGTCATATATGTAATGTATATACACAACTTAATGCAAGCTTGTGTTTACACACATATATTTACACACGTACGTGCATACATGCATCCATACATCCATACAACGTATATACGCTACTGTGCCCTTGGCACGAAAGGGAATGCCCCAGAAGTCACAGCTGTGCTGCTATCGCTGCATCCAATATTCTAAATTCTTAATGGCCCGATCCCCGGGTTTTCCAGGCGCTCTCGGGCGCTTCCAGAATGTGCCGAATGGGTCTCTGGAGCTGTCCCTTCGCTCAGGAGGTTCCAGAACGGGCCAGGAAAACCCCAGGTGTCCGCCAAGTCTGAAGTGACTATGGTAAGTCAAATAGCATCCGATTCCATGGGAAGCGGATGGCAGATAGCGTCCAATGCCATGCTGGGGTAATTCAGTATGGGGAGTGGGCGGATAAGATAAGATAAGATCGATGTAATGATCTTTCCATCACATAGCGAACACCACCAGTGTCCGGGCAAATAGGGCGCGCGTGCCTTGAGCCAAAGGCAACGGCGTGCGAGCTATACTCCCGATCCTATATAGCATCTCCCAAAGAGCTACCCTTAAAGTCGGGAGGGGAGGAGACGGTGAGTATAGCCGCGCAGCCGTTAGGCTCCACAAAGGCCGCGCGCGCGACTGTTTGCAAGAAAAACCAGTACGTACAGTCTGGCCTAACACCAGACTGTAAGGCGAGCTTCCTCGCAAAGCATTTTCACGCATACGCAAGATGGCCCTTTGGACATCAAAGGGCTATCGGCCCGGCTAGAGGTAAGCCAAACAGGCTATACCTCTCCGAGCAAAAAGGTATTAAAGCAAAGAGCCTGAATCAATCTGAACAGGCTCGTTGCCAAGCGTGAAAAGTAAGGCTCGTTTCCGAGCAACTAGGAGGGCGCCTCTGTGTTAGGCGCCCGTGCTGGCAGACTGGACCGCGGGGGCAACAAGGACAGACTAAAACTGATTTGACTTAGGCTTGTTTCTGTCCTCAGGACCCCGAAAGGGAGCAAACTGCGTCACGTCGCACTTAAATGACTGAGTGCCTGACATCACCTCCAAAAGCAGCTCCCGATCGATACTCCCCTTTGTACGCCCATCTGCGGTCATGTCTCTAGTATCACACCACTGTACGTTGTGCACTATACCGATATCCATGAGCTCACGTATCCAGCTGATATGTCCCAGCAAAGTCCGTTCCGTCGGTATCTTAATATCTTTGCTGGATAGCGATTTGTATACAGACTCAGCGTCTATAGTAAGGGATACTTTAATGGCTAGGCCTCCAACTTCACGCATATCACGTAGTTGTCGTGGAGTAAGTGCCCCTGCCTTGAGCTCGTGGAGAGTGATGGGCGCGGGGTAGCATTCATCGAGGTTGTGTGCAGCTGCAAGTGCTTCAGCGGCATAGCTGGACCTCACCTGCAATCGGTGTGATCTGCATAGTCCGTCGCAAAGGTTGATGACGTATTTGCCTTGAGGCGAGTTTCCTCGCCGTAGTACGTTAGCCCCACGGATGCCGTGGCCCTGGGTCTCATCGTCGTCCTCCCTGGTGAGCTTCTGATACCCCGAATTACTGTGTATGTCTACGTCGTTCGTCGGTTTCATCCGAGGGAAAGTGATGCGTTTCGGGCTGCTGATCAGCTTTCGCGTCACAGCATTCAGTCGTCTGGCTTGTAGGTTGGTGGGATCTTGGATCTTCTTGAGAGAGACCACATGCACCTAAACCAGACTTGAGTAAGAACGGCATAGGCGAGAGCTCCTCGCAGGCTAACGAACATGTCGGTGATGAGTTTGGTAGCTTTGGCGTCAGCCGCCGCTCCCGTAAGTTCAGGGTGTGTGATAGGACGTAGTTGTTTAATGTACTCGTCCTGATCCATGATCACATCCCCTTGTTCATTCTGGGTGTAGCGAACGGCGCAGTTCGTATAGGAATGTTTGTTGAGCTTGCATTTGCCAAACACCTTTCCGACACGTTGTACATAGTCATCTACGTTTTTCTCTAGGCCTGTCATGTTGATATCGTCGACATGTTTTGCCGTTAACAGATCTTGACTGAATTCAAACTCAGGATCGTAACTTGTCGGTGTAAGGCCTATAGCTCGTGTGGTCGTACGAAGCTTGAGGGAGAACGCTCTTGGGGCGTCCTTTGTACCCGTCCCTGGCTTGAGGCACCTGAGGCAGTGTCGGCTTTCATCGTAAGAAGAGAAGCCTGGTAGGTGTACGAAGCACTTGGGCGCTTCCTGGTGGAAGAGTGAAGCAACCCATGCGAGTTTCCTCGCCGGTGGCATGAGCAAGTTCCTCATAGGTCAGACATTTGAGGAACGCTTTGTCGATATCCATAGATGCTAAGATCCATTCTGGATGACATGCCGCCTCACTTGCCAGGAGCCTCTGGGACTGTCTTCGAGCAGTTCCTGTGAAGGCTTCTACATCAAACGCCTCCGTGTCCATGAATCCGCGAAGGACAAGTCTGAGACGGATGGTTCTAACGTTCTCGGTGCCTACCTTCACAAACTTCCACTTGTATACATATCTGGGTGTCATGATGTTGGAAGCTTTAGATAGGTCATACATCTCCAAGCACCGGTTATCAAGCCAGATCTTGAGTTCGGTGTACAAAGCTTCACTAACCTCTTTAGGGTGTGCTGCTATATCGGCTTTGGTGAGTAGGTCGTCTTCCTTGACAACCGCAGCGCGTTTAGCAGCCGATGATACATATACTCTCATCGTTGCGGCCATGTCAGTCTCAAGCTGTGCAAGTTGGGTCTGATCCAGCACTGCCTTTGACATGTCTGGTGTGGAACATAACTCAACATGAGGACCATGTTCATCACTGTCAAGAGAATAGCCCTCGTCAGGTGTAGTCGAGCATAGAGAGATCAGACAGGACTCTTGTGGTTCAGGCTCGTCTCCGAGCGTTTCCGACACTATGATATCTTCCTCGTCCACGGATGCTGAGACCAGAACACATAGGTCGGGCAGCATAGTTGTTGGGACGCAGTAGAGATGATCGTCGGTAACCGTTGTGGGATGAAGGTCCACGCGTAGTTCATCGTACCACTCCTCCATCATCATAGCCTCGATGTCATTTTCCTCGCTTTATTCGTAGATTGTAGACAGGCGACCTTCACTTGGTGATGAAGCACCTGGGGTGTCTGGTGGAGGCCTGTCTCCAGGCTGGTCATGTTCTCCAGATGTTGTGCCCAAGTGCTGATACTTGGCAAGGTCGTCATGAAATCCTAGGGAAGAAACATGTGACGTCAGGCACTGGATGAGTCTGGAGTGAGTGCTACCAGTGATTTGAGAGATGTTCAGGCCGGTGCCCACGCGCTCATAATAGTGGAAGGCTGTTTTGACGTCGTTGTCGTAGTGGATCAGTGTAGACCCGGTGGCGTACTTAACTGCAGGTAGACTAGACACGCTCTTGGCTAGTCTCACGGCTACTACACGTTCAACTCGGAAATAATTTCGCACGAGGTACGGTCGTGCAAGATGTACGCGCGGGTGGAACTTGCTGTCGTCCGAAAGATTGAGGTTTCTTTTGTAGTCTGGAATATAGCCAAAGACTTTGGCAGGTTTCCCTGCACCAAGGTGCGCCACATATGTAAGGACGGTTTGCATGGCCATGTTGTCCATGCCAAGTTCCCTGGTAAGGAGGCATTCAATGTATAGCGTGTGGCGAACATCAGGGTACATTACAATTACCTCACGTGATCCTGCCTTGACGACAACGTGTCCTCGTTCAGGCACGGTGCGGATCACAGGAAACGGGCCATTCCAGCCTCCATGGTCGTCCTTAGTGGCTGTGGGTCGGCGATAGTCGACCAAGTCCCCTGCTGAGTAAAGGCGAGCACCATATGGGGCCGTCTTAGCCCTGAGAGCACGATTTGTCTTAGCTACCGCCGTGGCTTGAGTTATTGCTTCCAGGCTAACTTCCCTCACGCGGCGTTCTCGTTCGTGGCCTGACGTCTCGGGTCCCTTAGGGAAGTCAAGGGTGTCGAGGTCAGGAAGAAAGGAGGGCTGTCGCCCAATGTGTGCTTGGCATGGCGATGCTCCGTTGTAAAACTTGAAAGCGTTGGTGACGAAGATGCCTTCAGCCAATGCTCTAGTGAATACAACAGGGATGTTGTGTCTATTCAGCTCTTCCTCAATCATATGGAGCGTGCCCCTAAGAATGCCGTTGCGTGACTCGATCGAGGTCGCGCGTTGGCCAGGCGCTCGGATACGAAGTGTCGTGCCCTTGTTCGCCATCATGGCCTTGGCAGTGTCATTGTTGAGGGCGCCTTCTCCATCTGCATCTAAGACTTTGAAGGGTACATGATAGGCAATCCAGCCGTAGTGGTAGGCGTCGAGTATAGTTTCACGTCCTCTATCAGAAATGCCTTGGCCTTTTGCCAGGCGGATGCATCGGTCCATAATATGAAATATGGTTCGTTTCTTGTAAAACATGAGATCTACTTCGCCTTCGTCAAGCCAATTTCCAGGAAGGCTTACGGCAGGTAGCGTAGAATTACCTGGACGTTCCCATGCTCTACATTCCCGACATGTGTCACATATTTCTTTGATCATGTTTAGTCGAACGTTGTCCAGTCCCACTTTGTCTAGGATCAGCCTCATCTTGGGTTCCTTCGCATGGTGCCACCGCAAATGCAGTTTACGGAGTTCCTTATTGACTACGTGAGGTTCGTGACTACGGAGGTTTTGCAGACTGTGTTGGATGTCGAATCTCGTCCAGTCGGGTAGTCGTGGAGCCCCCGAGCCGGTTGAGGCAAGAGGGTTCCTTGTGGCTCTCCGCAGTCGGTCTCCTTCGTCAACTGCATCTGGTGGTGGTGGTACGCCTTGTAGGCGACCACGGCGGGCCGCTACTTGTGGCGGCTCGCCTGAAGACGCGGAAGGCGTGTTTCCACGCTCGGGCGCGTCTCGCAGTATATCGTAACTGCTGGCGCCAGATGTAGGATCAGTATTCCCAAAGGCTCGTGGTCGTGGTGGCCTGGCGTGAGCGCCCTGACGGCCGCCCGATGCTGAAGCTTAGCCCTCCCCAGGTTTGGGTGAGGGTTTCCACCGAGCTGGCACATTGTTGCCCTCGGGATCATGATCGTCTGGGAGTTTGAGCGGCTCAGCAAAACGGCATTTGCCGGGCTCAGTGTCGAGGTGGTTCTTAACACCCTTGCTTCTCGTAAGGCCCCTTTGGCATGCAGAACATGGCCAGTATACAGAGATAGAATCATGATACTTACACTGTGTAGGATCTCTGTAGTGGCTAGGACTGTCCTTTCGGACATTGTCGATGCATGCCGGGCATGTAGCCACTTTTGGGATGATGCGATCGCCGATGCGTCTCATACCTTCTCCTGGTTCAGCTTGATCAGGAAGGTCATCAAGGTAAGCATGCGCAGTGCGTGTAGGCGCGTCTCCGCGCGTGGTGTCGATGGCTTTCGCCAAGTAAGCGGCTTCCACAAAGGCAGACTGCAGTCGTCGAGTGTATTTTTGTGCCAGTGAAAGCTCTATGTTGCACGGTTGTACGTGCACATGCTGACCGTTGCATTTGAGTCGCTCAAAGGGTTTCAGAATCGTCTCGTCGTTGCTGGTGATATTTGTCGGCTTCTTGATATAGTCACCAGCCATATCTTTAAGTCCCGTCGCATATTGGTCGATGTGTACGGTTGTGATTTGTGGTCGGTTGGCAAGTTCTTTCCATGGGGAAATATCATCCACCCATGTTCCTGTGGGTTGTTCGCGTGTAAACCACCTCCGTGCAGTATCTTGAGTAACAGCTATTTTGCCACAGTAAGTTGTGTGTGGCAAATCTTCTTTATGATGCTGTTCCCAAGTGCTACGGTTGGCTTTGTAGTTGTAGTGGGATGGTGGTCCCGTGGTGCGGCAACTGGGCTGTAGTATGGCTGCTCGTACGTGGCATACTGCGAAGTAATGATCTACAGCTCGCTGCACCATGGGATGTCCCAGGTCGACGCGCGTGGTCTTGTCTAAGTTGCCTCCTGAGGAAAGACCCCTTGAGAAGGCAAGCTCTGAAATGCCACCCTCAACTCCACAAAGCTCCAACATATCCACGCAATTATTGTGACCATAGCATAGAGTAGCTACTATGCTATATATGTCCGCGTGTGTGTCGGGAATAGATGTGGGGGGGGGGGTAAGGAACAGGTCATCATCCTCATCTGAGCTTATCAGCTCAACAGGGACGTCAGTGCTCCAGGTCGCCATAAGATCCTGTCCGAGTCCCGACTAGTCGTCACCGCAATCATCGTTTCCGTCTTCAACGTGCTTTTTGATGCGGCGAGGCTTGATGCCTGCCTCCTTTTCGGCTTTGAGCCTTTCCTTCTGTTTGATACGCGACTCCGTAGGTAAGACTTGCTCGTCTTGTTCACCGGTCTGTGTGCCCATCGTCGTTGATGAGTGGGTGCATGCTTCAATCTCCAGAGTCGGGAGGGGAGAAGGACAGTCATCTATGATGACGCGTCTAGGTTTCTGTGGTGATTGAGTAGGCTCGTTTCCGAGCATGACTGGTTCCTCGGGCTGCCAGTACATCCGTGTGCTGATGTTGGCAACCCCTGTAGGTAGTGGTGCGTGCCAATCATATCCTGTTGGTTGATCGGCTACTGCGATATCCTGAATAACCGTGTTGGTATCCAGGTTGATTGTTACACGTCGGATGACATCAGACCATTTCGGTCCTTGTTTGTTGGTCGTCGCATAGTGGTGGATGTTGTGATCCGTACGTGTGTAGGTGTTCAAGTATATCGGCACGTTTCCGTGCGTAGTGTTGCTTCCCAGGATTTTGTCGTTGAGGTGACGGATGAGTGTGATACGTGTCTGAGCTCGCCATTCGGCATATCGTACCGTTTGGCCGTGCCAATCCAACACATGTTGTGGTATCGCCAATTTGCACGTACATGCCCACAACTTAGAGCTGATCGGTATTGATGTTGCTACCTGCATATAGGTACCACTCGGTGTATTGTCTTGCATAATAAACCTGAGACCGACATGACGCAACCGCATCCGTACCACTGTCAACTTGAGATCTTCCAGAATATCACGTATTGGGGATAACTTCCAAACGTATCCTGGGGGGCCAAGCGCTATGATTTTCATGCGGAGCTTCTTGGCTTTTGTCAAAAGGTTTTGAATACGAGACCAGTGTGGGGCCACTCTCTTTCCTGGGGTTCGTACGTGCCAGTCACCCAGGGTACTGACCCATATTAGAGTATAGTCCCCACTGATCACCGCACCCAGGTAATCTGTGCCCACAGTCGTCATAAGCTCGTTGTGGGAAATGCGATCGCAGATATAACCTCGGATGCGGAGGTCAGCGCAAGCCTCTCTCGTATCTTCGATGACGAAAGCTCTTTTACTATGGCAGGTTGCCCCGCTGTCCTTGTTATCCCCTGGCCTTTCGGCCATTAGGCAAGGCGACGAGGGGGCAGCGTCGCCCTGCCATCTTCAAGATAAAGAAGTTGCGCCTGCAACGTCTGCCAGCATCTGGGCTTCCATCAGATGCTGAAGCTCAGCACTGCAGCGCGCGGTAGCCTCAGAGGCGGATTGCTCCGCAAACGTGGCCAGCACGGATGGATTGTCCACCAGCTGCTTCAATAGGCCTTTCGACCTTGCGTCGCTGACCGTCTGCAGCTCATGGTTCGAGTATCCCATCACTATCTTCCGGCGAGACCGTACAGCATCCATGGGTACAAGTCCGCCATGCTGGGCCCGTGTCCTGGCTACGAAGCAATCGAACGTCTCCAGATCATCGACGCTGTCGCCTCTCATCGTTGCTTTGGCGAGTGTCTCGAGCAACCCCTTAGGCAGGTTTCCCTGCAATTGCTGGCGCTCTTGCGCAGCGGTCGGCTCGCCTGTCAGCACCGTCTGGAACGATGTGGTACTTGTGCCCGAGGCGGGTTGCCCCGCGGCTCCGAATCGATCACACCTGATTGACAGATGTCCTGATGGCAACTTCGTTGTTGGCATGATCTTGGAGCCCTCGGGGGGTTCCATCTTGACCTGTCCCTTCCCAGGGGCTCTCAGCTTCTCCTGGCCTCGTTCGAGCACAATAATAGTGCGCTTGTCCTGCGTGCTGTCGAGGCCCAGGACAGCTGGCAGGTCCTTGCCACAGCCTGACACAATATTCGTCTTGTGCGAGTCGAGCTGGGTCGAACCCTGGTACTCGCAGGCAATGCTAAAGGTGCCCGCGGTATCAGCTGGGGCCGACCCCTCGCCTACCCCGTTGATGTTCAAACGAGAACGAGGTTCAAACGTACAAGGACGATTATGTGCCTCAGCAGCCTGGACAAACTTGCGGCTCGTATTTTCTCCCATTATGTTAATCTTCGAGCCCACGTCTATGAGGATTGAATTTCAACCATCCTCAAGAAAGGTCTTACTAGGCTGCTTGATGTGCACTGTCTCTGAAGTGCCGGCTGCACTGTCTGGCGGGTTTCCCCGCAGTTCGGTCGTACTCCTTGGCGGGTTTCCCCGCGTCGTGCTGGCACCTGGCCTTCCTGCGGCCATACGTGCCAGGTCGATGTACTGGAAGTACGACACGTTCTGGGCTTGAGCGCCCTGTTCATCCCGCCAGTTGGCATACTCATCACGTATGCTCGTGTACTGTTCGCGGGTAGTACGCCGCGTCAGCGTCAAGTACGAATGAAGAGTGATGTCCTGTAATCCCTCATTCGTGAGGTGGTCCCTGTACTGCAACCACTCGTCGAACTCATTGTTCGTTGCTGAGAGCTCGACGGCCCTGACTGCTGTTGCCGCTGTCGCCACTGAAGAGTCTGAGAGATCATACGAAGCACTCTCAGTCTCAGGATTATCGGCGCCCAACATGAACGTGATGTGTGCATTATCCATCTGGGTCTGGAAGTGGCGGACACGCAGTTCTCGCAACTGTTCAGGGTCCAGTGGCAGCTCGGCCCCACCCCCACTCTGGGGAGACATCGGAGGAGCCACCTGCCCGACTCCAGGCTCGTAATGAGTCGGAAGGATCGGCACAGGTGGAGTGTTAGGCAGGTTTCCCTGCTGAGGCGCCGTCATCGGGATAAGCTGGTCGAAATATCCCGTCTCCGTCGGCGACCTCACCTCCTCCGGCGGGTTTCCCCGCTGCTGGGGCTGTGCTGTCTGCCTGTCCAGCATACTGGCTGTCATCTCCTCCACCGTGCTCCTCAACTCCCGCAGCTCCCTCGCTGCCTGTTCGGGAGCCTGAGTGTAGGAGCCGGTCCACGGAAACGATGACGCTATGATGCCTGGCGCTCGGCAGATAGCACATACTGGTTGCTGTGGATCTCCTTCTCGCTGATTCGCAACATGGCCCGCCACATTCGAGTTCCAGCACTCCTCGTGGAACTGGTGGTTGCACCTCGAGCGGTAGATGCTCTCTCTCGGCTGAAACTCCTCGAGGCATACCGCGCAGGTGTCTTCCATCCCAGTATAGATTTCCACATCTGCCGCCCTAGGGTACACCCGCCGCTGCCGCTCCAGGACTGACTCGGGGCCCAGGAAAGCAGCTGGAGGATCTCCTGCGGGAGCCAGTACCTCCGGTGCTACGGCAACCACTGCTGGGGGAGCTGCCGTTGTGGAGGCTGCGGGCGACGCGGCTGGCGAGTTTCCTCGCGTGGGTGAGCCTCTGTTCCTCGCGACCTCAAGTGCGGATGCGCGTGCTTGGCCACGTGCGCTCTGTATTGCCTGCCTGCGCCTAAAGCACGCCTGTTGAGTGTGGTGCGTCTGCCTGATGTAGTCTGGTACTCCTCTACTGCCTGATGATATCGAATTGGCAGTAGGCTGGACGGCCACCTCTGGCGTTGTCGGTGCACGCATGAAAGCCATGTGCGGATACATGGACTGATCACTGCAGCGCACATTCGTGAGGCTATGTAACTGATCCGCCATTTCGCGAACAAATCTGTTCGGGACTCTAGACCCATCTGGGTACAGTGGCGGATCCATTTGGTGCTGGCGCTGGCCTCTGGCCCTGGGCCATGCTCGGATGAGCATTGAAGGCCGGGATGAAGGCTCGTTGCCGAGCAGGGTCACGTGGGTTCGGACCCTCTGGCTCCCAGGACCAGGCTGGCCTCCATCTCTGACCGCTCGGGTGGGGCAGGTTGTGACTCTGCACCTGTTGTACCGCAGCTGCCACCCTTGCGCGGTAGTCATCAGGCACGCCAGCAGCAGTAGTTTGGCCAGCAGAAGGTCGATGGTGTATTGGAGTGCCGGGCAGGTTTCCCTGCAGACTCGTTGGCGTGCCAGGTGGCATCATGTTCAAAAGAGCTGTGCCATGCTCAGCTCTGGCCGCGGCGATCCGCTCCATGAGAGTGCCATTCGTGGCAGATCGACCAGGAGTCCCAAACGGAGACTGCGCTGGTGGCGTCGCCACTGGGGTCATGCCCCTCGGTGTGTGCATGCTATGCGAGGGGCTCCCTGGCATCTGCTCAAATCGAGCAGGCTCTCCGAAGATGCGGCCGAACGTCTGCGGGTCTCCCTGCGGTTCGGGCATGTCGTTTCTGAGTCCATTAACGGGCAGGTTTCCCTGCATGGCCTGACGGTTACGCGTCACCATAGCGGACATAGCTCCCTGGCCTGCGGCCCGGGGATCTTGCTGGTACAGTCTGTCCGCTAGCTGTTCCACCTGTTCAGGATTTAGAGCGGCCGCGATCTGATCCAGATCTGAGGTGCTGAGGACCTGCCAAGATATGGCACTAGGCCCTTGGCTTGGAGCACGGCTCGGAGCCGCGCTTCCTGCCTCACTCTCGTTGATCATAAGGATCTGGTGGACCTCGGGCTGGTTTCCCAGCACTGTTGGGCTGTCGTGGTCCCCTACTTCTCTTTGAACATGAGCCGTATGAGGCTCATTCGCCTCTCGGTCAAGAGACCATCTGTGCTTGATGCTAGCACTGCCCACAGTGTTCCACCTGTGCGGGGCCGTCATTGTGGCAGTGGAGACGCGTGCAAGGCGATTGCCCATATATTCTGGGTTCCGCCATTGCTTTCCCGCGGAAAGTTCTTCCACGTGTGAAATACAATACGGCTCAATAATGCCATCTTTTCCTTCTGATAGGAGAACCCCATTGTCGGACCAGCAAAATACGACTCCGTCCTTCAGGGCTTGATGCTAGTCCACAAAGAAAACGATCTCGGAATCGGGGTCCCATCCACTCTGCACGCCGCGACGACGAAGCGTCGGGACAAAGTGGATGTGTGATCGGCCTGTCCCTCTCTTCTTGGTGTTGTGTTCTTTACGACAAGAGGGGCCATACCACATGATGCCCTCAAAGGCTGTCCATCGTGTGCCATGCATGGCAACCTCGGGGTATGGGGCCGGTCTCCCGGCAGGATTTTCGTGTAGTACAATGTACTTGTACAGCGACCAAGGGGCCTTGAGCGTCCACGAGTGCCCTTGCGAGGCACGGATGAAGATGTCGGATTTGCCAGAATCCCGTACCAAGACCTTAAACTGGAGACGCTGCTTCTCCTCGCCGTCCGACTCGCGGACGTGAACGATCGCCATCATGATGGCAGCCATCTGGTCAACCGTTCTGTCGTAGAAAGTCTCGGCGATGATCTTGGCCTCATCCAGTCTAGGGTTATACCCGTCCTGTCTCGTACGTCCGTTGTGCCGCGGAAACTCGCGTACAAGCTCGTCGAGATTGATCCATCCATCATGATCGTCGAATGTCTCAAGGCTCCACGCGGCATTGTGTGGTGTGTCAGGCGCGTGTCTGCAGATCCTGTTGAGGCATTTACTAAGCTGCTTGAGTGTATGATTACTTCTCGGAACAATACCTTTCTGCCTGCAGCTCTCCATGAATGCCTCATCCACCGAGCGTATCGGTGGAAGGTTCCGCAGGGCACGTCGATCATTGATCGCAGACTGACTCCCGCTAGTAAAAGAAGTGTCCCCTGGGTGGTGCAGCTTATCCTCTGGCGGGCTTCCCCGCAACGGAGCCTCTGTCACCGAAGAGGCTGCGGCTCCTGAGGAGGAGGATGCTGCAGCTGCAGCGCCTGGCGGGTTTCCCCGCAATGTTTCTCGGCTTCATAGGCACAAGCCCCCTCGGAGGCTGGACCTCCTCGGCCATCGGGCTCCTATGAGCCGTTGTTCCGAGACGACGGTTGCTCTCGTCGATCTCTGCTTGAGTCATCGGAACCAACGGTGGATGATCCTCCTTGGCAGGAGTGCGGCCTCTATTCGGGCTCAAGCCCTCGTTGAGCCCTGCAGGACACCCGGGCCTGTGCTCCTGGAATGGCTCTGAGCGCGGCCCACAGACTGCGTTGGGCCTGTATAGCTTGCGCGCCGCAATGACATTTCGCAGCTGCGCCCGTGCTACCTCTATCTCCGGATGACGAATGTTCGTCGCGAGCTGGTAGCCACCCCGTATGGACCTGCCTTGGGCATCCCTGTAAGCTGGGTTGCCTTTACCAAAGGCAGAGTGTTCACCCGTTTGACGCCTCGGGTCATTGTAGGCGAGCAACTGACCCCCTCGTCGAGCGGCATGCTCTGATGGGCCTGCTTGCCTCCATTCGCGTGGGGGCCGTGCTTGAGGGTGAGGGTCGTCCCTAAGGCGTGGATGCGAACGAGACCTCCTGGCCTGCTCATCAGATGAGGCCGCCGACGCAGCCTGAGCAGGAACCGGCAGGGGTTCCTGCGGGGCCGCAGGCTGCGCATCTTGGGCAGGCAGGTCTCCCTGCTGACTGGAGTCTGGCACAATTGGCTCTTGTGCAGGTGGTGGTGTGTCAGGACTGTCGGGGCTGAAATCCACCTCCTCGTCTTCGCCATTGGCTTCCATCATGAGGATGGTGGTCTCGTCCTCGCACATCCCACATCCATCACCCTCTTCATCTTCTGACATAGGGTTGCCGATGACGACGGTCATCGGTCCAGCCGGGACGGGCAGGTTTCCCTGCTCTACAAGCGTCTGAGCATCGCTTGGCTGTCCCGGCGTCGGCGGTACGGTAGTCGGCTCAGGCCCGTTACCGAGCATAGCGTGCGCCTCGGGATGATCATAGTCATGTGTAGGCTGCCCGATAATATTTCGCATGGCCGCGTGGTTGGGCCGCAGTCCCGCCGCCTGGAGATCCCATCCTGGCGGAGGAAGAGCCTGACCACGCATGGAGATGGCCCTTTCAAAAGCTTGGCGCCATCTCCCTCTAGAATACCACACATGTCGTTGCACGTCCTCAGGGTGCGCACTGTCGATGAGAGTAAGGGCCGCCAGCACTAGCTCCGAATCGTCACAGGCATCGGTGTCTTGTAGCATCATGTGGCCACTTTCGACACTCTCTTGACTCTCGGGATATGCTGCGAACAATACAGCGTGCATCTGCATGAGAGTCTGCAGTATCGTGTGCGGTCCGTACTCGCCTGGGGCGAGCGAGCCAGGTGGTACGTATGGGTTACCTGGCACGCCCGTAGTGAGTGCTTGAGATTCTAATTCCATCAGATCGGCATAATTTGGAGGATATACTGGAGTGGGCCTGTTTCCAGGCATAAGGTCGGGTTGATGTCGAAGGTTGTAGTCAACCTCCGAAGGCGAGGCCTCAACGGTGACATCCTCGTCGCTGCTCTCGTAGGCCATGATGTTGCCTGGGTTACCGAACATCCAGTCGAAGAAGGATAAGGGCTGGTTTCCCAGCGTGCCATTCTCCACAGGCGTAAGCTCGATATTTCCGATAACAAATCTGCGGAGGTACTCGAGGTAGTACGCGTACAGTCCGTGGCCGTACGCCTCGAGCTCATCCAAGTTGTCCATGCTGCTGGCCCAAATGAAAAATATCTGCTCCATGACCTCAAAATCTTGGAGGCTCAATTTTTTTCCAGCGCGCGATATTCGTTTTGTCTTTGTTCCCAGAGCGAGATGACACCACGGATGTGGAAAAAGACGCGTCTCAACTGCGACCTCTTTGTTGCACCATATCGAGCACTCCATGCCCCTGGGCCCCTTTCAAAGCAGGGCGCAACAGAACCCGGGTGGCACTACGCACGAGGAAAGAGGGGGAGGAGGAGGAAGGAGAGAAAGTGGGCAGCGTGGATGCCAAAATTGCACGCCCAGGCATCCAAAACGCCAGGGGCAACGCTCGAGCCAACCTGCCATAAGCGAGCCGTTGCGCGCGTCCGGGGAACTGGGTAAACTGCTAGGCGTACAGATTTAAATCGGAGACCAAACTCCATGGATGACCACGTGAACTTGAAATCCCGATACATACTGAGGGAGAGAAGGCGAAGGGAGGAGGGGAGGAGGCAGAGGAAGTACAGAACGCGACTCGCGCGTGCGCCGCTCGCACGGAAATCCCTCGCGAGCCCCATGATCATCTACGCATCCAATGTCGGGTGCGGCCCCCGACGGAAAAGGTTCCGTTAGTCCTGAAAAGTGTGGTCACCGCGTTGCGCCCAGGGTGGGTCGACGCTGGACCAACCAGCACGTGCCCCGCTCCCCATGAAGCTACGCGTCACAAAAGCTAGCTAGCTTGGAGGCTCAGATATTCAATAACTGGTTCACTTGAGTCGAAATGGACTTCGGTCGATCTGCCCTTTCCATTTCCCTTCGCTGGACAATCTTTTACAATCTGGTCGGTACTATCACACTCATGGCACTTCAGGATCTGGCCGTCTCTACCTCGCGGGTTTCCCCGCCTACCTTTACCTGTGCCTGAAGTATCTCTACGGCCTTTTCCGCGGCCTTGCCCCCCGAAAAATATCTCATCATACTGATCATCTGAGAGCCTCTGGGGGAAAGCCGAGATGCCTCGTCCATTCAACCTGCGGCGGCCCCGTTTGCCTTTACCTTTTCCTTTGAAGCTCCTCCGTATCCTCCTCCTAACGCGACGCACTGGTTTTCGTGTGAACCTCCTCCACCTCCGCTTTGCCTGTTGTAACAACCAGAACAGGTGTTCGGCACGCTGATTGCCACCTTCCATTTGCATGATATCTGACCAATCTAAGGGTTCAATACCATCTGATGATATGGTGTCGGTGTCGGTGCCGGAATCGAAATCGTCATTTCCTAGGTAGGTGGATGCGCCGTCGTTTAGGGGATTCGCTTCCCCCCCATAAGGAACGGTGTGGTTGAGGTTCTCTAGGAGGAGGGCTGGTCGCCCAGCTTGGTTGTGATCGATCCCCTGTTAGTAGGGCAGTAGACTCTCCAGGATCGTCGGCCCATGCGCTTGCGGGCCCGTTGCCAGGCTGAGCTTCGGTGGTTAAGGTAGTATAGACATTTCCACTACCAGTTCTCCTTCCCCTCCTAAACACTGATCCTATGTTGCCAGGAGACCGTTCTGACAAGTGGCCTGCCGAGCGCATCCTCTCGCACAACTCATCATATTGTTGTTGTGTTCGGGGCATTTGGTGGTTAAGTGGCTGCAAGAATTGCATGGCTCTCTGGTTGCCGACGCCTAGGGCGCGGAATAGGATAGTAGTGAGCAGTTGGAAGTTGGGAAGGTCAAGCCCCACCGACTGTGCCTCAAGACGGGCCATCTCGAACCGAGTGAGGGTTACATCGATTCGTTCTCCGTGAGTCGCATGAAAGTCGATGAGCTGTGTGCCTGAAGTGAGCTGGCGCTCATCT
>CAUYUJ010018796.1:24231-119231 GCA_963575745.1 Prorocentrum cordatum | reverse complement strand
TTATCAGGGAAAGTCATGAGGGTCAAACTGTGTCGTTGGCCCCTGGTTTACAACAACAGCGGCTCCCGCCTGATACCTCCTCACAATTTATTGAAGAATCGCGCTCTCGCTTGGGACTTCCTTGCAATTTACCACCGGATCGCGGCTCCCGCTTGATACTTTCTCACATTGTTTTGAAGAATCGCGCTCTCACTTGGGGCTTCCGCGTTCCTGTCGACACCTCTGCAGTTCTCACTATGCTTGCGCCCCACTCTCCCAACATCCCGCTTCTTTTCAGGGTTCCACGAAATTTGTTTCTGACACCAGTTCGCAGCTGTACGTCCCCCCGTGGGGGTATCCACGATCTGTTCTTTCAAGGGGGTGGTGCGTGGCGCTGTTGATGGCGCGACCCATGGCGAAACTATTGTTAACCTGTGTTGGAGTGGCTGGCGCAAGCCATGGCGCAAGCGGAATCGCCACTCGCAGCGCAAATCATCGTCCTCCCTCCTTCTTGCCCCTCCCCTCCCTTCCTCCGATCCCTTCGTCCTCATTCTCCCCCGTTATCTGTTACCCTTCGTTTTCCAGGGCTTCACCAACCACGCGTGGCAAGGAATGAATATACCCCCCCAAAGGGGGTACGATCGAAGACGAAGAGGGCGGGTATCCAGGGTTTGGGATATGCATATCGAATGACACGCGAGCAGATACGAGCGAACAGTCTTAAAATGAGTGTTGTTGTTGTTGTTGTTGTTGGTGTTGTTGTTGTTTGTTGTTTGTTATCGCCGTCCCCCCTGCGACCCACCCCGCGACCCACCCGCGACCCACCCCGCGACCTACTCCGCGTCCCACCCCGCGACCCACCCCGCGACCCGCGACCCACCCGCGAACCACCCGCGACCCACCCCGTGACCCGCCCCGCGACCCACCCGCGACCCACCCTGCGACCCACCCCGCGACCCACCTGCGACCCCCCCCCGCGACCCGCCCGCGGCCCACCCCGCGACCCACCCTGCGACCCACCCGCGACCCACCCGCGACCCACCCGCGACCCACCCCGCGACCCACCCGCGACCCACCCGCGACCCGGCCCGCGACCGCTCAGACTTCCGCTCCTCTTCCCCGTTGCCGCTGCCGCCGTCGTCATCGTCGCCTTCGTCTTCGTCGTCGTCGACTCGGTCGTCGCTGCTTTCGCCGCGAGGGAGGGGGGGCGGAGGAGGATGAGGAAGTGGACAAAGAGGGGGAGATTGAGGAGGGGGAAGATGATGTGGGGGAGGGAGAAGAAAGGAAAGGAGGAGGAGGAGGAGGAGGAGGAGGAGGAGGAGGAGGAGGAGGAGGAGGAGGAGGAGGAGGAGTAGGCTGAAAAAGTAGAGGGCAAGGAGGAGGAGGAGGAGGCGGACAAGGAGGAGGAGAAGGAAAAGGAGGAGGAGAAGGATGAGGAGAACAAGCAAACACATGACGAATATAAGAACTTCCTAGGGTGTCTCTTGGGAGTTTTTTTGCAAGCCTCTGGAGCGTCTGGGGGGCATCTTGGGTGCCTCGGGAGTCCTCTCTTGAAGCCTCTTGGGGGTCTCTTGGGGGTCTCTTGGGAGCCTCTTGGAGGCCTCGTTGGGCCGTCCGGGCGCCTCTTGGGGCCCTCTTGGGACGCTCCTGGGAGCTTTGGGGGCGATCTTGGGGCAATATAGGAGGAGATCGACCAAAGAAGGAGAAAGTGGAGGAGCAAGGAAGAGGAAAAGGAGGAGAGGACGACGACGACGACGAGGATGAGGAAACGGAGGAGGATGACGAGGACGTTCAGGACGAGGGGGCAGGAGGATGAGAACGTGGAGAAGGACGTGGAAGAGGGGATGGTTGAGGAGGGAGTAGGGAGGAGGAATAATAGGCGGCTGAGACCGAGGACGAAGAAGCGGAGGAAGAGGAAGAGGAAGACAAAGGCAGGCTGAAGAATCACAGAAATCTTGAATGCGACGCCTCTCGGAGTCTCTCTGGGTGTCTGTCGGCGAATTCAGAGCTCTCTTTACGCGTCTTGCGTGCATGACGGATCGTTTTGATGTCTCTTGGGGGTCTCTTGGGAGTTTCTTGACGAGCTATTGGGCGCCTCTTGGTGCCTCTTGGGCGCCTCTTTTGGCCCTCTTGGGACGCATTTCGGAGCCTTGGGACTCTCTTGGGGCAATTTTGGATGACATCGATCAAAGGGGGGGGATCCCTAATTAGCCTTGCCCTCCGGGAACCCCTAAAGTCGCCTCTTGGAGCGCTTTTGGGGCGCTCATGGAGCGCTCTCGGGGTCGTCTTGGGGCTTTCTTGGACCCCCCCATGGGGCCCTCTGGGGCCATGTTGGAGTCATCTTGAAACCTCGGAAGGCCATCGGATGCGAAAAGGCGGGGGACCCAACCACTTGTTTTTGTTCAACAAAATCAAGCCAACATATATATATATATATATACATATATATATATATATGTATATCATCCCGCTCCCTTCGCTGCAGCCAGACGTCGTCAACACGTTTTCTGACTGGGCGAGTGGCGCAGCACGAAGCTCAGACACGGAACAACACGGAGCGGCACCTTGCACTGGCGATCGTGACTTTGCCGATCCTGCCCCTGCACACAGGGCTGAGCCAGGGAGGGAGAGGAGGGAGGCGAAGCTGTAGGACAGAAGCGGCCATGGACGCTCTCGATCGCCAGACGATAGACGTGCGAGCACAAACATCATCCCGCTCTCTTCGCTGCAGCCAGACGTCGTCAGCACGTTTTCTGACTGGGCGAGTGGCGCAGCACGAAGCTCAGACACGGAACAACACGGAGCGGCACCTTGCACTGGCGATCGTGACTTTGCCGATCCTGCCCCCAAGACAACTTCTCCCAACATGTTCTACTGGCCTCTTAGGCCGATCACACTGCATTAACGTTCAAAATCTTGTTGGCTAAAGTCTGTGATGTTTTAAACGCGAGGGCCTGCCGGAAACATCTCACGATAGCTTTACAGAGGGGTCGTGGATATGGTTCCGCTATCTTTGTCAGGAACTGTAAAGGCTCACTGGGCGAGATCCTACACTTTCCCGTCAACTCAAGGTGTGGCTGATGGGAACGCGTGCAAATCCCTTTGGACGACGAGCACGTGCCTTTGAGCGAAGACAAATCCACCCACAATGCGAGCAACCTGGTCCTCTTCCTCCACGGCACTCCGTAGAGGCAGAAGTCTACAATTGTCTGACGGGCATTGGCATGGTTCAAAATACGAGCTATGGGGGGCGCTGACCACGCACGAGAACTATGCGGGTTCTCGAGAACAACTGGGATTCGCAGGCGCAATCACTACTGTAGAATACTGGCACAAAACTGCATGAGCTGATTACCGATCAGGACCTTACGTGCATCAACAAGCGAAAGGGAAGGGAGCCCCATGATGCATTCTTTGCTGCGCAGCGGCCCTGGGCCAGTCGCGCCCCCATCGGCGCGCAGTGGACCAGGAGGAGCACAGCGTGCCCATCCAAATTGCACAGATGTGGCCGCTACGCAGCCAACCTCTAATCAGCTTCTGATTGCAAGGGCGGGTCAGATCATACTCTTCGCCATGCGCCAGATCCCACTCGAAAGCTGGAGTGCCTCTCAGCGCCTCCTCGCGCCGCCAGGCCTGCGCCCGGCGCCCTGTCCCGCTGAAGAGCTCAAGGGCGACCTGGCCCCGTGGGGCACGGGCGGCAGCGGCAAGCAGGTCCTCGCGAGGAGCTGTCCAGCGCGGCTGCGGCAGGCCTTGGCGTGCTCGAGGGAGCCCTTGGAGAGCCGCCCCAGCACCTGGTTGAGCCGCCCGCCCTTCTCGTAGCGGCGCAGCGACTTCACGCTTGCCCAGCGCCCGCGGCGGAGCGCGCCCTGCAGGCCCCTCTGGCCGCTGGCGATCTCGTGCGACGCCCCCCCGTGCCCGCGCTGGCACAGGTGGTTGATGCCGATCGCCTCCAGGTTGAGCAGCTTCACCGCTGCACTGAAGTGCTTCGCCAGCTCCGAGTACACGAAGGGGAAGAGGCGCGGCCCCGCGCCCTGCCGCAGCAGCTGCAGCCCCGCCGCCAGGTCGCTGTACTCCGCGTTGTCCAGCACAAGGGCCTCGTCGTACAGCCCCGCCTTCGACGGCTGCATGCCCTCCGCCGGGTGGAGCACCGCGCTCCAGCGAGCGTGGCCTGCTCCCGCGCCCGCCAGCGGAGCCACCAGGTCCTCCACGCGCATCCCGATGACGTCCGCGGGCCTGAGGTACAGGGCGTGCATCGGGGCGACGCGCATGCACATCTCCCGGGGGCCCCCCAGGAACGTCATCGCATTCAGGATCATGTGCATGACGACGAGCGGCATCGGCAACCTCGTGGCCCCAGGAGCTATATTGTTGAAGCCCGCCTGGGCCCTCGTGGCGCGCTTGAGATCCACTCCAGCGCGCCCCAGCTGCCAGTGGGGCGCCGCGGCCGCCCTCAGCTAGCTGAAGTCCCCCACCGTGGCCCCCTCGAAGTACATCGCGTCGCCCCTCATCACTATCGCCTCGCCCCTCTCGGCGAGCGTGTTGAGCGGCAGACGGTGGGCAGCTGCCCATGCCAGGAACTCCTCCATCAGCTTTTTGTACAGCACCTCCTGCGTCGCCGCCACCGACCTCGACTCGAGGAAGGTCCGCCCGCGGCTCCAACTCCCCCCCGCCTCCTGCAGCCGCCCGCGCCGAGCCGCCGCGCGACCCCCGCGCCGAGTCGCCTCCGCCTGCGGCGCCCTGGCCGGCGAGCGGGCGCTCCTCTTGCGACCCGCCGCCCTCGCCCTCTCGGCTCCGCCGTGGACCAGAGCGCCAGTCCTCTCGCGCTCCAGGGAGGCCGTGCTCGCAGCTCGGGTGCGGGGCAGGCTCCCCGTCACAGCTGCCGCCGGGATCGCGGCGCCGCGGGTCTGCTTGCGGCTCCGCGACAGCATCGCCGCGTCTGGGACCGACTGGTCGACTACCCAGGAAAGCCTGATGAAGCTCGGGCCCAGGTGGCTGAAAGATACGGGAAGGTTCGTCAGCGGGATTATCTTCGGACATCACCCAACGGACTGAAGTGCTCACACACGCCGCTAAGGAATTGGCCCCCCGCTGTCTGCGCACGCGATTCACCCCCTTGACGGACGACCTCCCCTTGCTCATCATCAGCGCCACCGACATCGCATCAACGACGAAGAGCAGGCGACGACCATGATTGTGCAGCCGACGGAGCTGAAGTTTCAGCGCCCACAGGACACTGCGCGCTTCAAGCATAGGCATGGATTCGCGCTGCCGCCAACGAGCCGCGCAAACCGTGCGCCAGGGGCCCTTCATCAGCTCAGGCGGCACCTCATCGAAGTCATCCTCTCCCGAAGGCCTCTCCGACTGGGGCTCCTGGATCATATCAGGCAAGTGTTCGCCGTCAGGCCTGCAGCGAGCGTGCAAACGAGCCTGGGCGCTGAGCTCGCCGTGCTTGCTGAAGCGCCACCTCACATTCACGCGCCCTGCTCGGCGGATCAGCGCCTCGGGCCTCTCGCCCTCGACCGCGCCGCGGCCCCAAGGCGAGGCGTCCGAAGCCATCGCGGTCGCGCCCCAGGCAGCAGCCAGGTCGCGACGCACGAGCGGCAGCAGGCTCACCGCCTACCACAGCTCACGGCGCACAGCGGGCCATAGCACGGCGCGATCATCACGATGAGCGTGGATGAACCCGTACGCGGCGCCGAAGCGCGACATCATCTCCCTCCGCATCAAGGCCGCGAAGGTGAAGTGCCCCACCGCGACCTCCACCTGCCAGCCGAAGACGCGCGGCCGACGAAATAGTTCTTGAACTCCCAGACGTAGTCGCCAGACTCGGACGGGGTTGAGGGCGGCAGTCGCCTCCTCCGCGTCGAAGTGCCAGCCCAAACAGGCTCCTCCCACACTGGCCTCAACCCCGTGCGTCGGGATCCCCACCGACTTCATCCGCGCGTCCACCGCCGCGGCGGCCGCCTCCGCCTTCGCGAAGTCCTGGGGGAACGCCGCGAAGTTGTCCACGTACTGCGTGTGCCCCAGCGGCGCGAGCGGCGGCGCCGGGCGGCCGTCGGCCATCCGCAGCGCGTCAGGCAGCCCCGGCACCTGGCGCACGATCTCCTCGTGCACACTCTGGCAGACGCCCAGCGCCAGCGACCAGCCCATCGGCGCCGCGGCGAAGCACGGCACCGCCACATCGTTGGCGCCCACTGGCTGGCCAATACAGTGCGAGGTCCCCGCCTCTCCAGCCGCCAGAGACCTCAGGCCGAAGAAGCGGGTCAGATCTGGCGGCAGAGCCAGCGCGTAGAAGGCGTCCGCGATGTCCACCTGGCCCAACGACACAGGGGCAGCGTTGTCCACCTCGATGGCGCCCATGGTGGCGCCCGTGGCCAGGCTGGCGTCATCGGGCTCGTCAAAGTGCGTGTTGGACAGGCGGCAATCGATGATGAGCCTCACCTTGCCGCTCTTCTTCCAGACCGAGAATATTCCGACCTGCTCAGTGCATGTGCGTCTGAACTCTATGACCCCCCTGCTGGCGAGGTGCCTCGCCAGGCGCGCGTAGTATCGTCGGTCTCGTAGCAGGGGATCGTTGTAACATCGCTTCAAGCCGCGCTCCTCCTTCTTCCTCCCTGCCTCCTCTTTAGGCAGTATCTTGCTCTTCAGCCCCTCGGCGATTCGCGCGCCTACGTCCCCGGCAACCTCCTCAAGGCCTCGCGGCCTATGGCCCTCCGGAGGCACGGGCAAGAAGTCAAGCTCGAGGGGCGCGAGGGTCGCGGGTTCGCCACCGTGCCCCCGTTTGGCGAGGAGCTCGCTGAGGGCTCCCTCGCCGTCCATGTCATCAGGAGGGGGCCCCGCGGCTCGCGCAGCGGCGCGCGGGCGCTCAAGGCACCGCGTCTGGCCCGCCGAGGGGGCCCCTGGCCCCGCGCCCGACGGCGCAGCACCGCCCGCCATCTCGTTCAGCGCGTCGATCATGCAGTTCGTCCAGTAGTCGTCGTGACCCCGACGCTCCGCGCGACGCCGCGCTGCTCGACAAGGTCGGGCTCCAGCATGCGAAACAAAACTCAGTACTCCAGCGGGCTCCTCAGGTAGTCGAAGATGCGGCAGCAAGTCGCGCTGCCGTCCGTCTCGCGGCGCCCGCCAATCCTCCTCGGGCTGTCCTCCAAGGCTGCCGGCGCCCCAGCCCTCGCCAAGCGCTGCCCCCCTCCTCCCCTCCGCGGCGGCCCGGGGGGGAGACCGCCGCGGGAGCGCCTCGGGCATCGGACTTGCGCGCGAGGATCCTCTCCTCGCGCGCCTTTCGCACCTGCTTCATGACCTGGGCGTCCTTCCCCACCTCCTTCGCCGCGTGCTCGAGGAGCTGCGGGTCCAGAAGCAGGTCCCCGAACTCTTTGTGGGCTCCCATGAAGATCGACGTCTCGTCGTAGACTCCAGCGGAGCGGCCGCCTTTGCCGCGGCCCTTGTCCTTCTTGGCGTTGCCGCCGCCGCCGCCTCCCTCGGCTCCCCCGACTCCAGCTGGGCCACCCTCCGAGTACGAGTGCTCGATCATCTGGGCATGCGGACCAGAAGCTCGGCCTCGGCGAGGTTGGTGACGTCCGCGCCGTCGTAGGTCACCAGCAGCTCCAGCACCTGCATGATGAGCTCGTGCTCTTGGACCCCTCACGTGCCGTTGTAGAGGCGGGGGGCACTCGCCCACCACTTGTGATGCTTTCGAGGGCCCATCTTCCGGTTCAGGAAGTCGGCCGCCCACTTCATCGTGCGCGGCCCCGGCACGGGGATTTCAAGGAAGCTCTCCTCCTTGAGCTTCTCCGCCCCGTCGCGCCAAAGCCTCCGCTGGCGCCCGCCCGCCGCGCTGGTCACCGCGAGGAGCCTCGCGTCGCCGGCAGCCTCCTTCCCCTTGTACTCGTCTATGCTCGCCTCCCCCAGAGCCAGGCAGATCCACGCCCCGCCGCCGATCGGATGCTCCATCAGCGCGCGGTCCCCGTGCGCGAGCTCGCTGCCGTTCAGCTGCGCGACGTCTCCTCGCGCCAGCCCAGCGCGAGTCTCCACGCTGATCCACTGAGGGGGGGCTGGCCCAGCACCGGCGCCCAGCACCAGAGCGCCGCCCCCTCCAGCAGGCAAGCCGACCGCGGGCACCACGGCGACGGGCGGCACTCCTGCGGCCACCAGCGCTCCTGCGCCCGCTGCCCCGCCCTCCCCAGGTGCCACGCCGACTCCTCCGCCAGCAGGGGGCATCGGCAGCAGCGCTGGAGCTCCAGGAGCAAGCACCGCTACCCCGCGAGCCGCCGCCTGCGACGCCTGGTAGGCTCTCGCCGCCGCCTCCGCCTCTCCACGCCACTGCACCAGCTCCGCTGCCGTCGGCTCCGCCCTGAACCTGTAGCACTGGGCGCGCGGCAGCCCTGCGGGCGGCGGCCAGCGGACCGCGGAGCGCCGAAAGGCGATCACGTCGCCCGTCGCCGCCAGGTAATCCTCCACGTGCGTGTCGCCGTCGGGCGAGGTGATGACCACCTCCTCAGTCCCCAACGACGCCACCACCCCGTGGCACAGGCGCTGGTGCCAGAGCAGCGGGGGCGGCGCCGCGGGGTCGTTGAATAACGTGAGCCCCCACTCCAGCGGAATCCCCGCCATCGCCTCCGCTGCTGCACTTGGCTGGGCGGTCGGCCGCTGCTGAGCGGCGAGCCAGCCAGGCTCCAGCTGCGAACCCCAGGCCGCCCGTCACCGCCAGTGCTGAACGCGTCGAAGCCCGACGCTGGCGTCTCGGGCTGCAGACGCCAGCCACGTCCAGGATCGGGCGCTCCCGGGCAGGGAGGGCAACCTGGGCAGGCAGGGCACTGTGGGCACGGTGGCGGGCGCCCCGCCCAGAGCACCACCGCCAGCCCCGCCTGGTGCACCAGGTCACCCGCCACGCCAAGCGCGAAGGGCAACAACCCGGCCATCCGCGCGGGCGCGGCCCTCCAGGCGAAGCTGTAGGACAGAAGCGGCCATGGGCGCTCTCGATCGCCAGACGATCGACGTGCAAACGCAAACATAGATGTACATATGTATGTATGTATGCATGCATGCATGCATGCATGTATGTATGTATGTATGTATGTATGTATGTATGTATGTATGTATGTATGTATGTATGTATATGTATATATATATATATATATATATATATATATATATATATATACATGCATATATATATATAATATATATATATATATATATATATATATATAATAAAAAAGATGTACATTTCTTCGGGGCCTCCTTGGGGAGCTCTTTTGGCGACTTGGAACCGTCTTGAAGCGGTTTCGGGGCTTCTTGGGAAATCGTGGGGGCCATCTCGAGGCATCTTGCTCTATCTTGAGCCATCTTCGAAGGCATCTTCGGCTCTCTGAGGCCCTCTTGGAACCAACTTGGGCCATCTTAGACGCTCCGACCGCCCGCGGAACGCCCCGTCCAGGTCCAGGGAGGGGTCGGGGGAGGGGTCAAGACGCCCTCCCCGCCCGCAAGCCGTCTCGCTCACTCCCACCCGCCCTCCCAACACATACGTAACGCCCGAGCCTGGCCCGAGCCGCAGCATATTCAGAAGTCGTCTGTGGATGGGCAGGTACTGGGGGCGAATCCGCCGCCACCGCCGCCGCCGCCCGCCGCCGCCGCCGCCGCCGCCGCCGCCGCCGCCGCCGCCGCTGTCCGCCAGCGCCGCCGCCGCGCCGCCCGCCGCCGCCGCCGCCGCCGCCACTGCCGAATCGCCGCCGCCGCTGCCGGCGCAGCCGCTGCCGCCACCGTTGCCGAATCGGCGCCGCCACCGCCGCCGCCGCCGCCCCCGCCGCCGACGCCGCCCCCGCCGCCGCCGCCGCCACCGCCGCCGCCACCGCCGCCGCCACCGCCGCAGCCGCCGCAGCCGCTGCCCCCGCCGCAGCCGCCCCAGCCGCCGCAATCGCCCCAGCCGCCGCCGCCGACGCCAAGTGTACTCTGTATTGTTTTTTTGACATGGTGGTGGAGGGAGGCCGCATCGGGTTCGCTGCGCGTGCTCCGAATTTGGAGGCAGGCAGAGTGTTTGTATTGTTTTTTACAAGAGATGGTGTGGGGGAGCCCGCATTGACCCTGGTTGGCTCCCAGTCGCCTGGGGGAGGGGGTGTATATTAATAGGGAACAATGATGAACCCCTCCCCGAAGGGGAAGAAGGGGGTGGAAGAGGAAACACCCTAGACCACCTACGCCCAGAGGGCTGGTGAGATTTCCCATGATTCGGAATTCTGGGGAACCTGAAATCACCAGTCCTGGTGGGGTCCCCGGCAGGTCGGTCGGCCATGGGCTTCTCATAATTTCGAAACATGGGAAAATTGTAAGCACTACTAAATAAATGGCTTCTCTCAGTAATCCCAAGGTTCCCATGATTTCGAATAATGGGACACCTGGATCACCAATCCTGATGGATGCAGTCCCCGGAAAACGTCCAGCCATGTGTGTCCCATGACTCGGAATGGTGGGGCAGTTGGAATCACCAATCCCGGTGGGGTCCCCAACAATTGTCCTGCAACGGGCTTCCCATAGTTGGGAAATATGGGAAACCTGGAACCATTATAAAAAAATTTTCGCAATGATTCCAGGTTTCTCATAATTCGGAATTCTGGGGAACCTGGAATCACCAATCCTGGTGGGGTCCGCGGCAGTCGTCTGGTCATGGGCTTCCCATCGCCCGGAATAGTGGGGAACCAGGGATCACTACGAACAAAAATCATTTTCGTCGTGATTCCAGGTTCGAAGGCCTGCGGATGATGGGAAGCCTGGAATCAATACGAAGACACTTTTACTTGCATTGATTACAAGTTTCCACCCATCATTCGGAATTGTGGAAAACCTGGATTCACAACGAAAAATTCAGCCTGCCGAGTGACCCAACCATATGCAGTTGAGAATGCTGCAGTTGTAGGTGTCGTCTTCGGTGGAGGCCTCTTATAGGGCCACGAAACGCTGTACTGGGCGGGGGAGACGCATGTGGGCTGCGACACCGGGACCTTCGGTGGAGCTCCCTGTGGGGCCACGAAGCGCTGTACTCGGTGGGGGAAACGCATGCGAACTGCGCCCCTGTGGCCGTCGGTGGAGCTCCCTATGGGGCCACGAACCGTGTGAGGGGTGTGCCAGACTGAGTCGCGGGGGCGCATGTAAACCTTGCCACTGGGGCCTTCGGTGGAGCTCCCTATGGGGCCACGAACCGTGTGAGGGATGTGCCGAAATGAGTCGCGGGGACGCATGTAAACCCTACCAGTGGGGCATTCGGTGGGGCCCCGTATGCGGCTCCGAACCGTGTGAGGGGTGTGCCGAAATCAATCGCGGGGACGCATGTAAACCCTGCCACAAAAGCCTTCGGTGGAGCTCCCTATGGGGCCGCGAACCGTGTGAGTGGTGTGCCGAAGTGGACATGCAAAAAACCGCAGCACGACGCTGACGATGATGATGTTGATGACGCCGATTATGCCGATGGTGACCGCGATGAAGATTTCGATGATGATGGTGTGATGACGGCAAGCGGAGAGGAGAGGCAGGGATGGGAGGAAGGAGGAGGCGAGGAAGGAGGCGGAAGGAGGAAAACGCGGGGCGCCGTCTCTTCAAAACGAAGACTGAACACCGCAATATGGTTGGGAAACACTTTGGTAACGACTCCAGGCTTACCATACATCGGAATTATGGGAAACCTAGAATCACTAATCCTGGTGGGGTTCCTGGCAGTCGTCAAGCCTTGGGTTTCCCATAATCCGGGATTGTGGGAACCTGGGATCATTACAAAAACGGAATTTTGTTGTAGTGATTCCAGGTTTCCCATAATTCGCAAGCCATGTCCCCCCTGGTTTCCCAAAGTGTGGAATCCGAATTACGGGAAACCTGCCAAATTCTGGAAACTGCCGCTCTTCGATTCCCCAATCGAAGAATTCGAATTACGGGAAACTTGGAATCACTACGACAATATCTTTTTCTGCGGTGCTTCCAGGTTCCCCATTATTCGGCATTATGGGAAACATGGAATCACAGGCGAAGGTTTTCGTACGGATTCCAAATTTCTTATAATTCAGAATTGTGAGAAAGCTGGAATTACCAGTCCCCGTGGGGTCCCAAGCAGTCGTCCAGCCCTTGATTTCCCATTATCCAGAATCATGGGAAAACTGGACTCAATACTAAAAACGTTATTTGTGTATAGAAATTTGAAATTTTCCCTACTCCGGAAAAATGGGAAGCCTGGAGTCACCAACAAAAAGGCACGGCTTTTTTCTATCACATATCCCATGATTCGGAAATATGGGGAACCTGGAATCAGCAGCCCCGGTGGGGTCTTTGGCAATCGTCTGGTCGTGGGTTTCGCACAGGTCGGAATTATGCGAAACCCGGTATAACTAAAAACATGTTTTTCTTCCAAATTTCCCATCATTCAGAATTATGGGCAACCTGGAATCAGCAGTCCCGGTAGGGTCTCTGGCAGTCGTCTGGCCATGGGTTTCCAATAATTAGGAATTGTGAGACACCTGGAATCACTACCAAAACAATTTTTTTCCGTAGTGAGTGCGGGCTTCCCAAAATTCGGAGGCCAGGTCCCTTTGGTTTCCCAAAGTTCGGAATTCGAGTTACGGGAAACGAGAATCCTTTTTTTGGGCTGGTGGTTCTAGGTTTCTCATAATTCCGAAGTCTGGGGAACCCGGCATCACTACAAATGTATCTTCGTAGAGATTCCGAGTTTCCGAAAATTTCGGACTTATGGGAATTCTGAAAATCACCAGTCCCATCGGGGCCCCCAGGCACTCGTTCGGCCATGTGTTTCCCATGATTCGGAATTATGGGGAACCTGGAATCACCACAACAAATTGTTTTCGTAGTGAGCCCAAATTTTCAATAACTCGCAAGCCGGAGGCCCGGGAATTATGGCGTGGGAATGATGGGAAACCTGGAATCACTACGAAACGAGCAACCATTTTTTTGGAGTCCAGGTTTCCCATAATTTCGAAGTGTGGGAATCCCATAGCTGGACGACTGCCGAATCTGTGGTAGGGGGCGGATTAATGGGTGTAGCGTGAGCACTGGTAGTCCCTTCACTGGGAGAAGTAAGATCTGTACCGTAAAATGTATTAGAAGCTGCAGGACAAATCGTAGTGAGAGCTGCACCACTGGCTGAAATAGGAACTCTGGGAAACACCACTATAGAAGGCGCTATTATAGGAGCTGTGGTAGTTTCAACGGGAGGAGCTGTGATGGGAAGTCTTTATGGGGACCTGTAGTGAGAGCTATGCTGCCGGTTCTTACAACGTATGTGCCGCGAGGTGAAGTAAGAGCTGAATTGGAATTTGTCCTTTGGCTGTATTGCCGCGTGTACTACGAGGGTTAGAGGGCGCTGCAGTGGATGCTGTAGTAAGAAATGTACTAATAACCGTGTTGTTGTAGGATGTGCGTATGAGGGTGTCGAGTAGACTATAATCACATTTTTACTACTCGCTGAAGTAAAATATCTACTTGTTTCTGCACTCGGACCACTGGTAAGATCGAAAACAAGAATTCGGAGGCGACCTATAGTAAGAGCTGTACATGTGGCTGTGTGTCTTAGTAGCTGTAGCGAGAGG
Organism: Prorocentrum cordatum; assembly: GCA_963575745.1. Taxonomy (NCBI): domain Eukaryota; class Dinophyceae; order Prorocentrales; family Prorocentraceae; genus Prorocentrum; species Prorocentrum cordatum. Next base: position 105,675 of record CAUYUJ010018796.1, on the reverse strand, counting down.
TGTGACAGGGGCTTTGGTAAGAGCTACGCGTGCTACTGGACGTATTAGGTGCAACCATAAAATGTGTAGCCAGAGCTGTAGCAGGAGCTGGGGTAGGATCTGCAAGAGGAGCTGAAGTAAGAGCTGTCACTGGAAGTGGAGTACGACCTGTAGCGACGGCTGTGCTACTGGCTGTGGTCGCAGCTGCAGTTGGACTCGAAGTAAGACCTGCAGTGGAAACTGTACCTGGCTGCGCTAACAACTTGACTGCGACCTGTAATAGGAAATGTCGTAAACAACTGTAATAAGAACTGTGCTAATAACGACAACGACATCCGTACCACTGGATGTGCTACATCTGTATGGGGGTCTGGCGTAAAAACTGAAACGCAACAACGTGTAATTGGACTGGAACTGCTGTAAGAACTGTCGTGCGACTTGTTGTTTACAAGCGGTAGTAGGACCGTGGCAAATTCCTGACAGATGTAGCCGTACATGGAATGAGAACTTTACTACTCGTTGCACTAGGAACTGTAGTAAGGACTGTAGTAAACACTGGGGTTGGACCTTTGGTAAGAGCTCTAGTAAGAAGAACCCGCGCAGCCCTTGCATCATCCGGATGGTCCCTCAAACAATTCAACATACCTTCACGACTTCTGATTCACCCCCCCAAAGAAAAAAACGGAACAACACACCACAAGAGCTCCGCGCAGGGTCCAAAGGTGCCCGGAGGGCCGGATGGACCCCGCAAAAATGAAGGACCCCTTCAGGCCCCAAGGGGGGCCCCGAGTTGGGTCCCCGTTGCTGTTGCTGTGGGCGGGGGGGGGGAAGCGGAGGGCAGTGCGCCAGTGAGTGTTTTCGTTGACAGCATGAGCAACACAACACACCACAACAAAAAATAGCACAACCAAGAAAACATTGGCACCATGGAGCCCCGCTTCGGCCACGCATCCAAGGGTAGTGTAGGAACGCTCGGACCCCTCACTCTGATATGGCTCCTTCGATGTTGTACGCGTCAGAAGGGCTCTGTATTGGAACGGCGGTCATAGCAAACACGGGGTGTCACATAGCCCCGTTGGTCACGGAGCCAACACGGGGTCACACCAGCCCGGCTGGGCTCCCGAGGGTTCCTCCCCAAGGCTCCCGAGAAGGGTCACACCCCATGACGCCAACACGGGTGTGTGACTGCCGCAAGTTGGCAACGCTACAAAATGGGCGCGGCGATATCCTCATATCGATGGCTCCATCGGAAGCCCCCAGAGCGTTGCAGGCTTGGGCCTCAGAGTGCAGCGAACTGCTCGACCCCGTGGTGGCGAGCTGCTGGATCGCCGACTGTCACTAGCCACATTGACCATCCGAGACTCTATGAAACCAAACTGATGGATCAATCTTGCAGATGATCGCGTCAAAAATCTGGTCTCCGCGGTGACCATCGGCACGCCATCGGAATTCTCGATCCTCCTGCTTGTTTCTCCCCCTCCTCTGTCTAGAGCGGAAGGACGGGCCGCCAATCCCGCGTCCCTGACGGGGTTCTGTGAAAGCGACCAACTTACGTCGTGGTTCACGCTCCTCGCGCAAGGTGGCCCAGGCCCGGGCCCTCTGGGCAACCGCGGTCCCCCTGGCGACGCTGTACGGCAGTTCCAGCTGTCAGGGCAAAGGCGAAGGCTCTCCTCCTCCTCCTCCTCCTCCTCCTCCTCCTCCTCCTCCTCCTCGTCCCACTTTGCCTGTCTTCGAATCGTCAGTTCTGGGCCAACTCCCCCTCTGCTCGCGGAGCTGGGGCGAGGGGCCAGGGGGCGTAAACTCAAAGATTGGCCCACCTCGATGCGAGGCTCCTGCCCCCCAGGCTTTCCTTCGGCCGCTGACGTCGCGATGACGACGGCGTTTGTTTCTGACACTGCGTGGATCGTTCAGCCTTGAACGGTCGCGGTTTTCCGATAGCGCAGGTCGTTCGAGATCGACCGATTTTGAGCCTCTGGCAGCGTTCAACTTTGAACGCCCGCGTCGCGGTCGCCGTCGCGTAGACACGGCGCGGATCTACCGTACTCCAGTTTTTCTTTTCACGTCATGGTGTGCGTGTGTGTGTGTGTGTGTGTGTGTGTGTGAAGGTGGCGCATGCGGTAAGGTATTTGGCTACTCTCGGCAGAAACATGATCAACAAAAACGCAGAACTCAAGCCATGGAGAGCGCAGACTGGCGTTTTGTTTTGCGCATTTGCAGAGTCACTTCAATAACACCAGTCTGGCTTGATAGCGAAATCTGCTTTGATGGCCGATATGCCGAAGGCATACCTACAGTACCCTTCTGACTCCTCAGGGTACATCGATTAAGTCGTGCACTGCGCCATTGGTGCGTCCAGTCTCGGCGTGCACGAGGAATTTATATTTCACAAAGAAGGGGCTGGTCGCCTACGCGTCTGGATCAACCGCTGGACACCGAAGTATGGCTACAGGACAGACAATATCTACGCGATCTTTGTCGTCGCAAAACGGTGACGTGCAATGGCCAATCCCTCCCTGTGCATATGCGCCGACGACATTCCCCTCCCTCCGGTCAGGAAGCTGTTTTTCCCAACCATCCTGTGGTGTTGGGTCATCGTTTTGAAGAGACGGATTCTTTCCTTCCTTCCTTCCTTCTTTCTTTCCTCCTCCTCCCCTCCTCCCTGCACCGCCCGCATGCGTCACGCACACCCATTTCGGCACACTCCTCACACGTTTCGTGGCCCCATTCCACCGAAGACCCCAATGCCACCGCCGGCGTGCGTCACGCACACCGGTTTCGGCACACCCCTCACGCGTTTCGTGGTCCTAAAAAGAGCTCCACCGAAGGCCGCAGTGCCACCGCCCGCATGCGTCACGCACACCCATTTCGGCACACCCCTCACACGTTACGTGGCCGCACAGGGAGCTCCACCGATGGCCCCAGTGACACCGCCCGCATGCGTCACGCACACCCATTTCGGCACACACGTTTCGTGGCCCCACAGGGAGCTCCACCGAAGGCCCCAGTGACACCGCCCGCACGCCCATTTGGGCACACCCCTCACACGTTTCGTGGCCCCACAGGGATCTCCACAGAAGGTCTCAGTGCCACCGCCCGCATGCGTCACGCACACCGATGTCGGCACACCTCTCACACGTTTCGTGGCCCCATAGGGAGCTCCACCGATGGCCCCAGTGCCACCGCCCGCATGCGTCACGCACACCCACCCCTCACACGTTTCGTGGCCCTACAAGGAGCTCCACCGAAGGCCCCAGTGCCACCGCCCGCATGCGTCACGGGCACACCCCTCATACGTTTCGTGGCCCCACAGGGAGCTCCACCGAAGGCGCCAATGGCTGCGTTCGCATGTGCCCACCGCGCCCATTCCGACATACCCCTCACACGCTTCGCAGCACCTCAGGGAACTCCACCGACGGCCCCAATTGCTGCGTTTGCATGCGCCCACCACACCTATTTCGGCACACCTCTCACGTTTTGCGGCCCCATAAGGAATTCCACCGACGGCCCCAGTGGCTGCTTTCGCATGCGCCCACCAGACAAATTTTGGCACACCCCTCACACGTTTCGTGGCCCTATAGGGAGCTCGCGGTGCATACAACGACGGTGCTCATAACTGCATATGGTTGGGTCCTTCGCCAAACTGATTTCGCAACCTTCCTACGCTGGGTCCTCGTTTTGAACGGAGCAATGTTGTTTCCGTACTTCTCCTCCCGCCTCTTTCCTCCTCCTCTTGTCTCCTCCCTGCCTCCTACCACTTATGCGCCTCGCCATCCGTGGGGGGCTGAGAACTGCTAAACTGTCGTCTCTTTCGAGGGCTGCCTGGGGGTCCAGCGGAGTGACGTCCTACGTGGTCCAGATTAGACCTCGCATCCCTGGGGGCTGCGAGCTGCAAAACTGTCGCCACTTTCGAAGGATGCTTGGGGGTTCAGCGGAGGCGGGCCCCTGGAGGACCTTGGTGCTGTCTGGACGCTGGAAGCGTAAAGCTGGGGCCCACACAAGAGTGACATGTTGCAGGCAGCCTGCCTCCCCAAACCATGAGCCCACAAGACACGTGCCCGTGGGGGCGTATAGATCTCCGCCAACTTCTGCAGGCGGACCTGCCCTGACTTTCTACCGACATAAGACGAAGCTAGAACGGGGACAACATCGGAACGGGACCGTCGGGGATCTCTGAGATCTGATGGTTCTGGAAGATACATCGGGCCCCGCGGCCGTTCCAAAACGCTCATCGCTCTGAGAACGTTCCGGAAAACTCTGGAACGATTGATCCTGGTCCTAGCCCCACCCGGTTGCACCCCCATCCGCCCACTTCCGCCGAAGAAGAGGAGCCAACTCATCGGTTCCTGGAACATCGGAATCCTTTTTGGAGCGCCCCGTGCCGCCCCGACGCGGAGCCCAAAGGCGCCTCCCCAGGGCGCCCCAAGCCCTCGCTGGCTGGCTGCCCCGTCTGGGGCCCGCGCCCAATCGGGGTCGCCGAGGTACGCGCCGCCTCGGTGATGCGTCCCGCTTCGGCGGTTCGAAGATGGGGCCTTTCAGGAAAGGGATCTCGAGCTGAACTGTCACTGTTTGAGGCCACTCGTCCTCAGGGCCCCATCCCTCAGGGCCCCACCTTTGAACCGCAGACCGCTTGGAGGTTGGAGGAGAGGATCGGGGGGGGTATGCTGGAGAGCTGAGGATGGATGGCTGGACGGATGGATGGTTGGCGGGATGCGTGCGGACGCGAAAAGGTGCCTGGCACTAGCCACCCTGCGGATGGGTCGTTACATGGACGCATGGGATGGGCCGAAAGGATAGGGATGGATCCTGCAGACGCGCGCTGGGAGGTAAGTATGGATGGTTGGACGGATGGGCGGATGGATTCCTCCTCGATCATCAAGGTTCGGGGAGAACGGTTCTCGGGCGCTTTTGGTAAATACTACTTTCTGGGTCTCTAGATGCCTCTTGGGACTGCCTAGACCTTATGAAGACCTCCAACATCTCGCGTACGCACATGGATGGCTCGCACCAACTACCCTGCGCTGACGCTGCAGCCCCACTCGGCGGTGTCACGCGCACCTGTCCTAGGGTGCTTCCGTCCTTCCCTTCCCCTTGCAATTTGCCTTTCTGCCTTTACCCTCTTTTTCATGCATCGGTTCCATTCCACTTTGACGCGTCCCATCGATGGCTTACCAGTGCGGAGTTCTCCGCTGCCTGCTGACAAACAAAAATGGATGGATGTCTCAAGTAGGCAGGAGTGACCGTGCCCCAATGCGCCCCTAACTTTTCACGACGCTTTGACATACCCGGGGCTCCCTGGGCGTCGTGATGGGTGTTCTGGAGGCCACCGGAGCGACGAAGAGGAACGGGTCAAGACGGTATGACGACCTTGAGGGGTGGCTTATGCGGGCCGCTACCGCGGCACTCCGCGTGGAGAAAGGGGCGCAGGAAGAAACGGATTAGCAGTTGTCTGTTGACATCCCGCACCACAGATCCACGGACAGCCCTGCATTAGAAGTGTAACGAGGGCAGGCCAGAGGAATAGGAGGATGAGGAAGAGGAGTGGGGGGAGAAAAAGGAAGAGGAAGAAGAGGAGGAGGAACGACAGTAGCTTCAGCGGATTCCTATCAGCTTCAGGCGGCGCATAGTGCGCGGCACGGGGCAGCTTAGGATCAGAAGCTTAGGTGGTTGAAAGCAACCTTCATGAGCCTGCGGTGCGTGGCGTAGCAGTCCTTCTTGGTAGAATCATGATTCTTCGACTCCATATAGACGTAGTACGCCAGCACGAGCATCTTGACAGTCATCATGGGAGAATTCTCGGCTGACTCTCTAGTTCGTAGAGCTCACCGATGCCGATGCGGCGCACATGGAAAAACGAGATGGTGATTGAGCCGTGGGCAATTCAAGTAGTGGCCGATGCTGTCAAGCTCTTCGTGGCAACCTACGAAGCATGTGGACCTGAGTTGAACCGTGCATCCGCAGGCGGCTGACACACCTCCAGGCACGGGTCACTTCACGTAGGTGATCTCTCAGGCGGCGCCATCGACGTTGAAGGAGCCCAAGAGGCACGCGTACCTGAAACCAACTCTCGGTTGCTTGGCAATCGTGATCGTCAACGAGTCCGAGTGCCAGTGGTCGTCGAGTTGGCGAATGGACACTCGTCGAGGTTTCGTGCGACGACCTTCATTTACAGCAATTGGCAATTTGCTCTGCAGCTTCAACGGCGACACGAAGGCCACGATGGAGTTTGCACGTGCTTCGCATTCGTGATGTGGAAGTAGCTCTGGACGATCGCCTTCGGGCCTTTCCAGAACGCAAGCGACCATCGGCCCATTGCCCTGTCAACCACGTTACGGTACCTCGCAGCTTCGTCGTAGAACTTGTGGTAGAGAGCCTGCCAGTTCGCGATTGTGTACGACGCGGCCCTCCAAAGCGTGCCGGCTGTGTAAGCCAGGAGCGACCGCGGTGTAGCGCCTGACGCCCAACTACTGAACGAGAGCATGTCCTGCTTTCTGAAAGTACTGGGTGACATTCGCAGGAATGTTGTCAAACGTGGAGTTCCTTCGTAGAAATGGACTTCGGGAGCTCGTGGAACCGTGCAGGGTGTCCAAACGCTGTGATCGCAAATGCGTGGTAAATGCGCGCGTTCGCGTCGATGGGGGACGCTGGGCTCCTGGTTTCAACATCTCAAGACCAAGACTTAGGTCCATCGTCCGCCATTGAAGATCAACTTCCCGCCTGGGCCCACCAAAACATCAAATACTTGCTCTTGCCCTCGATCGAGAAGCTGGCCCAGGCTGGAATTTCGGCCCGAAGAAAACCTTGACTGAAGCTCTTCGCGTTGGCGTCGATGGGCGCCCACAGAGAAGTAAAGACGCGCTTCTTGATGTGTAGCCTCAGGTGCCCGAAGCGCTCCACGCAGTGAAAGACGGTGGCCAGCTCTGGAAGCGTCGACAACCGAAGAAATATCACGGCGAGGTCGTCCGCACGCTCACCTGCGTGTCCACTGGCCTCATCTGGAACCGCATCAACAAACGACTTTAACGATTGCGTCGATGCCCGTGGCCCAGAAAGCGGGCGCCCTTGGGCCACGCCCGCGTCGAGCGGGCACGAGAAGTGGAGCTGGCCATCGAGAGTGGTGAAGCCGATGGAGTTCTGGTAGGAGGCCTCGACGTCGCGGAGCACTCCAAGCCGTGGCTCGAAGGGCCTCGGCGCGTAGAAGGGATACCTACTGTTTCCCCAAGCTCGGGCAAGCCGCAGCTGTCGAAGAGCAACAATGATGGCTTGTCTGACATGGACTTGGAGGGACGTCCCGCGATTCTGTCCCTGGACCCTAGCCACTTCCTCCCTCGTGAAAATCTCCGTTGAAGGATGTGCGCGAACTGCTCGACCTGCTTGCGGACAATGCGGTTGACCGTCGCCGCGAAAATCTGCGAGTCAGTGTTCTTGCGCGTGATGGGTCTTAGGTTGCCGGCCTCTCTGGCGCAGGTAATAGTGCTAGCGTCGTCCATGCCCTTCGGGATGAAGGAGAAGATGGAGGAGTTGAAGCTGTGAGGGAAGGTGCCAGTCTCGTGGCAATGCCATGTCAGCTCCTCCAGGACCTCCGTGGCCCTGGGGGTCTCCGCCCAGGCACGATGCGGAGGCGTGTCGGGTCCAGGCGCAGACGCGCGAGCATGGGGGGCGACGTGCCGAAACGAGGCCGCCGACGGGATGGACATGCCGAGCGATGCAATGTCCTTCGGGAGATGCTGGTCCATGTGCTGCTCCATAGCCGTCTGGTCGACCTGCTTGCCCTCGAAGATCGGCAACCAATGGGGCCCTGATGCCTGCAGCTGGTCCAACGGCTGGGTGGCAATCGTAATAGTGCCGCTGTTTATGATCGGCAAACGATTCCCAACCAGCGTCAGCACCCCGGCAAGCGGTGCCCACGCTCGACTCCGTCGTTGAAGGGATTGGGACTGATTGCGTTGGTACTCAACTTCAAATCGGCGACGTTTGACGACAACCCGTGGCGCTTAGAGCAACCGCATTGATGGCTACCGCAACATGTGTCGTGAAGTTTGGGTACGCACGAGGATTTGAGTGAGGCTGCATAAGATACAATCGATTCTCGTGGCCTTCTCCGAATGCCTGTCGTATCGCGTCGGCTCGTTGCTGCTCAGCTCCCTCATCGAGGCGAAGAGTCTGCGCCAACATATCGTGGTGCTAGTCACCACCGATAGCCTGCATGAGCATGGGCTGGACTCTGCGAAAGGAGCTGGGGGCTCGTCGTGGATGTTGAAAACGCTCAGCGCGATGAAGACTGCTTTCGTGGGCGAGCGACGGGCCCGCTCCTGGTAGCGAATTCAAGCTTGGCGTGCATGGGTGCGTTGCTCAGAGGCGAACTCGTAGTTCTTAGCGTTGAGGAAGACTTCCGTGCACCTGCTCAGGTCGCTGACGACTTCGTCGAATATTACGCGCCCAGGTACCACCTCACGAAACGAAACGAAACGAAACCGCCGTCGCCGGGAAGGGCCGGCGTCCCTGCAAGGGAGGCAGGCGCACCTGTAGCGCGCTGGCCCTCTGAGAGGACCGGGAACATGCTGCAACCTCACGATGAATAGTAATAGTAATAATAAGAAGAGGCCATAGCGAAACAGCGTGAATATGCCCTGGGCAAATCGGCTCCCGTGCGCCTTGGGGCGGAGTCTGAATCTCCTGTGCAAGACGTAATCAGCTGGCCGTCGCGAAAGCAACCGATGGAGAAGAAGCTGGCGCCGCCGGCGGATGCGCGGCCCGCGCTGCACAGTTTGCGGCGAAATTGCCGTTTTTTCCAAACGAATCGTCGTAAAGTGTCTGGCCGCTGGCCTCCGTGGGGTACTCCTGCTCGGCTTGGAACATCAGGTTGAAATTGTTGCTGTGCTTCTTGACTGCCCGATGGGCCTCCGCGTGCCCCTGCTCCCCTCTTGGGGCGGAGGCTAGATCTCCTGTGCCCCGTCTCCCATCGCCAGGGGCAGAGGCTGAATCTCCTGTGCCCTCAGAGGCCCGATCCCTTAGCGAGGCTGGTGGTCTGGGCCCGGCCCGAGATGCTCAGGGGCGCGCCCATCTGCATGGCCAGGCCAGGGAGAGGTCGGGCCACTCCTTGGCCTTCACGAGCTGAAGGTAAGCGGAAGGGTGCTAAAGTATCCACGAGGAGCCAACCTCGGAGTTGCCCGTAAAAAAGGCTCGACGAAGTGAGAATTCCCTTTCCTTCGCTCCTTGGCTCTGACGGTCGAGGGCCTCGATCAGGTCCGCGCGCTGCTGAGCGCCCATCGGCCATGCTTCCGTGCAGATCTCCTCGGCGTAGCGTTGGAGCAAATAGGGGTCGGGGTCCTTGTCGGCGTCCGTGAAGAGGTGGTTGAAGGATGTGGCGTGCAACTGGGTCTTGACAAACAATATGCGCCACGCAAGCCAATCTTGAATCTTGATAATCACGACATGTTCATCTTGTCTCAGAATGCGTGGTACCAATTGCTCGGAAATGGGCGGCTCCACCACTTCCGCGAACTCGGCGCGCCCATCGCGAGGGGGGCCAGCAATAGCTCCCAAAGCCGTGCGCAGAATGTGCGGCGCGTCGGGCATGTGCTCCGGGCACGAGGCCAAGAGCTCGTGGGAGCTGGCCATCTCCGGACAAATCTACGAGGCAGAAGACGATGACGTGGCAGTGAAAGAACTGGTGGAACGCGTGAGAGGAAGAGGTCCGTGGCGTACCATGAACAGAAAGAGACTCGGCGATATCCACGGCTGCCGACTTCACTTGTATAGGACAGAGCAGCGTCACTCTTCCAATGCCCGCTGCCAGCCCACCGCTGTAGAACGCACTGCAGTGGCGCGACGTGCTCGAGATCATCCTCTGGATGCGTGCTTGCGATCCATGTGCTTCTTGAAAAACGATCGCGTAGTTCTGCTTGAGGGAGGGAGTTGGCTGACTTCGCTTATCCGGGCGACGGCGTGGGCTGGGTGCCCAGAGCCCCCGAGCATTCCGTCGTGCGAGACGTAGATCAGCGGTCAAGTGTCAGCGCGCGTGCTCATAACGGAGAGGGGGGGGGAAGGCGAGGAGGACGAAGACAGGATCAACATAAGGATCGATACCTTTTTGCTGGCTGAGCGGCCGCGCGCGCCATCCGCGAGAGCGCGAGCCTGAGAGAGGCTCGCGCCGCCCGCGATGGCGCGCTCGCGTGACGGCGGCCAGCGCGCCTCCTCCATCGGCGCCGCCTCGGCGGCGGGGCAAGGGCAGGCCCCCTGGTCCTGCAGCCGTGGTTGGGCGCCCTCGGCTGCGCGCGCCCGAGCCTCCTGCTGCGGGACCGCCCAAGCCTGTCGGCCGCCCCCGCCTTCCAGGTCGCGACGATCCGTCCGCCAGCGCCGCCGCCTCCTTCGCCGCGAGCTTCCGGCCCAATTCCAGCGTGCTGGCGGCGCCCGTCCGCCGAGTCTCTGGACTGGTTCGGCCCTGGAACGCGGCGGTCGCCTGGGTCGCTGGCGTCGGCGAACGCGGCCACCGCCGGCGCTGGGTCGGGCAACGAGGGACCTGCTGTCCGCCGCCGACGGCTTGGCTAAACTGGAAGCTGGGTGGAGGGCGCGGGAGAATCGGTGGGTGGCGGTGCGGTTGGTTTCGTTTGGGTCAGGTGTGCTATAAAAAGGGCAATGTTTATTCTTTCTTTCAGCGTTGGCCAATGTCGACGTGCGCGCAGCCATAGCAAGGGGGGAACATGACTAGCCCACTGCAACTACTACTACTGCTCACTTGTCACCAATATCGTAGAAAACAATACCTCCAGTGCCCGCTCCAAACTCAGCACCTCCGCCAAAAATGAAGACTGTAATGTTCCAAAAAGTTTGCCACCCATAAACAGCGTTTCTCTGCCGACGCCGGCTGAGTGCAAATGAACTGCGGGTCCACCTGCTGCAAGCCCATCACTTCCGCCCCGGAGAGCACCGTCAAAGCTGAGACGTATATTTGTTTCCCTGTGTCCCGCCCTTGTTACTGCAAGCGCGTCCTCCTTGACCCAATTTGTGCCCATGTCCAACACTGCGTTTGCCGCGTGGTCGGCGGCGCAGTGGTACGCGCGGTAATCCCACTCTACGAACCCGGTCGTGTTCAGGCGCGGCAAGAAGCCCATGTTCAACAACCTCTGCAGCACGTTGCACACCTGGACGAAGATAGGGCGAAGCTCTGGAGACTCTATCGTTGCACGGCCGTTCAATACTGAGTCCAACAACTGGTTATCTATCTGTGTCCACAACCTCCATGAGCCTGCATTCCGCTCAAATTCTTTGTGGAAGTGGGAACATGCTGGCACGTCGTCCACGCCGGAGGTCAAGCGGATCTTTTTCGCTGGCAACTTCGTCATGTTCTCCCCCGCGCAAGAGTCCCCACTTCGCACGCAGCTGCTGACTGAAGTTGGCGAGGCGTGACATCCGAGCTGCCGAATCAGAGCAGTCATTCAACTGCTCCCTCCAACTGTTCCCCCAGACCTCCACGAAAGGACGTTCCCAAGACGTGGGCTGATTGCCAGAGCGGCCGCGGACGAGTCCCACCTTGCGGCGTTTGCTCTTGGACGTAAACGCCCGCAGCCCTTCCCGCCGCCGTGCGTTCCGGTGCGACCTCGGACGCTGAAGAATTGAGTCGCCCGGGCTGGCAGCGAACCAAGAATCTTTGAATGCGGCCTCGACTGTATATTTGCTTGCTCTTTGGGGCGTGCATGAGATGCCCGACTTCTTCATCCATGTTTCAATTATCTGGGCAGTCCGCTTGTTGTACTTGAAATTCCCTTCTCCCGGCTTCCTCTGGAGCCGCGGGATTTTCCGTGACATTTTCAACTCCCAGTGCTTTAACGCCCAAAGCAAACCAGGAGATATGCGCCAAGTGCCACATTTGAACAATGCAACCGAAGATGTCGTGTCATGCCACAACCGCAAACGCTTTGTGCACGAAAGGCCCGGGCTGGAGAGTGTGCCGCGATGTTTGTAATGGTGCGACTCTGCCTTGCCAGCGTTGGATGTCCACGACGCGAAGGGGGCGCCAGCTGGATCGAAGGTCACCCAACAACGCCACCTGTTCGACTTCTCCATGCGTGTGGCGCTCGCCATCTTGAACGATCGAAATGTCCCCGACGTCTGCTGCTGTCAGAGATCCGCCGCACAAGTACTCAAGCGAAATTTGCAGCCACTTCGAATGCCGATGGCTGGATGAGTCCGTGTGCGCCCCAATGGCCGCGTCGACGAAATTGACCATGGCCTGCAGCGTAGCTAAGCCAGCGGCGAACAACACAACGTTATCCAGCCAAATCGCATGGCTCAAGCAACGTTCTGGAGAACCGTCGTCACAAGGCAAGACAGAACCGATGCCTAACGATTCCCAATGTTTTTCACCACCAACTCCAATATAAATTCAGTCATCGCGTTCCACTCGTCCGGGGTTTCAGCTCCGCCTTGCTTCCCCCCCACGTGGGGAATCAAAAGGGGCAGAGACTCCAGCTAGATGTAAAGAGATCGTAGCACGTATCTGGTGGAGTTCGTGCATCAACAAGGCCGTGTCCCACTTGCCCACGCCCCTCGACAATGCAGACTCCATGATCAAGTGGTGCGGCATGGAATCGAGAGCCGTCGCGACGTCCTGTACTCCGATAGCCACCGGTAGTTTCCACGTGTCTGCGATGTAAAGACCCTCCCTTACTACTCCATTTAAGTCGGCCGTGGCCGCGTTCCTGCGGAATCCGTATGAGCTGACGCTGGGCGGCAAAAGCTGGTCGCGGATTCTCGGACGAAATGCACGAATGTACTGCCGCCTGAAGTCTGCAAGACTCTGTGCAAATCTTATCTTGGGAAAACCTATGAACTAAAGGATCCTCCAATACGGCGAGCTCTCCCAATGATCCAACGTACTGCTAAGATTGGCAAAATGTTCGTGAGGCCGGGCAATGGACAAAAACGGTAAAGCCTTGAATATGTCAGCCGGGTTCCCGTCAGCACCAGCAGCTCCGCCAGCTCTTGTACCTGCGACTGCATGCAACGTATCCCAAAACTCTAATGGTGTAGGCTTCCCCTCGCGGTCTGATGAAGATACCAACTCGGATAGCCGGGCTGCCTGCGTGGGAAATGTATTCGAATCATGGCCAAACCGTTGCTGCCCGAAGGTGCGCGCTGCTGCAAGCCACTCTGCCCTGTCATACGAAACTTGACCATCAATGGTTAAGGACGTCGGCGCAAAAATATCCGGAACAAATTTCTGTTGCAACGCGGATGCCTTCTGAGGCATGCGCCGTCTTCTCAATGATCGCACTTCAGCTCAAATCGTCTTCATCAACAACTTCCGAACAACAATATCCGTCTCCGCCCAGAGTTGGAATCTAAGTGGTCCGAGTCGTTGCCTGCATGCTGCCACTGGTTGGGCCATCAACTGAGCCTCCCATTCAGAGGGCATCGAAGCAATCTCGAATAACACATTCTCGAAACAACATAAAGTTTGGCTCAACACTTCTGGCCTCGTCATGAATTGCTGGAAAAATAAACGAACCTGGTCATCCTCGAAAGACTTCTTGGGGGGCTTCCGGGCAACTGCGTCTGCCTGTCGACCCATCGAATCTGGAGGAAAATGCCAGCGAAGAGCAGCCCAAACTGGACGATTATCCATCTTATTGGTGAGTGCGGATTCCGACTTGACATCTAAAACGTTCATGGCCTTCCCGTGCCCCGCTAAGCCCGGCGAGGCTGCCAATAAATCGTTCTGGGGCCGGTCCTGAAGTTTCCGCTTGAGTCCGCGCGTCCACCACTCTTCCGGGGAAGCGTCGTCCACAGAAGTGTTGAGAGCCCGGGTCCCCAAGGCCCCCATCCAAGACATAATGAGTTGTTGCATGCTCCCGCTGTGGGGTCGAAGTGGTGGCCTGACGGCGGGCCCCGTGATGCCATCCCAATTCGCGGGGGGCGTCGCATTGGCGTCGAATCCAGCTGCCGCCATCAGGTTCTGACCGAATGTGGCGACGCACTCCTTTCAGAACTGTGCAGTCTCCTCCCTGGCCCCATCGATGAAATCGGCTCCAAAAGTATTATCTTCGCAACTACTCTCGTGGATAAAGTGAACACTTAGATGTGAAATAAATGCCCCCCACCCCATCTCCAGAGCAAGATCGCTCCAATAACGACCATGCCGCTCCCATTTGATTCTCGGATTCAGGCAGCTCGGCACCGAGAAGCCACGATCGAATCCATCCCGCAGCTCGGCTTCGTCATCTTTGGACCGGCTCGTGCGGACAGTGAAACCAGTGAAACCAATGAAACCAGTCTGGTGTATGCATCGAATTCGTCCGAGTTTCATCGGTTTGCTATACGGGGCGCGGCTCGCAAGCAGATTCGTTGGCTCGCGATTGGCGGAGAGGCGAGAACATGCGATCTCTGCCGTCCCTCTTATCAGCCAAGTGGAAGATTCGCCCGTGGTTCTGATGCCACGAATTTTGGACAACTCCTGAAAGAAGTAAACAAGTTTCAGATTCGAGGGCGAGGGGCAAAGGTGTCCTGGTAGATCGTTGCGGCGCCGGATCAGGTATCTCTGCGGCAACCCGCTGGTCTCCATAACTTGAAATGCAATCGTTTTGTTTCGGATTGCAACGCTAGTTGTGAAACTCATTGCCCAGTTTTGATGAGCTGTCATTCTATTAACTCTTTTTCGAGTTGATTTATCCCAACCATCCTGTGATTTCGGGTCCTCGCTGTGAAGAGACAGCGCCCCGCGTTCCTTCTTTCCTCCCTCCCCCTTCTCCTCCTCGCCTCCCTCCTGCTTCCCCCCCCTCCTTGCCTCTTCCCTCCGCGCGTCTCTGCTTCGGCGCGCCCCTCGCGCGTTTCGTGGCCCCGTCGGTCCGCCGAAGGCGCCAATGGCTGCGTTCGCATGGGGCCACCGCGCCAATTTCGGAGCACCCCTCGCACGGTTCGCGGCCCCATAGGAAGCTCCACCAAAGCCCCCAGTGGCTGTGTTAGCGCGCGCCCGCCGCGCCCCAGTCGGCGCGCCCCTCGCGCTTTTCGTGGCCCCACAGGGGGCTCCACCGAAGGCTCCCGCTGTTGCGTTCGCATGCGTCCGCCGAACCAATTTCGGCGCACCCTTCGCGCGTTTCGAGGCCCCATAGAGAGCTCCACCGAAGGCCCCAGTGGCTGCGTTCGCACGCGCCCGCCGCGCCATTTTCGGCGACCCCTCGCGCCTTTCGTGGCCCCAAAGGGAGCTCCACCGAAGCCCCGTGTAGCTGCGTTCGCGTGCGTCACCCGCGCCCGTATCGGCGCGCCCCTCACGCGTTTCGTAGCCTCATGAGGAGCTCCACCGAAGGCGCCAGGGGCTGCGTTCGCTTCGCCCGCTGCGCTGCGCCCGCGTCGGCGCGCTCCCCGCGCGTTTCGCGGCCCCGTGGGGGGCCCGACCGAAGGCTCCAGCGGTTGTGTTCGCATGCGCCCGCCGTGCCCATGTCGGCGCACCCTTTGCGCCTTTCGCGGCCCCGGAGGGAGCTCCATCGAAGGCCCCAGTGGCTGCGTTCGCAAGTGTCCGCCGCGCCCGTGTCGGCGCGCCCATCATTCGACTCGTGGCCCCAGAGGCAGCTCCACCGAAGGCTCCAGTGGCTGCGTTCGCACGCGCCCGCCGCGCCCAATTCGGCGCGCCCCGTCGCGCGTTTCGTGGCCCCATGGGGAGCTCCACCGAAGGCCCCAGTGGCTGCGTTCGCATGCGCCCTCCGCGCCCGTATCGGCGTGCCCCTCGCGCGTTTCGTAGCCCCATTGGCAGCTCCACCGAAGGCTCGAGTGGCTGCGTTCGCGCGCGCCCGCCGCTCCAATTTTGGCGCGCCCCTCGCGCGCTTCGTGGCCCCATGGGGAGCTCCACCGAAGGCCCCAATGGCTGCGTTCGCGCGCGCCCGTCGCGCCCGCATCGGCACGCCATTCGCGCGTTTTGTGGCCTCTGTTTCGTGGCCCTCGTAGGGGCGCCACCGGAGGCCCTGCGGTCTGCGTCTGCATGCGCTGATCGCGCCCATTTCAATGCATTCCTCGTGCGTTTCGTGGCCCCATAGGGAGTTCCACCGAAAGTTCCAGCGGTTGCGTTCGCATGCGGCTGCCGCGCACATATCGGCGCCCGCCCGCGCGTTTCGTGTCCCGAAGGGAGGCCCCATCGACGGCCCCTCCACGCGCCCGCCGCGCCCTTCTGGGCGCGCCCCTCGCGCGTTCCGTGGCCCCGTAGAGAGCTCCTCCGAAGGCCTCAGTGGCTGCGTTCACATGCGCCCGCCGAATCAGTGTCGGTGCGCCCCTCGCGCGGTGTGTGGCCCCATAAGGAGCTCGACCGAAAACTTCAGTGGCTGCAGCTTTGGGGCCTTCGGTGGGGCGGGGCCGCGAAACGCGTGTTGGGTGCGCCGGAATGGGCGCGGCGTGCGCGTGCGAGCGCAGCCGCTGGGGGCTTCGGCGGAGCCCCCAATGGGGCCGCGCAGCGTGTGGGGGGCGTGCCGACCGACATGGGTGCGCGGGCGCGTGCGAACGCAGCAGCTTGGGCCTTCGGTGGGGCCCCCCTATGAGGCCGCGGAGCGTGTGGGGTGTGGGCAGACATGAGCGCGGCGGGCGGGCGAGGACGCAGCCCTGCGGTTGAGCTCCCTATGGGGCCGCGAAGCGCGCGAGGGGGGCGTTGATTTTTTGGGCTGGCGCTGATGGCAGAGGCGCGCGAGGGGGGGGCAGGGGGGGGGGGAGGAACGCAGGGCGCTGTCTCTTCGCAGCGGGGGCCAGCGCCGCAATATTGTTGGGGAATAATCCTTGCGAAAGGCCCAGGCGCATGCAGGTGTGACTACCGTTGTTGCGGGTGTCGCCTTGGGGGGGCGTCCTCAGGGGGCCGTGGGGCATGCGAAGGGTGCGCCGACGTGGGCCGGGGCCGCCATGTGGTCGCTGCCACTGGGGCTTTGGGTGGGGCCCACTGTGGCGCCGCGAAGCGTGCGAAGGGTGCGTCGCAATGGAGCGGGGCCGCCGCTGGGGCCTTCGGTGGGGCTTCCTATTGGGCCGCGAAGTGCTGTGCTGAATGGGGGTAACGCATGCGAGCGCCGCCGCCGGTGCCTTAGGCGGAGCCCCCTATGGGGTGGGGGCGGCGCGTGCGAAAGCCGCCGCCGATGGGGCCCCCCACGGGGCCGTGCAGCGCTGTGCTGGGCGCGGGAGACGCATGCGAACATCGCCGCTGAGGCCTTCGGTGGAGCTCCCTGCGGGGCCACGAAGCGCTGCGCTGGGCAGGGGAACTGCATGCGAAAGCCGCCGCTGTGGCCTTCGGTGAAACTCTGTGCCGGGCGGGGGGGGCGCGTTGGAACGCCGCCGCTAATGCCTTCGGTGGGGCTCCCTGTGAGGTCGCGACGCATGCGGGCGGTGCCGCTGTGGCCTTAGGTGGGGCTCCCTATGTGGCCGTGAAGCGCTCTACTGGGTGGGGGTGGCGCATGCGGGCGGTGCTGCAGAGGCATTCGTTGAAGCTCTTTATGGGGCCACGAAGCGCTGTGCTGGGTGGGGGTGACGCACGCGGACGGTGTCACTGGGGCCTTCGGAGGATCTCCCTGTTGGGTCGCTGAACGGTGTGCTGGGCGGGGGTGCGCATGCGGGCGGTGCCAATGGGGGGTGTGGAGCTCCCTATGGGGCAGCGAAATGCTGTGCTGGGTGTGGGTGCCGTATTCGGGCGGTGCCGCTGGGGCCTTCGGTGGAACTCCCTATGTGGCCACGAAGCGCTGTGCTGGGTCGGGGTGACGCATGCGGGCGGTGTCAATGGGGCCTTCGGTGGAGCTCCCCAGTGGGGCTACGGAACGCGGTGCTGGGTGGGGGTGTGGGTGGCGCGTGCGGGCGGTGCCGCTGGGGCCTTCGGTGGGCCCCCCAATGGGGCCACGAGGCGCTGTGCTGTCTGGGGGTAGCGCGTGCGGGCGGTGCAGCGGGGGGGAGGGGGGGGGGGGGATTTAAACAATGAAGGAACGAGTGAGTGACGCGGGGCACTGTCTCTTCAACGCGAGGACCCAATGCCGCAACATGCATTGGGCAAACACTCAATACTGCCCGGGAAGATGGCTGGGGGACTGCGTGGCGAGGGTCGCAATCTCATTGCTGGGCGAGGCGGGCGAAAAAGCTCGCAGCCCAGAGTCCGACGCGCATGGGGATCCTTGGAAGCCAGCCGAGCCTTGTGGGTACATTCGGGTTGCGAACCAATGTGCTTTCCCAATCGCACAACAACAAACGCGCAAGTGGCGCTGCAACTGCGACGAACGCAATGGATCTGTATCTGGCGAGACAAAATCACACCATTTCCTTGCATCCTGTCTTGAATCGTGTTGGAGGCCCGTGTCGGAACGATCAAACGTAATGCCACCCTCTACGTGGATTGCATTCAGCAGGCCATTTCCTTTTAGGCGTCGGTCTGCAAGCTCATGGGAGTAGCTTTTTCAACAGCGGAAAGCACCTGCGGATTCAGGGCGTTGACGAGGGAACACAGCGCGCATTCTGCACGGTGCAGAATAGTGTATCAGGGGGCGCCTTGACTGCGCAGTCCAAGGCAGTCTTGATATTTCGATGTCAGGGGCAGATTCGCCAGACAGAGTAAGCAGGCACATCGCCTACAATTATTGTGGGACCTCAGAAGAAGGCTCGGTTTGACAGGCATATGGCGGAATCGTGGTTCGACAGTGTGTGGCGTCCTCGCGTCGAATCCATGCCTCTCAGATGTCAGATCGCAACGACACTATTGGCCACAGACAATATAGATGAATACTCAACGACAATATGTCGCGATTCTTTGACAGAGATGCAGACGCCAGCACATGTCGGAAAACCTGGGCAACACACGCGCATATGGCAAATGGTGGGCCGGTGGGTTGGATCAAGTCTTCAGGACCTCATGTCGCGCATCCAAGACGAAGGGCTCGCTCAAAAGAACACCGCGCAATAATGGTATCATATGTTCGCCTCAAACAAAATATTGCACATAGTGAGGATTGCTGCCTTGGCCGGGTGTCGCTGGTTAAATGCCTATGCGGATTCCCAAGCTGAAGCCGCCGCAAGGTCTGGATTGACTATTCTACTTGACCAGGAAGGTGCAGGCCCAGTTGCTATAGAGGGCGTTCAGGAATATAGCATTCCGAAATACACTTGGACTCCTAGTGATCATGAGCTGTTCGCTAACTGACGCGAAATAGCGCGTCAAGGTGATAAAGAGGAAAGCTCCGAAGAGGCGGCCATGTCAAGTTCATCTGCGAGCGAAATGCGGAGAACCCGCTCCGCCATCTGAGCCCGATCGTCAGCGCACGACGACAACTGTCCTCGCAACGCTGCCTAGCGACGAGGAATCAGACTAAGACCAGTTCGACGCATCGGTAGTTCCACCTCCGCCTGCAGTTGACGATCCTGGAACCCGCGATGTAATTAGAAGGTCTAAAACATGACGCCAGAACTCGGAAAGTGATGGGCCACGCCGTACGTCATTGCAGAAACTTTTGGCGGCATAACCTTTGATTTGTCGGGAAAACGATTACGCGGGATACGTTGCGCTCTGTGTTGTCTGATGTTTTGTGTCCATGGGCGATTTCAATGTCTACTTTCATCAAGCTTCGTTTGAATTTATGATGTGCAGCTTCATGGTGCTCTCAGCTTTCCTTGGGCGAATCAAACGGTACTTATGATGATGGGTGAGTGAAACTGAACAACAAAACGCATACATGTTATTCCGAAGCAAAGCTACATACATAAATACATAAAGTAACACAGCAGAAGCGAACATGGTTGTTTTAGGGAAGCTGTTGAGGGGCGGCGCCGTCGAACAAACAACTTAGCGTATTATCTTTTGTTTAAAGCCCAAGGTTCCGTAGATTTCCAGACCCACAGCACTTGTTAAGAAAACGAAGTTTACAGAGTTTCTTTATAATTCCGAATAGCGCCCAGCGCATCACAGAGCGCCTGCTGAGGGCTCAAGCTCGGGCCTCCATCAGTGGACAGCGTATCTGCTCATCGAAACTATCCTGGGTGCGTTAGGAACTAAACGTGCTGATCGCTTCTTTCAATGGAAGGGGAGGAGGAGGAGGACTAGGATGATGATGATGATGATGATGATGATGATGAGGAGGAGGAGGAGGAGGAGGAGGAGGAGGAGGAGGAGGAGGAGGAGGAGGAGGAGGAGGAGCAGGAGGAGGAGGAAGGAGGAGGAGGAGAGAGGAAGGAGGAGGAGGCGGAGGAGGAGGCGGATGCGGAGGCGGAGGAGGAGGAGGAGGAGAAGGAGGAGAAGGAGGAGGAGGAGGAAAAGGAGGAGGCGGAGGAGGACGACTGCGACGACGCCGCGGCTAGCGCCGCTGCCTCCGACCTCTGCGCCGCTGCCTGGGCCACCGGATGGCCGAAACGAGTTGGGGGCCGCGCTGAGGTCGGGTGCGTGGCCCGCGAGCGTCACGGGCTTCAGCTGCTTGTTGAGCCGGTACACCAGCGGCACGCCTGCCGCGGTTGTGGCTTCGCCGCCATGGTTGCTGTGGCCGTCGCGGTCATCGTTTTCGTTGTAATCGCCGCGGCTCCCAGGGTTCCTCCCCCCCTCCTCCTCCCCGTCGCTTCCTCCTCTGCAGTTACACAATATGAATACTACTCTCCTCTCTCCCCTGATGGCGTCTGGGAAATGGCCGGTCCCCCTCCGCGTATGGGGTTTTCTACACACGAGATTCCCAGGACACGGGTTTTCGGTTGGTATTTTTTTGAGATGCTGCTCTCGCTGACGCACCAGTCTCATTTTCGGGCTATCGCTCGTTCCGAATTGTGCTCCCACTGCAGCGCTGGCCTCATTTCCTCGCTTCTGGTCGTTCCGAATCGTGCTCCCGCTGTAGCGCTGGCGTCATTATTTCCAGCGCCATGCCACGGAAAGGTTTTCGATCCTTCCAGACAGGCCCCCAAATCCGAAAAATGCCCCCCCCCTCACCCGAAAAAAACACCCGAAGTGATTGCACATTCGATGCCGACTCGTTGATTGTCTGCGCCGCAGAAGCCCCCCCCCGCTTTGGGGCGTCGCCTCGCCATGCTATGTCAGGCTACGCGTCCTCGTTTCCGCGCTTCCTTATTCATGCCAAATGCTGCTCTCGCTGAAGCGGTGGCCTTATTTTCGGGCTACCGCTCGTTCCGAATTATGCTCCCGATGCAACTCTGGCCTGATTTCCGCGCTTCCGCTCGTTCCGAATCGTGCTCCCGCTGCAGCGCTGGCATCATAATTTCCAGCGCCATGCCACGGCATGGTTTTCGATCCTTCCAAGCAAGCCCCACCATCTAGAAAATACCCCCACGAAAAAACCATCCGAAGTGATTACACATTCGGTGCCGATTCGTTGATTTTCTGCGCCGCAGAAGCCCCCCCCTGGCTTTGGGGCGTCGCCACACGATGCTATGTCAGGCTACGCGTCCTCATTTCCGCGCTTCCGCGCTAGGTTTATTTCGAAATGCTGCTCTCGCTGAAGCGCCAGTCTCATTTTCGGGCTACCGCTCATTCCAAATCGTGTTCCCGCTGCAGCGCTGGCCTCATTTCCGCGCTTCCGCTCGTTCCGAATCGTGCTCCCGCTGCAGCGCTGGCGTCATTATTTCCAGCGCCATGCCACGGCATGGTTTTCGATCCTTCCAAATAAGCCACAACATCTAGATATCAGCCAGTGTTGACTCCAAATAGATAGGAGGACAGGGGGAGGACGAGAGGAGGATGGGAGGAAGACGACAGGAGGACGGGAGGAGCAACATCAAGCAAGCGCAAGCAAGAACCAGCGATTAAGTGCAAGCAAGCAAGGGCAATCAAGAGCAAGCAAGCGAGAGCAAGCACGCAAGAGCAAGCAAGCACGTGTCATTGGAAAAAGGGGTGGTGCAATTGGAAAAAGGGGGGCGTGCCATTGGAAAAAAGGTGGGTCCTAAAGACCAAGTGCTTATGATGAGCTAGGACTCCTATAGGGCAAGCCTATTTGGAGAAAACTGCCCCCCCCTCCGAAAAAAAACATCGGAAGTGATTACTCTTTCGGTGTCGATTCTTTGATTGTTGGGCCGCAGAATCCCTCCCTCATTTTGGGGCGTCGCCACGCCATACTATGTCATGCTCCGTGCTAATTTTCAACACCACGCTATGCCATGTTAATGCTATGCCACGCTACGACATCCGATTGTGCGAATAGGGAGGAGATCTGCGCCATGGTAAAGGATGGGGGGAGGGGTAGGACGCCAGATATGACGCGAGCGCACCTAGCCTGTCAGTCCCCCTCCTCCTCTTCCTCCTCCTCCTTTTCCTTTTCCTTTTCCTCCTCCTCCTCCTCCTTCAGCCGTTTTGGCCCAGGACGATTTCTGGGCCTGCGACTGCGAACTTCAAAACGGCGCTGCAGTCGCGAATCATTGTTGCTCCGGTGCACACCCGAACCATTCCGCAATCATGTCGGGGCCTTGGGCCCAAAGTAAGGCACCCTACCGTCCGACCTTTTGGACATGTCGGGCGTGCGGCTGCGGGAAGAACAACATGGAGTGGTGGTGGTGCAAGCACTGCAAGTCAGGCTTCGTCTCTGAGGGCGGTTCGCTTTTTCTGATCGCGATGGTCATGGTGAGTCTCAAGCTTGGTCTGTGCAGCTTCCAATTCCTGTTGGACCCGTTGGGCGCTCCAGCGGGTGGCCTACACTCCCTTCGCGTGATAAGATCAACACCGACGGCCTCGCGATGGACAAACTCTCTTCATTGCAGGCGATCGCCACGAAACAAGGGCAGTCCGAGCTGGCAAAGTCGTACGAGGTCGCCAAACGAGTTCTGCAAGCCAACCTGGTGCCCAAGCCAGAGGCCAGCTTGCGGACCCGTGCTTCGCAGGCCCAGTCTAAGATTAAGCAGCTGGAGAAGCGCCTGCGCAAGGAGCTGGACAAGCTCGACCGCTGGCAGGAAAAAACTCAGGAGCTCCAGGACTGTATTCGTGCGCTGCCGTCCGAGTTGGACGAGAACGAAACGAAGTGCAAAGATCTCGTGGGTCAGATCAGGGACGAAGTCGCTCGCGAGCCTGCTGCTGAGCAGGCCAATCCACCAGCCATCAGTCTCAAGGCCCTCGTGGAGGGCGACGAGCTCAACCTTCAGTTCCATGCTGACCTGTTCGCGGGCTTGGACGAGTACGACCTCGCGGCCGAGGACCAGTCGCAGCTCGCTGACAGGAAGAAGTTGCTGCAGACGGGCTATCGGGACATGGCCAAGAAACTCTTGGGCGAGGCGGCGTCGAAGCTCCAGAAAGCCAGGGAGGAACATCAGCAACACCTCGCTCGGATGCCCAAAAAGAGGAGGCGCGCCGCGGATGGCGTCGACGCAGCAGGTGCGCCGGTCTCCCGCGCTGTGGCAGCGGGAAGCGCCGAGGGCGAGGCCGCAAGCCAAGCCGCTGGCCCCGCAGGCAATGCGCGAGGAGCTGCTGCAGGCTCGGAGGTCAACGTTGCGCCGCCTTCTGGGGCCAATCCTGAGCTTCGCACTCGCCTTCGCCGCGCCTTGGGGGACCAGCCCCCGCAGGGCAACTGGGCTCCCCCGTCCAGGCCCACGGGCGGGGGGTCATGATCACGTAACTCCGATTCAGTTCAAGTCTTCCTCGTACGGGCCTTCAGTAGGCCGAGGGTTTGGTATAAGGGGCCAGGCGATCTCATCTCGTGTCGGTGTGGGCTCCAATTTTGATTTCTTCCAGGTGGCACCGACGCCGTCCCACGATCGTCTCAACCTCATTTTTGAAACCGTGCTGGTTTCAACTTATTTTTTCTGCTCCGAGGGACTCTCGAACAGAAGCGTGGACATCATGAGCGCTATCGGCCGCCTTCAAGATATCCACACAGCCGAAATGCTGATCGCTGGAGATTTCAACATGTGCTCAGATATTCTTCTTTCTAACGGATTCCCCGAGCGACTCTCGGGGCAGCTGCTCGCGCCTGACGGCGACGGCGCGTGCCTTGCCGCTGGAGGGATGAGAACGCTGGCTTTCTCTGCCGCCTCCAAGGGCCCAGCGAGGACGGTCCAGGAAGTCTCTGTCGTGCGCAGATCGTGCATCGCCCCTCACCTGCCAGCACGGCTTGTTCTTCACGAGCGCGCGGCCTCCCTGCAGGCTCTGGTGTTCGACGCGCCCCCTCCCATCCCTGTGGTTCGCCCCATCGGCCCTGCGAGGGAGTCCCCATCCTGGAAACGAGTGGAAGCTTTTGGAAGAGAGGTGTTGTCCAGGCTTGTTCCTGGCCAGTCGACGCAGGGCTTCCCTGGGGCCCTCGCGCATCTGTGCCGCGTGTGGGGTGTGCTCGCCGAGTGCGAAGTCGCTGAGATGGCCCATGCTAAACTCCCTCGATACGGCGCTAGAAGTCGCTTCCCCCCCCCCCCCCGGTTGAAATGGGCCCCCTCCCCCCCGCTCCGCCCCCTCCCCACTGCCGCCATTCTCTGGCCCAGCCAGCTGTCTGGCCGCAGCCTTCGGGCTGCCCTCGCGCTGCGCGGCCTAGCCTGGCGCTGGTGCTCCCGGTGGGGCTCTTCGGTCAAGTCGTCGGTTCCCGCCCAAGTTCGTAGTCGTGGTCCATTTTGTCCACGGCTCTCCAATTTACCATGCACGGGGTCCCGCCCTCCTCCATGCAGCACCAGATTCTGCCGGCCTTGGTGGGCGTTGGCTGTGCTTTGGTGGTAAAGACTTCTTGCCTTGCGCAATTGATCTCTCCTGGTCTTCCGATGACTTCACGTGGGGTGCCTTTGCCTGGTTTTCTTCCTCACCTTGCCCTGGTCGCCCTTCCGGGTGGTTCATTTTCGACCACGCCCACGCATCGTGCCCACAAAGATTTCGACAACGTTCGTTCCTGGACGTCCTGTTCGTGCACGGCGGCACGCGCATGGCGGTCTTCACGGCCCGCGCGTGCCCAGCCCTCCTCTGTCCCCCCCCGCTTCGCTCTCCGCCTATGTCTCAATTAGTGTGCCTGCGTCCCAGCGCATTCGCCAAAGACGGGGGGGGGGCCGGAGACGCCAGCGGCGGATCAGAAGATGCAAGTGGACACGAGCGAAGTGGGCCCGCACCAATGAAGCGTGAACCCCTGCCAATCCGAATCAATAGGCGGCGGGGGCAGGGTCGGATTTCGCCACTTGTCCTCTAGGTCGAGACCTTTGGACGTGCTTTGCCTCTCTTTGGGACCTCCAGAAGCCTCTAGATGGGCCTCCAGCAGGGGACCCCTGGGGACATCCAGAGATACCGGGAACTTCTGGAGACCTCGTCCGCCGAGGAGGCCAGGGGCGGCCTCCCTCGCCCGCGTGGTACCGCAGAGAGCGGCGCCAGCGCGCCGCGGCGCGGCGCCGCCTGCGAGCGGCAGGCGACCTGGACAAGCTGAAGAAGCACCACGGCAGCAGCCCGCCGTCAGCCACAGCAAGCATGGCTCGACGAGGAGGCGCACAGTACACGGTGTGCCGCAGCTGCAACAAGTGGACCTACGACAGCACGTTGGCCAAGAACGGATGGAAATGCTGGCGCTGCAACAAGCTGGTCAAAAAGCCGAACTACGTCAAAGAGCAGGAGCGCCAGCAGAGCGGCGACGCCAGCAGCAGCAGCAGCAACCAGCAGTCGCAGGAGATGACCAAGATGATGACGACGCTGGGTCAACAGCTCCAACAGATGGGATTGGGTGCCAACGCAGCGGTGACAGCGCTGGGAGCACAGCTAACGACGCTCGCCCAAACGCTGCAACCACTTCGTCCTCAGCAACCTGCTGAACTACGATGTACGGCAGCGGCGAGGGCGCAGGAGGTGGCCTACAACGAGTTCCACAAGGCCTGCGACGAGCACAGTAGACTGCAAGGACTCGTCGCGAAGGCGTACGAGGACATGGTCGAGAAGGGCAAGGCGCTCGAGCAGGCGAAGGCCAACCTGAACGAGATCATGATGGAGAACAAGCCGAAGAGCCTCCTGGAGCAGCTCCTCAACTCCTCCGAGCACGAGCTGCAGCAGAACGGGGTCATCGATCTGGACATGGAGGACGTGCTGCAGGGCGACGAGGACGAGGAGCTGAAGACAGAGATCTTGGCGGCCAAGCAGGCAGCCATCAGAGACCTGCAGGCGGGGGCGCAGAACTACGCGGGTCAGATCAAGGCACGCATTGACGAGGCCAAGGCGATGGCCATGGCCGATGCGACGAGGCTCAGGGAAGCCAAGAAGCGCAAGACCACGGACCAGCAGCAGCAGCAGCAGCAGCAGACAGCCGCATCTTCAGCAGCTTCGGCGAGCGCACCATCAAGTACGCCAGCACCGACGCCAGCTGAGGGGACCCCTACAACACCAGAGCAGCGCGATGAGCTCCTCCAACAGATCCGCGAGGGGAAGTTGCCTCCTGCAGTGCCCAACTAGAAACGACTGCGGGGTGGCATGACAGCCAACCGCTCGGCCACCCCAGAGCAGCGCACAATATTTGTTGGCAATATCACTACATGGGGACCAAAAGTAACTAAGTGGCTACGGGATGGTCTACTAGCGCACCGACCCAGCGGACGGGCTCTGTACGACGGCTACTTGTTACAGGAAACGCACCTCAAGCACCACGAGCTCCAGCATACCGAGGCAACTCTCGCAACACTGGGGCTCAAGGCTTGTTTTTTTCAGCTTCACGGCAGTCGAGGACATCGGAGAAGGGCTCCCATGGCGGGGTGACTGCAATGGTGAAGAACAATTTCAGAACCAAGTTTTTTCCGCGAGATGGCGGTGAAGGGCAGCGCGTCGTCCTCGACGGCAGGCACATCACCTCTCGCCAGAGCCGAGCTCCTCAACTTCACGGACTGATCCCGATGCTCTGGCACATGAAGGGCTACTCCATTGTCGTCATCAGCGTCTACTTGGAGACCAAGCAGCCCCTCAAGTCAGGCACCAACGCGGACAGGTTGAAGGAGATCGGACAGTTTCTGCGTATACTGAATCTTCCTTGGATATTGGCAGGCGACTTCAACGTCACGCCATCCACATTCAACGCCTCAGGATGGCCAGAAGCGCCAGGAGGCAACATCCTCTTCATCGGCGATCAGGCGGCCACGTGCTTCAAGAAGGACGCGACGCCATCGCTCATAGACTACCTTGTGGTCAGCCCTTCGGCTCGACAACCTATACACTCATTGAGACCAGTCAGCGACGTCCCATGGGGACCGCGCATCGGCCAGGTCATCACGCTGAAGGGCGAGGCCATGACGAACCTCACTCGGCAACTGACCATGCCACATCCATTCCGACACCTGCGTCTACCACAGCAACCACCAGACCCTCAAAGCAAGCGACAACGGCAGCGAGCAGAGCATGTAAAGAAGCCGCACACCAGCACGCAAGACGACAGCAACAGCTGCGAGAACAACACCACACAATACGACAATTTCGACGACGACGATTTCATGAACCAAAGATGGGAGGCGCTGTCACCGAATGGTTGGACAAGACATCCAAGCACGCCAGCAACGACAGCAGCAGGCTCGAGACCCAGAACTACAATGGACGAGGACTTCGACCCCATGGACTTCGACGAAATAAACGCCGACCTCATGGACGACGGCATGGACGGAGAAGGCCCACCACGCGATCAGGAGAGAGCCGAAGGCGCACCCACCGAAGCAGAAAATGACAACGACAGCGAGCTCGAGAACTTCTTCATGAGCAAGAAGGACGAGCCGAAGCAACTACCAGCACAATCACCCGACGCCGACACCAGGACCATGCATGAGCTCTGGTGCGAGACCGGGTACGACCACGGCACCACTACTGCTACTGCAGCACCAGCATACATCACGGACAGCGCAGCATACCATGCAATCCAAGAAGATCACCACGAAGCCAGCCACATCTTCCACACGCTCACGCAGCACATGGAGAACTTCTATTGCAAGGCATACAAGATTCACGAGAGCGAGCAGAAGCGCTACAGAGGAAGAGGACAGCCTTACCAGCTCAAACAATGCATACAAAAAGAACGCGGGATACGTCTACCAAGGTATGCCACATGCACGGCCAACTGGTGGGCTCGCGCTGAATCCTCCCTCACGGCGCTACACCGTCTAAGACAACGAGGAGTCGGACGCGAAGAGGTGCACGCCCTGGAAGCTTGTTGTCGACACCTGGCACATGACGGAGTACCATCAGCAGGAGCCAAATCAACACGCACCGGAAGATTGCACCGAGCACTTTGGAAAGACCGACTCACCAACATCCAGGACGTACCTACCGACACCATCGAAGGCATGGCTACGCAGGCAGCACAGGAAGCAATCCAAGCGATCAGGCGTGACTTGAGATGCAACGCACGCGACTACACGACTTGGCTAGCCAACAGCTGCGACAACGGCACCATGCACAAGATGACGAAACCCAGCATGCGGCATGAGGACGAAATGATGGACGGCATCGTGACAGCGACCTCCACAATTGAGCGTATAAACCTCATGCGCACGACGTTCAGCAACATCTGGAGCGACGCCCACGGCGACCGCATCACCCACACTCAGCGGCTCAAGGATCTACGGGAACAAGCCCTGACGACCCCATCCACTACATGGAGCAGGGTCAATTCGACGAGGCCATCGTCGGCATACCTGACAAGGGACGAGGTACGGACCGACTCAACACCAGCGGCGCACGACGACTACCAGCAGCAGGCAGAGACGAGATAACCCAGCTACTGAACACCATCGACCGAGACGTGACATGGCCGTGGCAAGCACTCCAGGCCATAGTCATGATCCAGCCCAAACCAGCCACCGCCAAAGGAGCAAGCGCACTCGCCGACGGCGGCGACCGCGCACTGGCGCTTCTGCCTTGGATCTGCCGAACCTGGGAGCTCATGCATCGGGACATGGTACGACTGTGGGCTAAAGAGATAGAGGAACCATGGGATGCAGCGGTCGCGGGCAACAGCTGCCTGCGAGAAGCCATGCTGCGAGCCCTCGGGGACGAGATCGCGGACGCCTACAGCATTCGGGCAGCGACGACGCTTCTCGACATCAAGAGGTTCTACGACTCGCTCAATTTCTGCAAGATCGCCATGGCCGCAAACCAACTCGGATTCCCCAGCAGGATCCTCGCACTCTCCATGCAGATGCACCTCTCGGTGCGATTTCTGCGCCTCAATGGCTGCTACAGC
This sequence comes from Prorocentrum cordatum, assembly GCA_963575745.1. Lineage (NCBI taxonomy): Eukaryota > Dinophyceae > Prorocentrales > Prorocentraceae > Prorocentrum > Prorocentrum cordatum. The sequence continues at coordinate 76,621 of CAUYUJ010018796.1, read as the reverse complement.
GAGCCGGTATATGCAAGCCGCTCCATTTTGGCAGGGGCCAGGCACTCGAACAACCTCGCGCGAGCATTGATATACGTCGTCCTGCGACAGTGCAGCAGCAAAATCACGAAGACTCAGCCTAGAACATGGTTCGACGACATCGGTGTGCAGCTGTACGGTTCCAAGGATACCCTGGTGCGAGACGCCGTCGACTCGACCAAGACGCTACACGAAGCACTACAACAGCAAGGACTTGAGGTTGCGGCAAAGTCGGTCATCATCACGACGCACATGAAGGACGTCAAAGAGATCATCAAACGACTAGCGGACCTCAACATTCACATCGACGGCAACACCGAAGGGCGCGACCTCGGCATCGACAGGGGCAGCCGTACATGCACACTACGACGGACGCACCACGCACGCAACAAGAAGGCTTGGGCAAGAATGAACCTGGTTCGCACCCGCTTCAGAAGGGCCGGACGGCACAGAGTGAGAGGAGTGCTAGCCCAAGGGGCCATGGCATCCCTGCTGTATGGGGCCAAGGCGTACGGAGCATCGCCCAACGAGAGACTGCAGACGCGTCGACACTACGCACGAGCACTACGACGAGCTTGGCCAGGCAGATGCCTGACAACCCTCATTGCAGTTGAAGGAACAGACCCTGAGGTACTTATTATTAAAGCACAATTTACAGCATGGCTTGATATGTGGACGGCATCCCACGAAGTACGACAACGTATTCGACGAGCGTGGCCGAAGATCAAGTCCAGACTACAGCAACAACCGCATGGACTACGATGGCAACGCAGGCGCGGCATTATTGCCGCACTCATCACCACGTTGGAAGACCTGGGCTGGGACCCTCAGCGCGCCGACTACTGGATTGACCCCCAGGGCGACGGGTGGCTGCTCAGGGAGGGGGGGCGCGCACGGAGACCCAACCGACGTCATTGACGCGCTGACCAGCCAGGTCGAGCTTCAGCAATGGAGACAGGCCAGCAAGCACCACAACGGCAGCGGCCTCGAGAACGGCGCCGACGTGCAGGACCTCATCAGCCACCTCCAGCACCTCGACCGACGGGGCAAGCACCAACGACACGGAGCACTCTTGGCTGCTGCATGCGCTGGGACTTGGCCACGGCAGCGCATCACAGACGCCTACGGCACGCCCAACCTATGCGAACGTGGAGCGCCTGACGACGACTACCATCGCATCTGGGGGGACTGCCCACAGAGACGACAGCGCATTATATACGAACGAACAGAGCACCTCAAAGAGCGAGCAAAGGAGGGCATCGAAACGAACGCAGCCTTCTGGCTCAGAGGCACTACTCCACGACCCATGACCTGTCCACCACCATGCACTACGGAACCCTCGCGCACCTGCTACGGCGACATCCAGCACGGCCAACAGATCGAAGACGACACCCCACTACCACTTCTGCGGGGACGGCAGCGGAGGAGCCATGTCAGCAGACCGACGGTACCGTAGGTGCGGATGGGGATGGGCTTGCATGAGCCACACGACTGTACGAGCAACTATGCGGGGTCCACTGCCAGGACCAAGACAGACGAACAACCGAGCGGAGATGTGGGCACTACTCAGCGTGTTGCAGAACTCGCAGGGTCCCATCATCTATTGGACGGACTCAGAAGTACTGATGAGGAACTGGAGGCGCAAACGACACAGGACCAAAGAGTACCACTTCGGCAACGGCGACATCTGGATGAGGATAAAGGACGCCATCGACCATCGGGGAGGAGGTGACGAATCCATCATGATAAGACATGTGCAAAGCCACTTCGAATGGGAAGACGCTCGACGAAGAGATACCCCAGAATGGGCGTGGCTCGGCAACAGAGCAGCAGACGAACAAGCCGACACAGCAGCAGAAGAGCACGCCATACCTGCAGCACAGCTCGGATGCTACGAGTGGGTGCGAGCGGTCGGCAACCTGGTCAGACAGCGTATCACACAAGCCACCCTGGACTGCATGGAACGACGACCTCCAATGAATTGGGAAGTTCGGGCGAAACTAAGGAGAGAAGCTAAATTGCGAAGACCACCAGCACCAACTCTCGACGAGCTGGCAACACAGAGCTTGCACCAAGTACAACCGACTCCGACGGGATGGCGCTGTGGAGCATGCGCACAGTCTGTCCTCCGACGACGAAGAACAACAGCAAGATGGTGGCTTCTCTCCCCATGCAGCATCACGACGACAGCAAAGAAACCACCGCTAACTCTCAAAGGACGCCAAGCACACCACCCCCACCAGATGGAATGGCACAAGCGAGACCAAAGGGTACTACTGCTACAACTGCGGCAACGTGGCGAAGCACTACATATCGGAAAAACTCGGGCAGGAGTGTGCACCACCTCCACCTAAGTCACGGGCCGATTATGTGGTGAGGGCAAGAGGAAAGCACGCCAACGAACAGCCGACAAACACAACCACGACTCCAGCAACATCAAGTAGTGCAAGGACCGCGACGGCACCGAGCACTGACTGACACTACGCAGCACAGACTGACGCTACCAGCACCGACTGACGCAGCTCAGCACTGAGTGCACGACGGCAGCACTGACTGACGTATCAGCATATTGACAAGAGCGGTCACGACAAGCACGACGGCATCGAGCCCTCGCGCATGGACAGCAGGGCCAAGATGAAGCACAACATCATCCTGGACAGGGAGACCTGCGGCTCCATGGAGGTCTGCGGCTAAGCCTGAGAGGCCGTGAAGAGGCCCGCGGCGGCCGCCGCCGCCCCTGCTGGACCGCAGGCAGGAAGGGAGGGGACGTCGTCCTGGGGGGAAATCTCGGAAATCTCCTCGACGTTTTTCAAACAAGTATTCGCGGATGTGGATTTTCGGACAGGAGGAGGAGGAGGAGGAGGAGGAGGAGGAGGAGGAGGAGGAGGAGGAGGAGGATGAAGAGGAGGAGGAGGAGGAGGAGGAGGAGGAGGAGGAGGAGGAGGAGGAGGAGAGGAGGAGGATGAGGAGGAGGAGGAGGAGGAGGAGGAGGAGGAGGAGGAGGAGCGCGGGTAGCCTGAGGCGAGCGTGTCTCCTGGGCCTCAGGGGGCTCAACCGCCGTGCGGTAGGTGGAAGATTTGGCTAGCGCACGACGGGAGCACGGGTAGCAGCCAGCATCGCGTTTGGCTGGCTGGAAGTGGCCGTTCTGTACTTATTATTAACGTGGAGCGCGAAGACTATGCGTCGGATGGTGGCCTGGAGCGACATATCGCTCGGCACAGGCGGGTAGGCTGCTGCGGGGCTTAGCCCCCAGCTCGTCAGCGTGCTGATGATGTGTGGGGGATCAGGAGACCAGAGGAGGGTCAAGAGGCGAGGACAGGAGAGGTAGTGGGGGAATGAGTCTGGCTGCTCGCAGCGGCCGAATGCGCAGCTGCGCGGCGCGAGCACGTGCATGCGGGCGGTGGTCGTCCACCCGCCGGCCAGGGTCTTGAGTGTAGCCCATCGCCAGCTGGGGCGGACGCTGCGCAAAGAGTTGGCGAGCGACTCCCGTCGCTCGGACAGTACCTCGGGTGCAATCTGTAGACCCCACGCGCCAATCCGCTTCGCGAGGGTGACCTTGAATGGCGAGGCGAATGCGGACTTGTGGAGGGGTGGCGGCGCGGCGGCTGGGCTTCCAACGCCAAGGCCTTGTCCGCCTGCGCTGCGCAGTGAGCGGCTTGCACTATCGCTGGCGTGAATGGAGGAGTACGCTGCGTGTCTCGCAGCTGGGCGTAGTACTGCACAATGGCGCGCGGTTGCTCCCAGAAGCTGGGAGACCACAGTCCGTCCAACCAGCGATGGAAAGAGTGAGTGGCGCTTTCCTCCCATGCTGTATCGCGGAGCCGAAAGAAGTGCGGTTCCCATAGCTCGGCCAAGGTGTGTGATGCAGAGCGGGCGGCAGCAGTGACAAATGTGACCTGAATCGAGCGAAGTACAGGAGGCGGCGACCAATCCGCCATCGCGAGAAGGTTAACCTTGCGGAAAATATTCGGCGGCAGAGCTAGCATCTTGTGGAACATGTAATGCTCGCGGCGAACGGGGGGCGCCGGGGCTGACAAAAACTAGCCCGCACAGCTGAGCGTAGACACAACAGACGTGCCACATAAACGAACAGTGGCATCGCTTCCAGAATGCACGGCTGAAGCGAGTGCGCGCGCTGCCATCATATCAGCATAGGGGCGTCCCATTGGTCAGCCAAGCAGGCCGACGGGCCAAGGGAGATCCCGAAATATTTGGCACGCCCCTCGATCGAAAACGCGCGCCAGGAGGGCGCGACAGCGGAATGCAGGTCCTGGGCATTTGCAATGGTGGCAGGCGACGCTGCCGCCCCAAGAGGGACGGCAACACACTTGCGTGGCTTGAGGGTGCGAGGCTAGCGGCATCATCGAAGGCCTTTGCCACTTTGCCGATCACTCCGATGGATTCGCACATGGCGCCCAGATCGTCCGCGCATGCGCCCAGGTAGTTCTGCGAGGTGGCATCCGCGTTGTCCAGCTCGATGATGGCGGCGACGTGGCGAATCAGAGGGTCCATTGCAACCGCCCAAGCGGATCCGCTTGCAGGGCAGCCCTAGGCAACTCCTAACTCGATCGCGAACGTGGGGTGGCGTGCACCGTCGACCTCGGCCGAGGAACTGGGCGCGTCGTGCATGGCCTCGAACTTGTGCGTGAAGCCCGTCGGTAGTCCGAAGCGGTGCAGCACTCTGAAGAGCCACGTTCTGTCGAGAGACGGGAGCGCCGCGGCGAAGTCGAAGCTGATGAAGATGGGGTGGCGCTCCGACGCAGTCTCCAAGAGGCCAGCCCGACGCATTTCAGCGCCCAGACGCACGATGTGCTGCGTGAAATTCCTGCCCATGACGAAACCCTGCTGCGCTTTGTGGATCCGCTCGGCAGCGAACGGCTTGATGAGGTGGTTCGTGGCGCCTGCGATGGCCTTGCTGTCCGTGTTCGGAAGCGAGAGAGGGCGAGTGTCTTCAGGTAGGCGGTCAGTCGTGAGTTCGCCCAGGAGGTTGTCACCCTTCGGGAGAAACGCGAAGTCTGAGTCGTTCGAGTTGCGGGGTATCGAATGCCCAGGGCAGTGGTGGAGGACCAGGTCCTCCAGGATGGCGAGCGAATGGTCGCGGGCGACCTAGGAATTGCGCGGCAACCTGTCTGGGCCAGGCGCTGAAGGGGAGGTCCGCTTCAGGAAGGCCCGCGGCTGGTGCGTGGATGGCGGGGGGATGTCCAGCTTGTCCCCCTGCGGCACGTGAATGTCGATGCACGTGTGGGCGGCGTCGGGGTCGACGGACTTGTGGGGGAAGACGGGGCGCCAGTGGTTGCGCAGGGCGTCGACCATTTTGCCGCTCTCTCTGGTTGCGGCAGCAGGGCCATCTAGGCCCGTGGTCTTGATCCCTTGGAGGGCGAGTCGGCGCTTCCAGGGGGCGCAGGGGAGGGCGCGCTTTTGGGGTGCCCGAAGCGCGCGCTGGAGCTTATCAGGGGGCAGGGCCTCTAGGTGGCTGCGAGGGGGCCTCGCGGCCCGTTGCGCCGGAGAGCGCCAGCGAGCCTCGAAGTCGCGGTGCAGGGCGGACGAGAGGTTCGCGAACTGGGCGTCATCGGTGAGCTTCAGAATCGGGGAGTCGATGTCGAGGAAGCGCTTCCCGAGCTCCGTAGTCGCATGAAGGCGTCGTGCTAGTTGAACATCTTGGCGCCGTATCGCCCGCGAGATCGAGCGCGTGGCGATGTCCCTGCCGCCCAAGAAACCTGGCTTGGTGAGGTCCCCCGAGCTGAGGCGGGCCCAGTCGCCCCGAACCATGCGGGCAGCTTCGGACATGTAGTACTTTTGCAGACGGCAGCGGGACTCAATGAGGATTGTGCTGCGTGTCCGCAGCGTCGATGATGTTATGCAGATATGTGGCGTATCTGGGGTCGCGGAGCACAGCTGGAGGAATGGCTTGCTCGGCGGGTGGAGTGCGTGTTTTGATGCAAATCGAGAAGGAGATGATGGTATGGTCGCTGATGCGCTTGTCAGAGAGAATGGCGGAATCGTGCAGGACGTGGGCAGCCATCGAGAGCTCCTGTGACGCGTGGGAGGGGGTGCGGATGAACGCGTGGTCGATGGATGAGGAAGTGTAGTCTGTCCTGTTGAAGCGCGTGGGGAGCTCGGCCTCGACTCCAACGTGGAATCGAAGAGGGCCTTTCAGAGAGGCTGCTGCTGGCGGTTGTTGTTGTCCAGCTGGAGGCGCGCGCGTCGTCTGGGGCTGGTTGAAGCTGCTCGGCGGGCGGCTGGCGGTGTTGAGGTCCCGCGTGGCCAAGAAGGCGCGCGTGGTGTAGTCGCGAACCGCCCGATCGCGGTGCGCATGCCAGGCTGTGCGGGCCCTGTCACGGTCGCGCGCTTGGAGTTCATGGTTGTGGATGTTCATGATGGCGAGGGGGTGGCCTGTGTTCGCATAGTTGATATCCAGCTGCTGGGCGCGCCCGGGAACCTGCGGGACATGCTCAAAATCGGGGGGCTGGTCAGGGCGGATGCGCTCCAGCTGCGCTGGCGGGAACCAGAGGATGAGCATAGCAACGCCGCCGGTCGAGGCGGGCGCCTCGTGCTCGGGATCTGCCGCTAACTCGGAGAGGAAGAGCTTGCGCGGGTGCGGTTGCGTGTCAGGCCAGGTGCGACAGAGCGCCTCGGCGCCGTGGGCCTCCTGTAGCAGGATGACGTGCTTGTTTCGCATGTACTTGATGAGGGCTGCTCGCTTGCGGCGCTGCCTGCGGGGCCTGGGGCGCGTGGAAGCACGGGCGTTCCCGCTGATGGAAGAGGGCGGCATGGAAGAGTCCACCTCGCGCCACGGAGCCCACGTGAGCCCACGGGTGGTTAGGAACACCACGTTGCAAGCTCTGTGTCCGCGAAGAGGGCCTGGGAGGCAGTGAGGGTGTCCCCGTGGATGGGGCCGTTGAGTTCAGGGTTCGCTAGTGCGCGCTCGCTCCATTCGAGGATGGTGGGGTCGGCCTGGCCCTCGAGGTTGAGGCGCGCCAGCGGTGCCGCGTCGTAGAGGATCTCGCCCTTCGCGCGGGGTGCCCTCCAGCGCAGCTGTGGGAGACGCTGGGAGAGGAGTTGCTGAAGCTTCTTGCGCTGGATCTCTGTGCGGCTCTGCTTGGGGGATTTGTCGGGGCTGATGCAAATGTCGAGCCGTTGCCCGTCGGTGTCCGTTGAATAGAAGCGCCGCCATCTGCCTGCAGCGTCGCGGAGAGCACGTTGAAGAGCAAGTGCGCGTGGGGTGGCCACCTCCTTCGCGCCTTTGACCTGCGATATGAAGCGCCTGGCTGGGGCGTCGCCGCGTAGCTCCACTTGGCCACTTGGTCGGGCTGGGGGCCCGCGTCTGCGATCCACGCGTGGAGGTCGTAGAAGACGACGTTTGGGGACATGATCCGCTGAGCGCCGATGGAGAAAAAGGGGCGGGTCGGGCGAGCGGTCCCACTCGGAGAGCCTGGGGGGGGGGGGGGTGGTCTGCGATGGGGAGCTGAGCCCCCGCGAGCGCGAGGGCGTCGCGCATCTGGTCGATCTCCACCCATATCTTCTTTTGTTCAGCTGCTGGACGGTCTTGCTCGCGCTTTGTGTTCGCCGCCTGGTCCTGGGGACAATCCACCCTGCGCTCCGTCTGTAATGCTTGTTGTTGGAGGAGTTGGCGAAAGCTCTCGCGGGACTGGTCCAGGGGGGTGTCCGCCTGCTGCTTGAATGCCCCCACTGCCTGGGACATCTGGTTCTGCGTGAGATCTTGAAGAGCGCGATCGGAGTCCGCGTGGAGCCCAGGTAGCCAAACGGGAGAGCGGTCAGCAACTGGCGTGGGAAGGCCCCCGACGGGAGTGGCAAGGACGTGATCAGCTTGTTGAACGGAGCCTTCTGCTTGCGATGCGAAGGTGGGGAACGCCTCTAGGTCCCTCTCGAGGGCGCGCTGCTGCTCGGCGTCGAGGTGGACTGGGCCACGAGGTCGCCAATGATCGGACTGCTGGATCGGATCTTGCTGCTGCCCACCAGGAAGGCAAGAGGAGTCTGGTCTGGCCGATGATCGTCCCGATCTGGCGGACCTTTGTCTTCCAGCACCTGGTGCCATGAGCGTGAGGGTGTCTGCAGCCGCCGTGGCACGACGACGATCAGCGCCTCCTCTTCGACGGCGTTGCCGGCTGCGGCTCGTACTTCGGTCATCGTCGGAAGAGCTGGGCATGACACGGTGAAAGGGACGCCAGCCGCTAGTGGGAGTACGGAACCACCGCGTGACGACAAAATATGGAAGATATGGATGGCCGCCTGCCAGGCCAATAAGATGAGAAAGGAAGCGTTTGGGCCGCTGCCAGCCCCTGGGTGTGGCAGCACGCGGAGAGCCGAGGCCTGTGGGAGCCTACCCCGTGGAGGCACTGAAGAAGAAACTATATTGGCCTTGAGCCAAAATGGCTACGGATGGAAGAGGAGGAGGAGTAAGAGAATGAAGAAGAGGAGGAAGAGCGGAAAGCATGCTATTTGACGCCTTCTTACTACAGCCGGGGAAATCATGTGAGAGCCCCATATTGATTGGGAACCACCCTCCATCCATGCCGCTGCTACATACCATCAAGACTCGAATCTTGGGATTTGACTATATGTCAAGCGAAACCCCACTTTGAAAAGTACTCGTCATTCATCCTGATGGCTGTTGCAAGCTTCTGAAACGAATGTGGGCGTCGCTGCGGCGAGAGTCCAATTTTGAAAAGGAACCACCCTCCATCCTTGTCATTGTTGTAAGCGTTTCAGCCGACTGGGTGCGGTACCGAGGCTAGGAATCCCAATCTATGAAGCTTGTATTTTTTTCAGGCGACAATACGCGGCGCGAAGGCGATACCCTCCATCCTTGAAGAGTGTTTTTTTGTTGTTCTATCACGCTTCCCTCATCGAACCGCTTGGTGACACACTCACGGCATCCACTTGTTTGTCACGAGGCCAAACATCTTTGTGCAAGACGTTGAACCCACGCCTGCGCCAAATCCAAAGCAGTGATTTCTGCTTGGGGTGAAGACCGGGCCTGTTGCATGAATACACCCACGTAGCCGATCCTGCACATGGGCCCACTGACTGGGTCGCTGGCGTGTGCGACAAATGCTGCTGCTCCCACTTCATGGGCGTAGCCTCCGTCACAATGTATTCGCAAAAAAGCAACATTGTGAGACAGCTTCGAGCGACACGCCCGGCCTGGCCCTCGGATGCGTCTGGTGATGCGAAGGGGGGGGTAACTACTATAAGAAAGAAGGATGGGGGATAATGAGGAGGGGGAGAGGGCGGAGGAGGAGGATGCCCAGAATAAACGCAAGATGCACCAACGATGCTGCAGTACACCCTCCCGTCCCAAATCGCCTCTTCGCGAGTCCCGTCAAATATCCTATTGCACTGCTGGCGTCGCTCCCCTTGACCCGTGAACGCCCCGTTGGCCTGGCCGTCAGGCGACATCCGTTTTGTGAAGGACTCACCTTCCATCCTTTCAACTAACATAGGTACAAAAAAGGTAAATCATATCATACGACGAACAGAGATATACATCGATAGTCCCGTTTTGAAAAACAATCTACCCATACTCGTAAGCGTTGCGCGTGCTCAAACATCTTGCGTACGTTTCAAAGAAGCCTCCAACGATAACTCCACTTTGAACCGGAACCGTCCTCCATCCGCTTAGCTGTTTCGCATGTAGGAAATTCGAACCATTCAACAGTGAGGGTGTCTGAAGCGGAATCGCCATTTTTTAGCATGAGCAGCCTTTCGTCATTGTAGCTGTTGCAACATTTCGGACGAATATACGAGGCGCTGAAGCGAGAACCCCATTTTGAATACCATCCCTCCATCCTTGTAGCTGCTGGAATCTTCTGAGACGAGTGCGCGCGGCACCAACACGAATATCCCATTTTGAGCATGCCCTCCGCTCCAACCGTGCAAATGTTGGTCCTTTCAAGTTTCGAAAACATATGCTCTGGTAGCGTATCAGGCAAATCGCCCAGCCCGCCCCGACGACACGTCGGTGGCGCGAAGGGAAATAATCATCTTGAATGACATTGAATTGGTGTTGCGAGGCGGAGGAGCAGGAACCTCCTGTTGCTGCTGCTCCTCAGATACTGCCCCCTTGTGGAAGCGGAGGCTCGAGTCGAAGATCGAGGATCGAGGACCGAATCGAAGTATTTGAAAGTCCTTGGTTCCTTGGCTCCCGAAACCTCTGGGGGCCCCCTAAAGTCCCTGGAGGAGGGGGCGGGGTATGACACGAGACAACGACTTGCGCTTTCATGGTCGTCCGTCCACCGCTCTGTCTACTGCCGTGTCCGACGGCAGCCCGCCTGTCGGGATGTTCAAGCCGATGATCTTGTCCTGGGCGGGCATGCTCCCCCCACGCTCCCGACCAATGCTTAGGGTTTTGGTTAGGAACAAGCAAGCGGTCCGTTGGAAATTTGTCGGCCCAGCGGGCCAGAGGCGTGCTAAAATCTCCAGAACAAGTTTTGTGTTCTTCTGGTTCGCGCTCGAGCGCGGCGGCCCCTGGGGCCCCAGGCCATCAACAACTTTGGCTGGTGCCTGGGTGGTCGGGGTTACGGATGCGGGAATTCCTGGGGATGGTCTTCAGGGCCCCCAAGGGCGCCCCAGGAGCGCCCCGAGGGACCCCAAAGGATCTCCACAAGGTTTCTTCCGACCTCCGAAGACGGTCCACTCAGCCCCCAAGATTGCCAATGCAAGCCAAGAGGCCCCCAGGACAGCCACGAAACGGCGCAAGATGGCCCCAAAACGGCCCCAGAGGCCTCCCAAGAAACATCCAAACCCTCTAAGAAGGTGCGAAGAGGGGGAACCCGAGCTGAAATTTCAAACCCTTTCCCGACTGATGGACCCCCACACCGCCAGACAACCTCCAAGACGGCCCCGAGCAACGTCCAAAAGGCCCCCCAGAAGCCCCGATAGGCTTCCAAGACCTCCCCAAGAAGCCCCAAAAATGCCTTCAAGATGCCCTACAAGGCTCCAAAAATGCACCCGCGAGCACGCATGCAAGTGCCAACGATGCTACAATGAGCACCCAAGAGGCTCCCAAAACGGCTCATGAAGGCCTTACAGGGAGTCCAAGGGCGGACCAGGAGGGAGGACACGAACTGCCATTTCGAGCCCTCTGCCCCAAGACGCCCATGACTGCTCACGTAATACTTCAACGAAACTACCAGCTCCCATCAGTGCCGCAGTGGCAGCGAACACACGGGCAAACGCCCGCGATGAAATAGTCTGGGCCAGCGGAATGAGCGAAACGATTCAGTACACGCTTTTGTGCCAGCAGGCCTTTTCGAGTACCCAGCCTGGCAAAGGAGTCCCCAGATGCTGAACGTACGCGCAGTCGCGCAGAAAAGCTCAAGCAGAAAAGAAACCACGCACTGCATGCTCAATCACATCCGCAGCTCGGCGCGTGGCAACACGAGCGGTCTGGGTACCTCGGGCTGCAGCGCAGCCCGGCTCACGATGCTAATGGGGGACGGAGTAGCGCGCCAGGCCGGGGCTACGCCTCTCCATCGCTGAGGGTCGTCCAGGTCGCCTCTCGGAGCCCCGATGGCTGCCCGACCGCTGTGACTGCAGGGCGAGTGCGCGAGATGCCTACCGCAGCGAGGCTGTCTGCGAAGGTTCCGCGCGCCGCCCCCGATCGGAAGGAGCAGGCCCCCAGGGCTCGTGCGACCTGTACCGACAAACAAAAGGCGTCCTGCACACATGCTGTCGGAGATCCGCGCGGATTCCTCGGATCTGCCAGGGGCGGCACTGGATGCGCCGCCAGAGGGGCTAGCGCCGATCCAAGAAACCCGCGCGGACCGCCGAAGATGAATGTTTATGCATGTTTGTCTTCTTCGACTGTAGCGCCTTGAGGAGCGGAGGCGCGCCGCCGCGGCACATCTGGTGGCAGCGCAGGGAGCGGGGCGGGATGCGGGATTGGCGCGCGGCCTTTCCTGCCAGAGCTAGATCGTAAGCCCACTCGGCCGGTCGCCGCGAGCCGGCCACTGCTCCGCGATGAAGGCCATAGCCACTACACAACGACCATCGGCCGTAGGGGTCAAACTTGCCGTGCATGGCGGCAATCTTGCCATTGGTCAGCAGGGCCAACCAATACTAATACTGATCCCCCGCGCGGCCAGTGACAGTGCCGTGTGGGACTGACACTTTACCTGGTTGATGACTGTTACCTCGGTACCTGCGTGGATGGGCAGCTCGTCGGCCCTGGTGGGCCTTGAACTTGCCCTGGTGAGCCCAGGCTCGGTCCCGAGGCTGGACGACCGGGCACCTGCGCTACCTGGTACGCGTTCGGCAAGCCCACCTCTTCACAGGGGTCCCTTACGTCGTCCGAGTCGTCAGCTCGCGTGAGTGCTATCGTGGTGGGAAGCGACGTGGAACGTGGTGGTGCTGTCAGTAGCATTTGCTTCGCTGTGGGTATCGCTGAAGCCTTGCCTGGTTTCGTCCTGGGCTCCAACCTGGTGGGTGTACCCGTAGGGGTTGGTGCTGGCTGCAGCGCCAGAGTACAAATTCCTCTAGTGGCGGTCGGCCCCGCCCGGTGCTGTCAACAGCTGGGAAGATGACGACGGAACACAAAAGGTCGTCGCGGGGTGTTTTGGGACGCTACTGGTGTGCGAAATCCCGTGGTCGGCCCTGGTGAACGGAAGCGCGATTGGGATGTCCCACGTTGGTGCGCCGAAACTCATTAAACAATTGTGCCCCTATCCTTGTGGGTACCAGCCGGGGCTGTGAACCCTGGTGGGTCACGGCTGGTGACCGTGTTGCGTGCAAGGGCAGAGCGCAGCTTGGTGTAGCTCATCTCGAATTGCATGCGCAATTTCATCAGTTCGCTCCAGACCCGAGGCTGGTTGGAGCGGTGTTGTTGGTCAGCGGTCTCTAGGTCAGCTTGGTCCTTCTGGGCAAGCTCGTCGTAGGCTGTAGCAGCCCGGTCTGCGCCGCCCATGCTTTGGAGAGCAGCGGTGCAGGCCTCCGGCACACGAGAAGGCGGCTCTCTGGACAGGAGGCTTGGCGGCCCTTGCCTGGTGGCTTGGACTGCGGTGGTACATGAAGCAAACGGCGAGGGCTCTCAGGAACCATTGCGGCGCGTGCGGGGGAACGGAGATGACGCGAATCACTCCCACGGTGGGGTACGGTGCGTCTGGTCTCGCCATGCGCGGAGAAGGTTGATAGCTGCGCTGGGGGCTTTGCGTCGCGGCTGTGCCCTGGGTTAGGGACCCTCGAGCCGAGACTGGAGAGAGTGAGAGAAAGAAATAGAGAGAGAGAGAGAGATAGAGAGACAGAGAGAAAGAAGGAGAGAGAGAGAGAGAGAAAGAGAGATCATGGCTGAGTGGCCGCGTCGCTTGGCTTGTGCGAGTATGACAGCCGAGTAGCGCTGCTTCAACTGAAACGAAAACAAACAAACACGTTACAATTGAGCCTCATGGGGACTAACGGAGAGCAACGAGAAGGCGTACACACGCCTGAATAAGGAGGGGGGGATGACCGAACATGACTACACCTCCATGACGGATCCGCCCCGGCATGTGCGCCAAATGGCAAACCCAAATCCGTGAAGAATGGCATGCTGTCCTCCGGGATGTCATCGAGGAACTTGACGAGGGACCTTCGGCGCAAACAACATATTTCTGAATGCAAGGCAGAAGCGCCGGGAACAGGAAGGCTGGAGGACATCCTCGAGTCAACACATACGGTCAGGAACTTTTCTCAGCGTGTCGCGGCGGCGGCCCTGGTGACACGCTGTGCTCTGCAAGTGGACAGCTTGTTGCTCCACTCCGTGGGGCGGGACGTGGATACTCAAAGGCCAGGATGTGGTTGGCGTGTCGCGCCGAAGCGTGGTGGGCCAGAACTGGCGGCGCGACACACTGAGCAAACATTCCTGACCGTACGCCTACCCAGACCCGGGCGATCCCATTTTTCCGACTCGCTGGCCCCCAGTCTTAGAGGCCTCCCAGATAGGGTCCGAGTGGAGGGGGTCGGAGGTCGTGCCGCATCGCCGATGCATCGGCGACGTCGGTGATGCATCGGTGACGTAGGCGTGGAGAAAATCCAGCTCCACATTGAGCCGCGTCGCCGATGCATCTGCGATGCAGTGCAATCATCCGACCTCCTCTGCTCAGACCCTACTTGGGAGGCCTGGAGACCCAGAACTCTTGGCCCCATCCCCTGGGGCTGGCTTTTCGGACAGAGCCATTCCTGACGGCCACGGGGGGCCCGCGGCAGGATTTGGACGCCGCAGGACCGCGAAACGCCTTCGACGCGGAATTGTCGTCGCCGCCGCCGTCCTCCCACGGAGGTCGCTGGAGATCCCTGAAAGCCTCCGAAAAGCGTCAGAAGGCAAACAACGCTCAGAAACCCTGATGCTCCCCCTCCCCTCCGCCTCCTCTTCCTCCTTCCATCCTCCTCTTCCTTCTCCTCGTGGTCGTGAAACCCAGACGTCTGATGTCTCCGCTTTGTCAATCCCCCAGCTCCAGTGCTCGACGTGTCCCCGAGGACCAGTCTTTTGGCATCCGGGCTTCAGCAAAAACAAAACGAAGCCCCAGGAGACCGAACATCGCGAAACACCACCGCGCTGTTTTTTCTCCAATCCGTTGGAGGTGCGGGCGCACCGAGGGCCTGCGGAGGCCTCCAGGAAAGAAGGAACACATCTCAGCACCTCGATCCTCGACCCTCATCGCCTTCCTCCTCCTCCGCTATTTTTTCCGCTATTTGCCGCGCCATGAAGGGTTTGATCCCTGAAGCGCATCGCGGCGGCTGCTGCCGCCGACCGAGGCGCCTCCGCGCCCGAGCCTAGCCGCACACGCGGCCGACGCGCGGGCGCCTTCGGCGCCGGGGGGGGGGGAGGGGGCCCCGCCCAGGGGAGAGGAAGGGGCCTCCAGGATCTCTCGGGGCAAAGGAAGAGCGGGGGGGCGAGGCCCTAAAGATGGGAAAGGCCAGGCACCAGAGGACCCCGCAAGGAGGGAGGAAACAGGCCGACGGGGGCCCCAAAACGCGGGCCCCAAGAAGGGGAGCGGGGTCCAATGGTCTACTACTCGCCCCCAGGTCCGGCGCGCTGCCACCCAGGATATCAGCCTGGCAGCTGCAACACCAGTCCTGGGCGGCAGTGCCCAGGCCCTGGGGCATGGTGGGCCAGGGCTCGCCTGGCGTGCCACCCCCTTTACCCCCCCAGCACAGGGCCCGAACCAGGAAACCAAAAGTGGAAGATGAGGCGGCTGGGGGTAAGGGGGGCGGCACCAAATTATGTCCCTCGGGACCCCGACGGCTCAACCCCCTCACTGGGCCACCTCGGTGGTCGGTGGTGTAGTAGTAGAGCATGATTCTGTCGCCCTCGAGCTTGTGGTACTCGACTCAGTCCTGCTGGTCGAAATCGTGTGATGAGCCTTCTCCATTTGCTCCATTCACTCCATTCAACTCAGCATCGCTGATCCAGTGGTCGTCTGTCTCGATGATGGTAGGCTCTTTGTACTTGGCTCGGTCGCCTTGGTCGAGTAGCACTGTTTGACTGTGTTGGGCTCAGGCTCTGGTACTCGTCTCAGCCGATGAGGTAATTGTCGTGCTGGTTAGGGTCGATGGGGGCCGGCTTGTTGCTGGTAGGTGGAATAGATTGTGGGCGCGCTCAGGCCTCCATGCACCGACTTCAAGTAGGGTTCGTGGCGGCCCTACCTCGTCCCGCTATGGCTAGGGGTCACGGTGCCCTCGGTGGGGGCGAACCCCAGGCCAAGTGATTCTTGCTGTCGATGAGGAAGATCAACGCTGCCCTATGCTTCGCCCTTGGGCGCTCGGGAGCTCCGTCTCCGCCATGGGAATGGTGGGGGTGGCGAGCTAGGGCGGACCGCGGGGGCGCGGGCAGTACTCGTCCTGCCCCCCCCCTGCCCCTCACCATCCCCCCTGGTAGGCGCGGGCAGTCCTCGTCCTGCCCCCCCGCCCTTCGAGCCCGTCTCGAAGTTTGATCCTTGCCTCACCAGGGCAGCGTTGACTCGTACTTGGTGCAGTTGGGGTAATCTGGCTGGTACCTCTGAGCCCTGACTGAACGGCGGCCGTGTCCGTCAAGTGCAAAACGTGGCGACGTGTGCCTGGGGTGTTCCCTCGCATTCGGGGCTTCCCCAGGACTTGCGTCCTGATGACTTGTGCAAAACTTGACGACGTAGCCTGAGGTGTTCCCACGCACTCGGGGCTTCCTCAGGACTTGCGTTCTGATTCTTTTGTACTTGTCGTCAGGGCGCATCGACGCGATCCGCGTTGTCAGCCTGTGCCCGAACAGCTCCTGTCGAGGTGGTGGCCCTGCCGATTGCCTTGCCGGGTCGGTCCTGCCGGGCCCACTCCCTTGCCTCTTCCAACCAGGTCGGTGAGCCACTCCGCCTCGCTGGGCCCCGATGGTAGTCCTGACCCATCTCCCTGGTCTTGTAGCGGTCGAGCGGCTGGAAGAAGTGGGCCACGTCGTCGTCGATGTGCCACCCCTGGACGTCGTTAGGCGACTCGCCAAAGCGCCACCTTATCTGCTTCGCCAGTGCGGTCGCGATGGCCTGGCACATCCTGTTCGGGTACTCCTTGGCCGCCGCGGTGCGCCACTGGCCGTCGTCGTTGATGCCTGCCAGCTCCGCGTGGTAGGAGGCCGTGTGAAAGCACCTCCCGCTCCCAGGCAGTCTACTGATTTCTGCTCGGAGGGTTGGTAGGGATACCGCCATCAGGCTTGTGGACTCCTCGAACGCGCTCCACAGGTGCACTGGTCGAATGTGATCAGCTCGACTCCCTGCTGGCTCAGGAGGTGGCGCGTCTCGGGAAGCTTCCAGGAGCTGGCGAAGTGCTCCTCGGTGGGCTCGGACGGGTGCTCGAGCATGCCTGGGACTCCCAGGTTGAGGCACATGTACATGAGCTCCAGCTGTGTCCTGTATAGGCGGTTGCCTGTCGCTACTTGCTCCATCTCTGGGCGGGAAAGGTAGCGAAGGCCCCACAGGCTGCTGCTGCTCCTTAGGGGTCTTGGTGGCCGACCCCTGCAGTCATTGGGGGGCAAGTGGCGCGCTCGGCTCCAGGTCTCGCACGGCGGTCCGCCGATGACTCCTGCAATTCTTCCTGCTTGTGCCATGTCTCGCCACTTGCTGACTGCGACTTCTGATGTCAGGTCGCCGAAGGTCGGGTCGTTGGCGATGTCCAGGCTGAGCATGTGTATGTCGCAAGCAGCCCGACTGCTGAGGCGGTCGAACCAGTCCTGAACATCTCCCTCTCGGCGACGGCCGCTGAATAGATGCAGCACGTATAGCGTCCGAGCTGGTCTGGGCCTCGGTACAGCAGCTGGCGGCGGTGGCGGCTCCTCGATGAAGGGGAGCTCTAGGCTCTCGTAGTGGCCGCCGTTGCTGTCGTCGCTGTCCTCGTCCGTATGTATTTCTGGAGGACGAGCAGGGACTGCAGGCTTCTCTGCCCAGTCGATGGGCCTGCCCGCCCTTCGGTTCGCCTGCTGCTGGTCGCGGACAATTTGCTGGTTGTGCTGCAGCTCGGCTCTACTTAGGATTGCTGGACGCGTCTTTCGCCAATGTCGAGCGCACCTGCGCACTCTCAGCAAGTGTTTGACCAGCCTGTTTGTAGTATGGTAATCCATGCCGCATCCGTAGCAGACCGAACCAGTTGCCCACGAGATAGGATGACCCGACGAGGTGTGGTCCTTGGTGATGTGTGCTCGTAGCACTGCTGCACTGGCTTCGGTACGTCCGCAGTGGTAGCATAGGTACTTGCGCTGCTGCTCGAAGTGCTGGTCTGGGAAGGGCGAGATGGCTTCCGTGTTGGTCCACCGTTGGAGTCGAAGCCGCCATCGAGCTTGGTAGTCGTGATCGTACTGGCGAGCTTTGCCACGTTGGCAAGCTTTCTTTACTGCGCTGAGGTAGCTTTGGTAGTCGTTCCTGGCCCAGTCCTTCCAGTCCTCGAGCGTGTATGCTCCACCACGCTCGTCAGGTCCTGTGTGGTCGCGGACCCAGTCTAGGTCGCGGCGGAGCAGTGCCACCCAGCCGTAACTACCATCCCATGCTTGGCTAAGTAGCCGGCGGAGGTGCAGGGGTCCCCAGTTGAGGCATCTGCCAAATAGTCGTAGCCTCTCAAGTCGCAGGACTATCTCTGGGGGCAGCTTGTCGACCCCTTCGAGAATCTGGGTGTTCGTTACCTCCTTTTTCTGTCGTACTTTCCAAGTGATCCTTTGCGCGGCAGCGTAGTTGACGATATACTGGTTGTTGAAATTCCTGGCCTGGCCTGCGGTGAGTTCGGGCCAGGTAGACGCATTGTATAGTAGCTGGGATAGCACCACACTGTCGGCTAAGTAGGCCTTGTCTTTGATGGCCAGCTCTGATCGCCGGTGGACTTCGCGATGGAGAGGCCTCGTGGATGTCGCTGCAGTGGCTACCTTCACTGCGACATCCACCCCAGGGGATGCATTGTCGGTCACGTAGGTCCCGAGGAGCTTGTGGTGACGAACCACCTCGACGTAACTCTCTGCAAGGGGGACCTCGATCCTCGGCACTCCCTCGGAGTAGAAACTGGCCCGCGCTTGCCGGCTCCCAGGCCCACTGAAGTCGATCATCACCTTGGTCTTGGTGAGTTGCAGCTGGAGGCCGAAGGTGCTGGCGGCGCAGTAGACGGCTTCGCAGAACCCGGTGGCCTCATGCTGAATGTGGTCGGGGCTGGTGAACACGTGCATGCCCGTTAGGTCGTCGACGAACGATAGGCCATGTGGTTCATGCTCCTGGAGTGGCCCATCTGTGGGGTCGGTGTCGCATGCGAAGCTGCTGTCAAGAGGCTTGCCCTGAGGTCGTAGCCCTCGCTGCGCAAGGTAGCTGTCAATCATGCGGTGGACTCGGCCGAATAGCAGATTGAAGTCCGCGTCGGCCAGGGGCACGCCAGGCCTCGTGCCCTTGTGCGGCGCCATAAGGTTCTGGGAGAACCTGTGTGATGTCCACCTGTTGCGGTATCCTTCTGCAATGAGGGCAGCCAAGTGGGAGCCGTCCAACACTGTGTCGAGTATCCCTGGGTTGGCCATGAGGTGCTCCAGCTGCGGCTGGGCCCACAGGGGAACCTCGAGGTTCTCTAGCACCTCCTTGACTTCGTCCTCCTCTCCTGGGATGCCATGAACCAGCTGGACTACAACCGAATAGAAGGCCTCCTTTAAGTCGTAGCAGCTTATCATGGAGCACTTCCCTTGGGCCTGACTTCTCTCTGTGAAGAGGCGTGCTGCTAGGACCGCCATGTCCGCCCCTCGCTTGGGCCGGCCGCCAACCTGGATGTCCTCCAGCGCTATGGCGAGGGTAGTGTTGAGCATGGTCCTTAGGTATTTGTGGTGGTGCTTGCCCAGGACGTTGTTTAAGAGGATCTCGCGGTAGGCTTGGAGGTACCTTGGGTCGCCTTTTCCTTTGGGAATTGCGACCAGGTCTCCACCCTTGAAGCTCAGCGGCTCTCGCACGGTGGTCGCCACCTTGGTGAAGAGGGGGTGCAGTAGCCTCGCTGCCTCTGTGGGGGCCGCCCTGAGGACAGCGTTCGTGAGCCCGTCGGGGCCTCCTTGCGTCCCAGCCTTGGCCGCGGCGAACTGGGCCTGGCAGACGGCCAGGGGCATCACCATGGAGAGATCCAGCATGCCGTCGAAGGGCCTGATCTTGCTGTCGTGATTGTACTTGTTAGCAAGATCATCCGCTGTCACGATCTTGCCCGCCTGTATCTTCGCGAAATGGTTAAGCTCCTGGTCCGCCATTTCCTGGGAGTTGTGGATCACCTCTCCATCCTTGTCGAGCCGCATAGGCTTTCCTGCTGGGAATTTCGCCTTCCTCCCTCCATACCTTAGTAGGTCTCGGTAAGCCTTCCACTGGACCGCAGCGTCGTTCGCAGCGGAGGCGGAGGACGCTGTCGAGGCAAGCCGACTGAGGAATGCGCTGCGGTCCTTCTCGACGGCCGCGGCAACTATGGGCCCAGACCTGGTGAGGAAGGAAAGGATGGCCATGGCGTAGACCATGGGCGAGATTGTCCAGTTCAGGAGGAGGTGCGCGTAGTGGTGGATGTCGTGGATGGTGCCATCGTCATCGCCACGCTCTCTGCTCCAAAGGGAGAGTGAGTCCCCTACTTCGCCTGCACGAAGAGAATGGGCGTGGGCTACTAGTCGTCCAGGTCGGTCGTCGTGGGCTTCTCCTCTGAGCACTGCACGGTGGACTCGGAGTGTGAGGCGCCTGGCTCGGATCAGGCCCATGGTAGTCTTGGTGACGTAGGGCTTCCTCGTTGCCTTGGAGGCCTTGCCGAAGGCCTGGATGGCCGCGTCGTTGACGACCCTGATGACCTCCTCGCAGTGGGTGTTGACGTCCACCTCCCAGGGGATGATCGGGGCCTGCTTGAGAATCTCCTTGAAGCTGGCCTTGGCGACGTCATTGTTCAAGTTGGTCAGGTCGGGCCTCGGTCCTGAGGCCTTGGTGGTCTTGCAGACGGCCCACTTGAGGGTGGCTAGTACTGGTATGTGGTCTTGTGCAGCTGTGCCTCGGTCCAGACCTGGCTCCGTGCTGCAGCTCGCGACGTACGGGGCGATCGAGGAGCTCAGCAGGATGTAGTCTATCCTGTGGTGCTGCCCCTTCGATCCGACGTGCGTATATGAGTTGTTGCCTGGATCCCTCGTGGTGTTGATGACCTCCATGTTGGTGTCGGCAGCGAAGCTGATGATGTGCTTGCCATTGCCGTTGGTCGCTTCTGGGTACCCACTGGTGCCAACTCCTGGGGACTCGTAGTCGCCAAGACGCCCGTTCAGGTCCCCCATGAAGATGTCCACTCGGTACTTGTCAGACAATCGCTGAGCAGACTCCCAGAATTCTCTCTTCTCCGCCGCGTGGGAGTCTTCGTGGGGTGCGTATGCTGATGCGATAACCATGTCTGTGCCTGCAACGCGGGTCTTGATGATCAAGAGCCTGTCGTGCTGGTGGAGGACGAGGGTGTCTTTGGCACTTAGGTACTTCGCTGCCCCACTCGCGCTGATTGGTTGGGAGACGTTGAGCCAGATGTCGCATCCTCTGTTCTGCTGCGTGTGGCCTGATGAGTAGCAAACGTATTCACCTACATTGCGGACGTCTCCTTCGCTCTGCGTCTCCTGCAGGGCGACGACGTGCAGGCCCATGTCAGCAAACTGTGCTGCTAGGTGCGTGACCTTGGAGAGGCTCTGCTTGCTTTTGCCGGCCGCCTTGCCTTTGCCCGGCTTGAAGCTAACGGTGGCCTTGAGTGATCTGCAGTTGTAGGTGCACAAATTCACGTTGAGGTCGGCCTTGATGGTGGTGGTGCTGATGGGCCTCTGGATCGCTCCTGGGGCTGCCTGCGGCTGGGTGGCCTCGATGATGAAGTCTTTGTTCCGCAGGGGCGGGTATGCGGCCTTGACCGCATCTGGCTCTGATCGCAGCCATTCCCAGGAAAGGAACTTGTTGTGGGCGATCGCCTGTACAGCTGCAATGTTCGGGTCCATCAGGTCGCTGGCCGAGGCTTGATCTGCTATCCCATCTGCGAGCTCGTTCCAAGGGTGCCCGATGTGCGAGTTAATATGGTGCCACTGGGTAGGTCGGGCTTGTTGGAGGAGGCCTGCAAGTGTGCGAATGACGGCCCCCAACCTCGGATGTACGTGGCATTGGGCTTCGCCTTTGGCCAGGTTGATGACGTTGAGGGCGTCGGGCGTGATCTCGATGGGCGCGTCGGTGTCTTGACCAAGGGCCCACATCAGTGCCCAGAGTACTGCCGTGAGCTCAGCTGTGTATGCCGTCACCTTCTCGTTGTTTGCCATGTCGTCTAGGGTCTCGGTGACCTTGCCAGCAATGAAACCCCGAAAGCCGAACGGGCCTCGTAAGTTGCGCCCGTCGTCGTACTCGTCGACAATGACAACTGCCCAGGCGGCTGTATGTGGGATGCCGTTGTAGCTGCCGTCCGTGTAGATGTGTGTCCGCCTGGTCGGCAGCTCGCGTGATGGGCACATCTCCAGCGCCATCCTTGCCATGCTGTGCAGGGTCGTAGTGTCGACGTCGTCGCAGACGTTGACGCGGCCTCGGCCGCGAAGGGTCTCGGCTACTGGGTCTTGGCTGAGAACTGGCAGCACTGTCGCTTGGCCTCTTTCTCGTGCTGTCGTGGTGGGGATCTGCCGTCGCCTTCGGCCACGCCTGGCCCTCTCTGCATTGACGTACTCGGGGGAGTACTCGATGTCGTCGCCTGGCGCCAGCCCCATGCCCTGTAGAATGGGACCTGGTGTGGTGGTGATGTGGGCTGGAGGTGGCCGTGGTGTCGGAGAACGTGTGGGTGGGGCTAGTGATATGGCCCCAGCCTGAGGCGCACTCCGCTTCACGGGTGGTAGTGATGGCATTTGGCTCCCCTCATCGTAGTTCAAGTTGTCCGATCCAGCCCGCGCGGCCTGACTGAACAGGGGCTCGCGTGATTGGGCGTGGAGCATGCTGTCACGTAGACGATGAGGTTCGCCATCCAGGGCGTCTGGGTGGTTGGTAGCACCCGTGCCGTGGTGGGAGCGCGCTGATGCCGAGGGGAGCGTTGGCTTCCACCTGCTGGACCGTGGTGAGCTGCTTGGGTCCGTCGGGACTGGGGCCACTGGTGCTGCTGGTTGAGCTGCTGAGTCCGACGGATCTGGATCCACCGCCAGGGCATGGTACTTGTTGTGGCTGCTGCTGTTGTCCCGACGACTGTGGCTCTCCGCAGCGCGCCGTGCGCGGCGTGCACTCCGCTGGACTGATCGGAAGGCTGCGACTGCGCACGCTTGCCTCCACTTCTCGTAGCACTGCTCCATGCCATCCTCTGCCTCGCTGCCAGCCGAGTTTTGACCGTCGAGAAAGGTCCTTTCCACGTTCTCGATCTCGTGGACTCGGATGGCGGAGGGGGACACACTGAGTGCAAGGGCAGCCGGTAGCGCATCCTTGCAGCCATCTTGGTGGCTTGTGGCCTGGAGTGCTGACAGATTGGCGGATGCATCACTCATCCCTGGTAGTGTGCCTCCTTGGTTGCCGCCTAGCGCCCCTCGAGACGCGGCGGGCGGCCCTCGTGTCGGCCGTGGTGGTGTCACGTTGGCCCCTCGAGACCCAGGTGACTGATGCCGCTGTTGATGCTGGCTGCTGCAATTGGGAGTGGCCCTCCCACTGCCAATGCCCGTTGCGGTAGCACATCTGTTTGGAGTCGTGGCCCCTCGGGACCCTGGACTCCTGGGAGTACCTGATCTGGTGCGTGGGATTGTCGGAATCTCCGCTGGTCTATTTGTTACAAGACGGCTGTCGCAATTACCCCCAGGGCCCGCCGTGCTTTCAAGCCTCTGGTGGTGGGTAGGTCGAGCATCGTAGTGGAGGACCCCACTGCCGTGCTGCGGGCTTTGGGCCCCAGCTGCTCTCCCCGATGCTGCCCAGGAGATCGATGCTGTCGAACTGATCGGAGAGCGTGACGAAATCCCACATCCGTCGTGCTCTGCCCTGTTGGACTCATCGGCCGCCTCCTGGCGGTGAATTCTGTCATGCATGACCTGAAGCCTGGCGGCGCTGCTAGGCCCCCTCCCCCCCTCGGGGGGATTCAGCGGGCGCTGCTGCTGCCTGCTCCTCGGCTCCAGGAGTTGCAGGAGGGGAGGGGGTTGCTGTGCCCCTTGTCTCGTCCCTCCTGCGGGCCACTCGGCCACGAAAACGTGCTATGCCTGACTCTCCAGAGTCTACCCGCTGACCCTTGTGGGCCTGGCTGATGTCTTCTCCTGGAAATGCGGGCGCGGGTCCAAACGCCTCTTCGAGGGCTGCAGCTGCGGCGGCGGCTGAGGTGTGCTGGCGCGTTATGATGTCAATGCCCTCGTACTGCCTCTCGATGCTGGCCGCTGCCGCCTCCGCGTTCTGCTGGGGCGCAGGGGGAGGGGTCAATGCGAAGCTGTCGGCTCCCTCTCCACCTCCATGGCCACGCTGCTCATCATGCCCGAATGGAACTGTGGGCGTGAGTGACCTCTCGCTGAGTGGCGCTGGCGATGCTGGGATGAAGATTACCTGAGATGCTGTCGGGGTAGGAGGGTCGCCTTGCTCTGCTGGTACCGATCTAGCCCTTGACGTGGATGCCAGGTCTGTGTCTGCCTCGTGCTGCGTGATCCCCCTCATCTCCTCACCCTCCTCGGGTGTGGGGTGATCCTGGCTCCAGGGCGGCCACCTGGCGGGGTAGATCATCGGCGCGTGCTCCGAGCCGTCGTCCTCCACTCGAGAGTCCTGCGTGCCCGCTGTGCCGAACTGGGTCAAGGGGGCCTCCTCGTAGTAGCGCCTTTGGATCTCCTTCGCCTCGTGGTCCCTCACTACGGACTCCAGCTCCTCCTCCATCTGTACGGCTTCCCATTGTGCTTTCTCCTCAGCAGCTTGTCTGCGCAACTCATCTTGTTCGCGCTCGTATCTTTCTGCCTCCTCGTGCGGGTCTGGCCTGTCGGGGCTCCTGGACCTGTCACGCTCTATGAGGGGGGCATCGCCTTCGTCGGTCTGGCGGGCTGCTGACCTGGCTGACCTGGTTGATGCTGGCCTCCGAGGAGAGGAGCTGCTCTGCCTGCGGCCCCTGTTGGCTGGGCGCTCCTCGGCTGCGCCAGTTTGGAGATTGGTCGCAACGGGGGGCTCCGCTGTGGCGGTCGCTGCCTCGGCTGCTCCTCTGGCTTCCTCGTACAGGTCAGCGGCCTCCTGGTAGTCGTCCATGGACTCTTGGGACGTTGGGAGGTGGCCCCCTTGGACGAGGTGATGAGCTGCCCTCTTGGTGAAGTCGTAGCCCTCCTGCCCGTATTGCCTCATCTCGGCGTACAGGTTGACCATGGCCTTGCGTTCACGTTCCCTGCTGGCTGCAATGGCTTCCAGGCTCTGCATCCTCAGCTTTAGCTCCTCTGTCTCCGACGCGCCCTGCTGCTCCTTCTTTGCGATGGCGTCTAGCTCGGTGTGCAGCGTGCTGGAGCGCTGGAGGCTTTCTTGCAGCGCGAGGTGGATGGCCTCCTCCCTGCCCGTCCTCTGCTGGCTGGCGAAGTCTTCCATGGCGGAGGCCTCCTCCATGCTGGCGATCCTGAAGGTGAGGGCCTGGGCGAGCTCCTCCTCCAGCGCCTGCTCCTGCACCTCTGCGTTGGACCTTTGCTCGCTCAGCTGCACCGCGTAGCTGCTCAGTTCCTGTCGCAGGCTCTCTGTGTGCAGCTGCAAGTCATGTGCGTTCGCCTCTTCTATCATGACTTGGCGGGTGAGACTCGACCTTATTCGCTCAGCACTGCCTTCGAGCTCTGCCCGCATTGCCTCCTTGTCCTTCAGGCTGGCCTTCGCGATCTCCTCCTCCTCTGCTCTAGTCCTTAGCAGGGCGAACTGCAATGCCTGCACCTCGTGCGGGATTTGCCGCTCCTTGTTGGCGCTTCTCAGCTCCGCTGCTTCATGGTATGCCACTTGTACTGCACGCTGCGCAGCGCCCGCCTCAAGCTTGGAGTACTGCTGGAGCTCGTGTATGCGGGCTTCAGCTGCCTCGAGCTCGCTTTTGGTCTGCTTGAGCCGCTCCTGCTGCCGTGCTGCTGTCTGGACGATCCCTTGCAGCCTGGCCGCCTCTGCCGGCGGGAGGGCCCCTTTTCCCTTGGCATTGGCAACCACTTGGGCCTGGGCGATTGCCTGGACCCTGGCTGATTCGGCGGCAGCTTCAATCTCGAGGGCGTGGTTCTTTTTGGCCTCCTGGAACTTCTCTTCCATGACCAGCTCCTGCCTGGCGAGCTGCTGCTTGAGAGTGCCCGCTGTAGCTGTCGCTTGGGCGCTCTCGTGCTGGGCCCGTCGCAGTGCCTCTTGCGCCTCGGCTCTTGCCCGCAGCAGGTCTTGGTAGACCCTGTCCTGGGGTTGCGGCTTCTCCCGGTGCTCCGCTCGAACTTGCTCAAGCTGCTCATGCAGGTGATTTGCCCGGTGGGTCGCGGCTTCGGCCTCTGCCTTGGCTTGACTGAAGGCTGTGTCATGGCTGATTATCCTGGCCTCCATCTGCGTCGCGAACTCGAGCTGCTCGGCTTGTTGCTTCTTGATTTCATGGCGGAGGGCCTTGTGTTGCTGCTGCTGCTGCTGGGCTGCGCTCTCCGCTGCGGTGATGCGCTGCAGCTGCTCTGACTCCTCCTTGAGTGCCAGCCTGAGTTTCGCCTGCTCGCCGTTGTGGCGGAGTGCTTGTTCTCGGGCGACCCTCCTGACTTCCGCCAGCTCGGCAGCAAACTCTTGCTCGGCTTCGGCATGGCGCTGCTGCTGGTGGGCCCGCTCCGCATTCGCCTTGGCCACCTGATCTGCGAAGCCTCTGGTTGCGCTGCCTGCCGAGCTGGCTCTTGAGCGTGGCGATCGCCCCACCACTCCCGCTGGCCAAGCTGGGAATCCGTCACCAGGTGCTTCGCTGTTCAGGCGCCTGTCGATCACGGCCTTGTGGAAGGCATCCCAGCTCGGTGCCAAGCCGAACCCGTCCGTGTCCCAGTCGCCCTCGTCGTCCGCCGCGCCGCCGTCGGCGAGCACGGCCCGCACGTCGGCGATGTTGGACTCGAGCTGCCTCAACTCCTGCTGCTTGGCCTTGAGGTCGTCCCGCAGCTCGTTCGTCTTGGCCTCGAGGGCGATGACTTCGAGTTTGACGGCCTTGCGCCTCTTGCTGAGCACCTGCAGCTGGTCATTCGGCCTCCTCGTGACCAGCTTCTGATACTTGATGACCGCGATCTCCATCAACTGCTCCTTCGTGCTGTCCCCCGCGGCCTGCTTGGCAATGACCAGGTCGCCAAGCTTCCTCAGCCTCTGGTCGGCGGTGCTCAGAAACTTCTGGATGCCTGCGCGGTCGGCCGGGGGCGCCTGCCACTTTGGGTGGGTGGTGGCCTCGTCCAGCGTGCAGGCCGCCACTGAGTCGATGACCTTTTGAGCTCGCTGGTCCGCTTTGCTGGAGCTGGCCTGGCCACCCTTGCCCGCCCTGGGCTGCTGCTGCTGCTGCTGCCAGGGAGGCTGACTGGGCTGCTGCTGCTGCTGCTGCTGCCATTGGCGAGGGCTGGCCTGGCCAGAGCGTCGTGGCCGCGACGGCTCCCTGCGCCAGGGCGGGTCCTCACCTGCTGGCTCGGCGTGCCAGTGCTGCTCTCGCCAGCCAGCGCCATGCCACCTCTCCTGGCGCCATGGGGGCGCTGCTGGCGGTGCTGCTTCCTCCTGGGCCTGGCCCTTGCCGCTGCGGCCACCGCTGCCTCTGCCCTTACCGTCACGGGCCATCGCTGGCTGGGCAGAGTGGTGGGCGGCCAGGCGCTCGGCCGCTGCCCGCAGGCGGAGCAGGGGCCTGTCCTGGGCTCTCTGCTGCCGCTCGCGGCGGTGGGCAGCGCCCTCTGGACCTCCTCCTCGGCGATGTCGCGGCGTCCCGCCGCTGGGCCGCAGCGCGGCCGCGAGCGCCGCGGCCTGCGGCAGGGGACAGGGAGGCACGGGTGGCCCCCTGCCGCAGAATATGGCGCGCGGCGCGCGTGAGCCCGGCCTCGGGGGCTGGCCGATGCGCGATGCGCCCTGCCACCGCGATCGATCGGGCGGCAGGCGCCGACCGACCCCGATGGATCGATCGGGATCGGCTGGCCCGCAAGAGGCCAAATGGCTTCCTCCTCCTTATCCTCCTCCTTGCCTTCCTCCTACCGTCCTCCTCATCCTCCGCCTCCGCCTCCGTCTCCTCCTTCCCGTCCTCCTCCTCCTCCTCCTCCTCTCCTCCTCCTCCTCCTCCTCCTCCTCCTCCTCCTCTTTCCTCCTCCTTATATTTCCTCCTCTTCCTCCTGCTCTCTTCTTCCTTCTCCCCCTCTTTCCTCTTTCCTCCTTCTCCTTCTCCCTCCTCCTTTTCCTCCTCCTCCTCCTCGCTCCCCATCCTCAGCTGCTCGAGGAAACCTCTGCACCAGCGCAGCTTTCTCTCTCTACCGTACCTTTATATCCCTTCTGGAGCTCCGCCCGCCAGGAGCTATACGCCTGTGGGACGCGGGCCTGCGGCAGGACGTGTGCCTGCTGGGCCCGCGGATGGCGGCGCCGCCCCTCGCGGCGCTTCGTATCGCGCTGTGCAACCCCCTTTCGGTCCTAGAATCGCAGAGGCTAGTCGATATATGGCGAACGATTCGAGCAGACGTTTTCCTTCTCCCTGGGACACGCATGAGGGCGACGAACGGCAACACAGTTACACGGATGTCCTTGGGGGGTGGGGCGTTCGCCTTGAATGCGGGATGGAAATCAGGACCGTTCTCGAATAGTTCGGCGGGCTGCACACTATTAGTGCGGAACATGTTCAGGGCCAAACACGCCAGGAGCATCGCCCCCCCCCCCGCAGCGGCCCAAGGACGAAGCCTCGCAATTCGTCTCCGAAATCGTAGTGTAGACTTGAACGTGATTCTGATGTACGTTCCCCCCATCGGGGGCGCCTCGGCAAAGACACGGAAGGTTTTGGAGAAGGGGTCCGCACAAGTGATCCGATGGGGAATCCCGCAGGTTCAAAAGGCGTCCAACAAGTTCACTCCGATCTTCGCGGCGGACTTCAACACTTAAATGGGCTGCGAATGTGCTCGCTTGCATTTTCTTCATCGTCTATCTCGGCAGCATGGTGGCAACAAGAACGGCCCCTGGCTGGCCCATGCCACATGGGGTAGCGGAACGTGATTGGGGATCTGATCCAATATGAGTTGCTGGCCCCTCTGGAAATGTATGATGCAGTGACGGCTGATCGACAGGGGGCCCCGACATATTACTCACATAGTGGACATACCAGCACGATCGACATCTTCATTCCTCAGGGGCTCCGAGACCAAGTGTCAGCATGCAAAGTTCAGTAGAGCCCAGCGAAGCGCCTCCAGCTGATCCTCTCCCAACATCCCCGAGACCATGTCCCGATGCTGCTGCATATGACGGTGGCGAAACATTACTACCCTGCGGCGAGCTTGGACGAGAGATGGGATCGACACTTGCTTGCTGCAGCGGTCCAGCGCGACGATGCGATGCATGAGTTCCTGGACGACCTGAGGGGCGCGATGGTCGAGCGCGAGCCCGAGATACAGCAGCAGCTGCAAGGGGGGGAGCTGAACCCAGCATGGCAAAGCTGGATGGACACAGTTCGCACGACGGGCAGAGCACCCTTCGCACAGAAGCCCAAAGAGGTGGACCCTGCAGTCGTAGCCCTACAAGCGCGGCGCCTAGAGTTGGTCCGAATGCGAAGCGAGCTTCGAGTACAACTGCGAGACATCGGCGAAGCACACGCACTTCGACGACTTGATGCACGACAGACTACATTTTCTTCGGATCATGCGAGTCGATTGCCAATAGAGATCGCTACACACATTTCGACTGGCGTTGTTGGGGATTCGGTTGGGCGGCGGGTACAGATGGACATCATTCAGCTTCACCAGTGGACCGCTACGACCAGGGCAGCGCAGGATCACAGATGCCGATGAGGAGTGTTTCGCCTACAGTATGACAGTTTCTTCAGACCAGTTGGAAAACGATGCAGATGCTGTAAAGGGGGAGTTGAGAGTGATACAAAAAACGCTGCGACAGGAGAGCAGAAAAGCATGGCATGATTCACGACGTGATATTCAATCAACGCTGAGGCAGCTGCGCCGTAGTCACAAACGACGAGCTGCCCCGCCTTGGAGTTTCCCGCTGGAGTTGCACGTGATGGCGGCAGATCCCTGGGGCCCCAAGAGCACCTGGGATTAGGAACCACCCCTATCTCACAGACGGGATCCACTACATCAGCGAGACGATCGAAAGATCTACATATCTCATGTCGTCGCATGAAACGCGCGCCGATCATGGGAACATAGCGTGGGGGGTGTCGATCGCGAAGCACAATGGCAAAATGGGGACACTTGGGAAACGTTTGATCAACGTGATGTGCCCGTACTGGAAGGGCTTCTACGGAGGCCTACTGAAACACAACCTGAAAAGAAGGGGGTACGGTGGCCGGCGGACTCCCAATGTCTTCTCCCGCGGCGTCGACGAGAGGGCGCGATAGCGGCGCAGTTGTGTATGGGCCATTTCTTTCGTATACATCGCGTAGCACACTTGAATCACGTGCACGACATGCCGAACGCCTTCGCCTCGACTACGACGCGAGCTAGGACCGAGGCGATCGACCAACTTTTTCAACCCTCGGACGCAATCCTGATGCATTCTAGATCTCAGACGTCGGGGATAGTGATGATGTTCGAGGCGGGGGATACCAGGCCTTGGCGAGATTCTCGAAACCTCACTGTTCGACACCGACGAGGGGGCCTGATGGGGTCTAGCGAGGAGCCTGTGGTCTTCGCGAAGGTGATGGGGGGCCCCATGAGATCGTGGATAGAGTCAGGCTCTGCGAACGAGGCGGACACTCACCTACGGTGCGGAATATATAACTCGATCTGCTGTGGTGCGACTACTGTGTACGCCGACGGTATCTTCGACAAAACGTCGATCGATGACGTGGCGCAGACTACGATCGACGAGAAACTGAAACGCAGCAATACCGTGCTCGACGAAGTCCTGGGAGAAGAGGGTCTTGTTCAAAACTATAGCAAGCGAGAAACGGTGCCATGCCTTCGTGGTCATCGAGCGAATCGAGCTTTCACGATGGAGTTTAAGAACGGTTCCGCACGAGCTAGAACTATATACCTTGGGATCCGATGCGCCTGGAACCTATCGAATTTGTAAGAACTTCGTTGCCGATGTGCTGCCGTCCATGCTGGGTGGGGGAAGCCGGGCAAGCTCTGAAGATCCTGGACTTTAGGGGCCACGTGGTGGAGGCGGCGCTTTCAGCCAACGAACCCTTCGCGTTTCCTCGGGTCCAAACCCAGCAACTGGACGGATTTTTGGCTAAGTACCTCAGAGCACTGGAGCGTGGCAAAGCAATAGACTGGTCAAGCGAGCACCCGCACTCGTCTGTGAATTCGACGCCCAAGCGGAAGTGGCGCCTGATTCCGATCCGCTTCGAGCAGGCGGCCAGGCGATTCGGGTGGGTGCAACAAATCGCCAAGGACGCTATCGCGCACCAACAAGTGATCGCGTCGATCTGGGGGCACCTTGACACATACCTCCTTCCCTTGATTCTGCAGGACAGCTCCGAAGTTGTGCATCCCCCTGATGTTCCAGATTGAGCGGGACTTCTGGGCATTCGCTGGCATAAGTGGCACAGAGGACTTCTTCGAGGCCTGGGAGAGGGAGGGGGTACTCAAGGATGGCTCTATTCCTGGAGGATGAGGTTAGGGAGCTCTGGTTGAAGGTGGACCTGAGGATCTTGAAGGCCTCGATCTTTACTGAGGGGGAAGAGTTTTTTTCCAAGCCGACTAGGGGGCCCTGCGAGGGCCTTTGAGCAGGAGGGGGACGCCAACGAGGAGCCCACTACATACATATGCAACCTCGGGGACTCTCAGGGGAATATGTGCCTTCAGGAGCATGAGTCTCAAGGGGGGCTACTGGCCCACCAATCCAGGTCCGTTGGATGTGAACATGGTAAACTTAACCCTCTGCACTCTACTGTCTTGATGAATTTGTGTCCATGGTGCCGTGCGGCGTTTGCATCTAACGACAGCGCACGCCAACACGTACGTGCGGTGTGGCTGACAAATAGGTGTAGACTCCAGAGGACGGCTTTCTCTTGGGACCCTACCTTACCTAAGTCTTTGAAGTGCCTGATGCGTTCCTCCGAGTTTGACACGCTCGACGATTATCTGGATCGCGCAGGCGAGTGTCACCCCCCTCCACCTCCCATTGTAGTGCAGCCTCGAGGGCAACGGGGGCGCCCACTCGACCGCGCGGGGAGACCCTGGAACGTCGCTGGTCCTGGCAGCCGGCGGCGGCGCCGACGGCTTGGAGAAGAACGATACGTTCGAGCGCCAGGTCAGACGCCTCGAGGGCGCGAACGGCCAACAGCCCGCCCAGAAGAGCTGCGCAGGCGTCAGCGCCAACAACAAATCCCTGTACGCGCTGATGATGACCATGTTGTTGTCGCTCGTCCAGAGCCGTCGGAACATAGAGGGGGTGCTCTTCGACGTGCTGATCGTCACATCGGACCTCCCCGAGGTACTGAAGATGCAGGAACAAAGCGCGGCCTACAACAACCACGTGCAAGCCGAACACGAAGGCCACGGGCTGGGAACGCCCCACCTATACGTGTTCGGGGGTTGCTGGAGGCGCTCCAACTGCGGCAGCAGCGCATAGGCAAGCAGAACTTCGACAAGTTGCAGGAGTTCAAGCAGCATCTCGCGACTCTCGGGTACGACGAGACGATGGACATCATTCGCTTCACCAAAGTGGACAAGTGCTACGACCAGGGCAAGCGCAGGATCACCCTCTGCATCGGAGAATATCGCAAAGAGGTGATCGGCGCCCTTCAGCAATTGGGCGCGGAGCTCAAGTCGGGGCGGGCCCCAGCCAGCCACATGGAGCGCGAGCTGCAGGAGTGCCTGGAGGTGTTCCTGGCGTAGAGGCCGTGGCACGACAGACGACTCTTTCTTCGGATCGTCAGGAATCGATTGCAGTTTTTCGACGGCGGTGAAGAATTCGATGACGGCCGAGTCACATGCGAGAAGACCGACAACCCCAGAGATAGCTCACAGTCCCGACCCGAGTGTGCAGACCAGCCAGCGGGAGACGGCGCCTTTCGGCGCAGGTGAACCAGCTCCGAGGAGAATTTCGCCTATGAGAATTTCTTCACGACCTTCGGGATCACATATGCCGATGAGAAGGATTTCGCCGAGGTGATTTTCCCCAGGACCATCGAGGAGGAGTATTTCGCCTATGAGGTTTTCTTCGGGATCTACGGGATCACATGTGCCAATGAGGAGGGTGTCGCCGTCGAGGGTTTCTTCAGGATCGAGAGGGTCACAGATGACGATGCGGAGTGTTTCGGCCCCCCTTTTTTGGAGACAATGATCCGAGGTGCAAAGATTTCGGAGAGCTCTGCGGCGCGTAGGTATGTGATGAGGCACGGAGGTGAAGGCCCCCGAGGGGGGCCGTGAAGTGGAACAAGACTTGATAGCTTTAGGAGTAGAGGAGGGGACAGCACGGTGGCAGGAGCGAACATGTCTTAGCAATGGTACGTAGAGGGTGATTGTGCAGAGGAGTCCGTGGGCCTTGGCTCGGGTAACTCGTGCTCAGGCTTGGGGCCCGGGCAGTACAACAGTTTTCGTTGTAGCTTTGGGGCTAGCGTCCCCAGGCGTTCTGGATCCTCCTCTTGAGGATCGCCTCTGGGCCTTCGAATGTCTAGTAGATGGACGAACTTGGTCCCCACGGAGTGTTTCCTCTTTCTTCTTTCTCCTCCTCCTCCCCCTTTTTTTTGACGTTGTACAAACGTGGACCAGAGATCGTTGCGTTCAGGGTGTGAAGAAAAATACAGTGAGTCTACTTAGACAGAGAGCAAACTAATTAAGCCTGGCGGCCGCAGCTGAAAAGGTAAGGCTGAGAGGTGCGAGAAGAGGACGAAGGCTTTAAGGCCATAGAGTGTGAGCCCGCCAGGCCGCATAGTGGAGTGGAGAAGGACCGATCCATCATAGCTGATACCCAAAGGAGGAAACCAAACAAAGTAAAAGAAATACGCGTGCAAATGCTGGGAGAGCAGCCTGGCAGTCAGTGTAAAATGAGACTCGGCCGCTCCCACCTGCTCACCCACCCGTGCCCGATTCTGCTTTCAGCTCAAGGATGGCAGCAAAGCTATCTTGAAAGGAACAGCAAATGGTGGCACAAGCGGCCCATAGTTATTCAGGAAGAATAGAGGATGTGACGCTGGAGGTAAAACAAAACCAGGCTGAACGGTAGAGCTACCCGCAAGCTGGTAGTCGGCTGGCCAGGTAGGTACTGGCTGGTCCGTGTGAGGAAATAGATAGGAGGAGCATGAGAGCTGGGATGCCGAAGTTTGGATGAGAGTGGTGCATGGCATCAGCTTGGCCGCGCCCTCCGATACGGTTGCGTCTGGGTGCACTTTTTCCCTCGCCTCCCCCAAGTATCTGCCTCCTCTCGCCCATGAGAAGATCCAGCACCAAGCCTCGATAATATATGTCAACGAAGGTTTGCATAAGTGGGCAGAGCGCCAGAGTTAGGCGTAATAATGTACTGTGAATCGCGCAGTGAAGCGAAGGTTCTATGCTGTGAACTAGCAGGCTGGCCAGGTCGGTAAAGGCTGGCCTAGTACGAGCAACAATTTGAACATGTCCCCATGGTTTTGTTAAGTCTCCAATTAACCGAAAATATGCCCGCTCTTTGATTCCTCGGTGGAGTGATGCGCCTTCACCGACTCATAGACCGGTGGGGTAGGAGGTAGAATGTACGGGTGGTGCGCGTAAAGGGATACGGAGGCTAAGAGTAACAGACAGCAGATAATATGCGACTGCGGGCTGCAATGCACTGGAAGAAAAGAAATGCGCAAAACGCAAACGGCAAACCACAACAGGTGGCAACATGCCCCCACTGTCGAAGTACGTGTCTACTCCTGGCCCAAAACTCTCCTCAACCCCGCATGCAGCCCACCGGTGCGAAGCAGAAATGCGGCGCGGGGCAATCTGGTGGCGTCAACATGGCGCTGACTTTTCAGGATGGTACCGAACAGGCTGGCCTGTGGCTTTAGATCCAAACAAAAAACAGATGAGGAAAGAGTTCCAGGCGTGAGCACGGTGTACGGCCCGCCATCGAAGCAGCAACGGCGGGCGAGGAGAGGGGGGAGCAGGGGAGGCAACCAGTCGAAGGAGGCGCCTGCTGAACTCCCATGTGTCCACAAACGGGCGCACGGGCGCTCGCCGTTCACCAGCCAACAGCGGGGGGCTACCCCGGGCGGGGAGGAGAGGCCAACGGCCAACGAAAGGCAAGGGAAATGCGAGAGGAGAGGGAGAGGCGAGACGACCGAGACAGCGGGCGCAAACGACGACGGCAAGGGGGGCCTTGCGCGAACAATGGTGGGAATCGGAATGGGAATGACATAGGGTGACATCCCTGCGCGGGATATGCGGGGCTAGGGCAGTGAGCTTAGATATACATACGTAAGCAAGTCAACTGCGGGAGTAGGGAGTGGGGGGGGTCAGTAATCCTTGTGCTGGTAGACCTTATAGTTCTGGCAATGGCTGAGGTGGAGGCTGTGAGGTCGTAGACAGCTTCCAGTATCTCATTAGCTTTGTCGCCTGCCGTGCCTGATGAACCAGTGGTGGTAGAAGATGTGAGGTCGTAAAGCTACTATTCCAGTCCGCATATCTTGCACCACTTTGCCGTGGCGTGGATCGCCTGTGCGGGGAACTTGTGCTATCCCCAGTCGTCTCCACCATCTGCTTGTCTCGTGGGGAACCCTGTTTTCGATGTTGGTGGTGCTTTGTGCTCTGGTGCTGGGAACTTGGGCTTAGGCATGGTTGGTGCTGCCATTGCCGTGGTACTTTCCTGTCGCTGCCGTAGTTCTGCATTGCATAGGTTGCGCCGTCGTCCTTCTGTCAAAAGTTGTTGAAATTGCTGCTAGTGGTACCGTATTGTGTCCAGGTGCTGCGATAATATCTCATCGTTGCCGTCTTCGACGTACTGCGTTTCGATGTGGTCAATGTGTTGGGGTGCCGTGGTTGGTCCTGTTTGACCGTCTTGGAGGTGGATCGGTAATGCTTTTGGTCGGAAGCAGATCTGCAAGGCGGCATCTGTTTGCAATGCTCGCACTGCTGTCGGTATCTTGGTGAGCCATCTCTGTGCCATTGTTGCTTTGGAGGTGGACAGATCACTGGGATCTTGAGTCTTGGCGGAGGTGGGTGGATTGGGCTGCTGATCGCTCGGGCAGTGCTGGACTGCTGCGTGGTAGGTGTATTAGTATCTGTTGGTTGTTGGTCAGGCGTGGTAGTGGCTTGCTGTTGTCTGGCAGTAGCTGTTTTTTTGTGCTGGCAGTGGCAGGTCTTCGGATGAGCTGTCGCTGCTTGAGGAGCTTGATGCAATTGCGGGGAGGTGGCGGTCGTTTCGTAACGTGTCGACTGGGTTGCATATTTGCTGCAAAGGCCGTGTTGTGTCGTGCATGCGTGCTGACCAGTCGTATTTCATTTCGTCTTCGTAGTCGTGGCATGAGTGCAGCCATTGTGAGACCATGATGATGGCTTGCTTAATTGTGTCGTTCATTGTCGTTGTAGGTGTTTGAATCAAGGAGGTGAGATGTCTGTTGGTGAAGTTGACTGCTGATCTAAAGTCCTCGTTTGTGTGAGTAGTGCTCTGCGAGGTCCTGTACGCTAAGTCCCAGCAGGAATCGTCGTTGATCGTATGGTCGTGGTCGCCATGGTGGATGGTGTGTCTGCTGGCTTGGCGTCGTTGAGAATTAGATATCTCGTCGTTTCAGTTGGTGGGAGCTTGAATGTTGAGAGCCGCGTCGCATGTGGGTCGGGCATGAGCGGTGGATGCGGTAAGGCGTGCCGGTGATTGTTGCTGATGAATTTCTCGTGATTGTACCTGTCTTGGTATCTGTGCAAGCCAAGCAACAACAGGTGATTGGTTGGGAATCGGTAGGTGTAGGTGCTGTTGTCTGCATGGTAGTAGACTGCGTCGTGCCAGTTCTCGTTGTCGCTGTCGTCGTTATCGTGCCTGTCCTTGGCGCTGTATGCGGTTAAGCCAGTTGGGCAGTGCATGTCGTGTCCCTTGTATGGTGGTAGGGACGTAAGTGTAAGGGGCGTCGAAGTGTACTTGTAGTCGTCGCCGCTGTTGTCACTGTAGCTGCCATCGTGCTCTGAACGAGCAGTGGATGTTGCTGCTCCTCCTCCTCCTCCTCCTCCTCCTCCTCCTCCTCCTCCTCCTCCTCCTCCTCCTCGTTGGACTTCCACCTTCGAGCCTGACTCGATCCTCGATCCCCAAGGCCATCGACGCCTCGGGCCTCTGGGGCTATTTGCCCCTCCGCTCCCAGGCCCACGATTCTGCTGTTGGGCGGATCACCAGTACCCGGTAAGGGCACCCGCTGGGAGGGCCGTCCCCCGTTCTTGGCAGGGGCTGCGCCACGTGCTCCCAGCGGAAGGGGACCAGAGCAAACCCAGGGTGCACCCAGGGTGCATCGCGACCAGAGTAAAACCAGAGTAAAGCAGGAGGACCATAATCATCCAAACTAAGCTTCAAAACCACGCCTTGTGAAAATGCTTCGGGCGAAACGCCGGCCCGCTCTCCCGGCGCATCCGGAGGCGCGACGGCGGGGGGGCACTTGCAAGGAAAAAGTGTGGAAATGAGGAGGAGGAGGGGAGGAGGAGGTGGAGGAGGAGGAGGAGGAAAAGGAGGAGCAGGAGGAAGAGGATGATGATGATGAGGAGGAGAAAGATGATGAGAAGGATCAAAAGGATGAGAAGGAAGAGGAGGAGGAGGAGGAGGAGGAGGAGGAGGAGGAGGAGGAGGAGGAGGAGGAGGAGGAGGAGGAGGTGGTGGAAGAGGAGGAAGAAGAGGAGGAGCGAGCGTCCCCCTTGGGGCCAGAGTTCTCCTTCCGCGCCTATGCGGGACACCACGCGCCCTCCGAGGAACTCAGGGGCACGACGTCGCTGGCGAAGTCAGAGCTGGAGTTGGCGGGAACGAACGAGACAACATCGTGAGACGCCGCATCGAACACGGAGTTCTGAGAGTCTGTGTCAATCTCCGCGCCCGAGGGGGCCGCAGAGACGATGGCAGGGGGAGCCCCCGCCGCGGCGGCGAACGGGTCGCCGATGGAGGTGGAATAGTCGAACATGTACAGGAGGTCGCCATGAACGAAAAGAGACGTGCACCAGCATCGAACCGGTAGTAACTCCCAGCATCGAAAGTGAGGCGCCCCTGGCACCACTTGATCAACGCGCCCCAACCCCCTTAGCCCTGTGCAAGCAGCTAAGGGGCCCAACTCGCACCCTCGGTCGTCAGCATCTGCGTCACGAGTCCCTAGCTCAGGAAATAGCTGCGCAGCGCCTTTAGGGGGAGGCCGCCCAATGCCGTCAATTGGAGGATGATGTCCCGCAGGAGGCTCACGGGCATGCTGCGCAGGATCAGCAGCGGCAGGACCTGCAGCAGCTCCGACGACGTGGGGCTGAAACTCAGCAGAGGGTTGAAGTACCGCGGGTACGCCAACAGCATCGTCAAGGGGAGGAGGATGCTCAGGGAACACGTGACCAGCAGCGGCAGGGCCCGCAGCAGCGCCACCTCCATGAGGCAGAAGCCCTGCAGGAGGCTGAAAAAAACAGAGAGTGCGCCAGCAGCATCGTCAGTTGGCGGAGGAAGCTCAGGGAGAGCGTGATCAGCAGCGGTAGGACCCTCAGCAGCACCATTGTAGGTAGAAGAACCCCGGCGTCCAGCAGGCCCAACGTCCCCACGCAGGCGAGGTTCAGGACCATGCTGTCCACAATCTTCATGCGATGGCCTCGACAAGTTGAGCGAGCGGTCGTAAATCTCAGGAGCGCTGCGACCAGCAGCTCGCTCAAGCCAAAGAGCTGTCGCTAGCGGCTGTGCAGGGACGTATTGTGGAAGGAGCTGAGATAGACGCCCGTGCTCGCAGGCGACAGCATCCTCGGATATCTCGCTCAGGTAGGAATGACTGCAAGCCGCGCCAAAGCGGCAGGCTGGATAGCATTTGCATGTAGGTCTCGTTGCAATCCGCGGCCCGACCTCCAAGACCTTCAGCCGAAAGAAGTCGAGAGCATCAGATGGATGCGAGTCGGCGCAGCGTCTCGATGATGTTCGGCAGCAACTTGGCGACCCACTGTCCCCAGACCAGGGGCGACGAAAGCGTCAGCAGCCAACGGAACTATAGTCTCGGCGTGAGCGTTGAGGGTGGTCACCAGCGGTTCAAGATGGGAGCGTAGGTCATGGCGATAGTATGAAGTCACGAACACAGGGAACGATAGCTTGAGACAGACTCTGTATGGCGTCGTCGCACTCGTTCCCAAGGGACGCAGGCCGAGCCTCAAGCTCGGCTTGCAGGCCTGGGGCTCGCTCAAGATCACGAGGGACGGGTTGAACAGCCAAATGTCCATGAAGGGCAGCAGTCGGAACCACTGAGCCTGGAGGATCTTCGTCGGTACCGGAAGGATCCGCACGAGGGCCGTGCAGAACCTCCCGTAGCCGTAGCCCACGAGGGCCAGCGCCAGAGCCTGGGCGGTCGTCCCGGGGAGCTGGAATAACGCCACCTGCTTCCCGAGGAGCACCGTCAGCACCTTGTTCCACGCGACCGGCGGCGTACGAGTCGCGATCAACATGGAGAGCGTTACCAGCGACAGGACAAAGGGTGCCAGAGATTTGCTCGAGGTCGTAGTCGAAGGCGTTGCTCTGCGTGACGTGGGCGGAGTCAAACCCAGTGGGGAGGGCGCCGCGTGCCGAGGGCCACCGCGCCCCCTGCGCAGACAGAGCGGAAGTGCATTGGTCCAGGGCCTCCCACGTTGCAGAACAGGAGGAAAGAGTGGCGATGGCCTTCTTCATCATTTCCATGCGCGCGAGAATGTTCGAGAACTGGTCGTCGCTGTCAACTGGAATATCAGCCCAACGTGGATGAGGTCCAGCAGCGCGGTCCTAATGGTCTCGCATGGCCGTGACCACCCGCAGGGCCCCCTAGACTAGCGAAATCTGGAGGGGCAGCCTGTGCAACATCAATGCGGTCCCGAACGCCGGCGCTGTCCTGTCGCCAAGAAGGTTGCCGTTCAGCTGGACCTTGAAGTGCTTTGCGACGGTGTTTGGCGGCGTCGGTCATCTCCAGCGTAGCGCGAACAGCCGCGTGGGCGGCAAGTGAGAGCACGCCGCGGCGGAGAGCACGATGTGCGGCCACTTTGCCAGAAGCCGCAGGGGTTATGCCGTGCGCGAGCTCATCTGCGTCGAGCGTGCAGTGGAGGGCTTTGCCACGGGCGATGCGCTTAAAACCAGCCCTATCAACCATACCTACCTCCACGAACGCCTTCCCAGAGGCACTATGGGAAGTGGCGTGCCAAACATCCCGCTCTCGGCGGCGGCGTTGAGCGGCAGTGAGCGAAGCCCCCGCGAAAGAGGCAGCCACCCATGATCTGCAGCTCGGCATAGATATACTGCGCGAAGCAGCGCCCACGCAAAGGTGTGGGGCGAGCAAGTAGAGAAGACAGGCTACTAGCATCCAACATACGTCGCCCTCCCAAATCATCCCGCTCGCGGGCGGGCGCGCTCAGCCACCAGGAGCCAGGGCAAGCTCGGTAGATCTCGGGCCAAAACGGCTACGGAGGAGGAGGAGGAGGCAAAGCGTCGAGATGCAGTTCGTCGTCATCGCCTACGCCTGCCTGCTATGCCTACGTCGCAAAACTCGGCTCCACTCCCCCATCGGAGTGTCGGCCGCGAATGCTGCCGCCTTCGCGGAATCCCGCGACTCGTCGGCGCTCGGACACCATCGACCACGACGTCTCCTCGCCTGATGGAGGAGACGGTGGAGGTGGACAAAAATCACCAGCCGTCGAAGTCTTGAGAGAGAGAGAGAGAGAGAGAGAGAGAGAGAGAGAGAGAGAAAGAGAAAGAGAGAGAGAGAGAGAGAGATATATAGAGAGAGAGAGAGAGAGAGAGAGAGAGAGAGAGAGAGAGAAAGAGAGAGAGAGAGAGAGAGAGAGAGAGAGAGAGAGAGAGAGAGAGAGAGAGAGAGAGAGAGAGGGGTCCAGGACTGCCAATCGGCGGGGCAGGGGCGGGTCAACGCCCGACCCCGACACAGACCCGACGAGGGAAAGGCATCCAGGGCATCGCGCGTAGTGGGAGAGGCAGTTGGGACACTCGCAGCCGAGAAGACACATGTGGTCAGGATTTCGCATGCGCGTGTCCGTGACCCACCCCCCCGACCGTGTCTTGAGGGCAACCATCCTCCAGGACGTGGGGCATTTCAGCAGGGCGCCCGCCGCCCCCTCCCAGTCCGCGCCAGCACGGACATCCTCTCCGACCTGGAATCAGCGCTGGAGCCGAGTGACAAGAAGCGGGATGAGCGAGGAAGCAGACGGGTAAAGAAGAGGAGTAATGCCAGCCTGGAGGCATCGCTGTGTCTTGAAGCGGGGGGAGGGCCTTCCTTCCGCCAGGGTCGCGCTCCGAGCCGCTCGACGAGCGTGCAAGAGGGCGAGGCCAGCGCGGGCGGGGGTGGCGGGGGGCCGAGCTCCACCGACGCCTCCGCCGCCAGTCGCAAGCTCCAGGCTAGAGGGGGCTCAGTCCAGAAGCTCGGCCACGGCCTGATGCCACCTCCCACCCCGACCCACTGCGC
Source organism: Prorocentrum cordatum (assembly GCA_963575745.1). Taxonomy (NCBI): domain Eukaryota; class Dinophyceae; order Prorocentrales; family Prorocentraceae; genus Prorocentrum; species Prorocentrum cordatum. The sequence goes on along the minus strand of CAUYUJ010018796.1, from coordinate 35,512 downwards.
CATCGGAGGATGCTCCTCCGCCTCCGCCTCAAGCAACCGGCACAACGACCGCCGGACCGTTGTGGTCTCTAGCGCCGTGCGCATCCTGGCGGCCAGGGCTACAGTGCGCAGCGGCGGGAGAAAGGGGCCCCAGGGCGCGGGGAGGTCGAAAAAACATCTCGGAGAGAGCCAGGGCCCCAGGGCTCGAAATAGACGGGTCAGGGTATGCCGCTCGTCGGCCACCTCTTCCCTTGGAAGCTCGTGCAACTGACTTTTGTACAGCAAGACACTGACCGCGCGCTCGCGGTGCAGAACGCATCGGGCAGCCGTGTCCGCTCCAGCGCGCGAGATGGCGCTCGTGCGATCCTTGTACTCCTGCTCCACTGGCGCCCACTGTGCATGCGCGGTGGTCGAAGGGCCGATGATGCATCCGAGGTGCTCAAGTTCAGACACGACCCGAAACTGTCCCCACTCGCTCGAAGTGTCGCCCAAGAAGATCTGCGCACGTCGCTGGACCTCGGGCGAGATGGGGGCCCGCGGCGGCACGCAGAAACACTTGCTTGGCCAGAGATGCAGCTTCGCAGTCTTGCCAGACACATCGAAGACGCGGCGCAGAGTCTTGCGGCCAGGGGCTCCCCACACCACGGCACCGCAGTCGCCCGCGCACCATCTGGCGAGCCCCTCGTCGCAATCAGCGAGAGATGCGTCGAGGTCTCGGACGCAAGGGTCCACTCCCAACGCAAACGTGCTACCCGAGGGTGGGTCGCCTTGCATGGCTCCCCCTCTCGCGCATCATATGAAGGGGCGCGGCACGAGCAGCTGCTGTGCGCGGCGGCTTGCGCGCGTCCTCCGGGGCGCCTCAATCATGCCGCGAGGGGCCTTCCAGGCCTCAAGGGCCCGCCACAGCCAGGAGTGGGCCATGGAGGGGGGGGGCGCCTGGCCATGCTCGTGCGCGAGCAGCATGGGCGACGACGACTCGGGGGGGCAGCCTTCGGGGTCGATCGCACGCATGCGCCCGATTCGGGCCCCGGCATCGAGCTCGACCAGGTTCGACAAACAATTTCTGTCTCGGACAAAACCCCTCTGTGAGAGCGAGACCGTCGTTCTGATGCCACGGGCAAAACTGACATTGAACGCGCTCGAGATCGCCTTAGGCCCCGTCGATTTGAGGGAGAGGGGGCGAGCAGCACCAGGAGGACAGGAGCGGGGCGAACCGTCCGACGGGGCCTGCGATTTCGGGATGGACACTCCGATGGCCGCGTTAAAATCAGACCGCATCGGGAATCCTGCGCGAAGTCAAACCGAAGCACGATAAAGGATCTCAGCTCCCTGCCTCGCCACTCCCGGGCTGCGGCGGGCAGGCCATCGGGGCCGGGCGCCGCGGGCCTTGCGCGGGCCACAGCCTGGCGCAGCACGTGCGGGCCTGGCGGCGGGAGCTCATCCCGCTCAGGTGTAGGCGTGGCGAATCGCTCCAGGTACCTCTCCTGCATCTGCGCCTTCCTCCGCTCGGCAGTGGCGTCCCAGGTCGGAGCGCAGACGGGCGCCCAGTGGGCTGCCGGCGCCGCCGCCATGCCACCCTGCGTGGTAGCGGCGCCCTGGGGGAGGCCCCTGGCAGCAAGGTGTTGCCGTGCACCCCGCGGGGCCCGCAGCTGGGCGCGCCTCTGGAGTGCGCGGGCCTGCGCCTGCGTGCGCTTGCGCAGCTCCTCGGCCGACTCCGCCTCAGCCTCGGATTGCGCCTCGCACCTCCTGGCCGCCGCCTCTCGTCGCTGAGGCAGCGAATAGCGGCGCTCGAACCCCGCGGGGTCCTTGAGCACCGCGCGGTCGGGCTGACCTTGCGCCCCCAGCTCGATCGCATCGCTGGCCCATGGGTTCTGCGCCATCACAATGCGCGCCAGCTTGGCATCCTGGCGCCTGAACGCCCTCGCGAGCTGTCACCAGATCATGGCGTTCGGGCTCCTCGCGCCCCCGTCGGTTGCCAGCCGCTCGGCCTGCAGGAGCTCGGCTGCCGCCCGCAGGGTCGTGACGTGCGCGGCGTAGGCGTCGGGCGGCGCTAGTGGCTCCCAGCAGACCTCCTCGCAGTGGCGCTCCACGATCTCCTTGTAGCGCGGGAGCTTCGTCAGCTTCGTCGGGGTCGGCGCGGGGCCTCCGGCCGCCGGCCGCGGCGCCCGAGGGGTAATCGACGCGATCGGCATCGCGTGGTCGCTCGCGCCACTGATGTGGAGCTTCCTCGGCTCGCTGCGCGCCGAGGCAGCTTGCCACTGCTGGCAAAGAGCCCAGCGAGGCACGCTGACCAGGACTTTGTCAATCCTCGAGGCCTGGCGAAGGCCCTGATGCCAGTGCGTCGCGCGGCCAGGGGCCCGGTCGACTGCCGCGCGCGGCGCCTCCTCGCAGGCGCGCCGCGCAGGCGCCCGCGGGCCCGGAGGCGGGGCCGCAGGGGGAGGAACGCCAAACTCCTCCCGCTCGAGGACGTCGCCGTAGTTGGAGTCGCCGACGATGACCGCTGCTCGGGCCGCGGGAGCGGCGTGGGCCCACACTGGATCAGCGCGAATCTGCTGTAGAAGGCGGGCCCGCATCTCCGCCGTGAAGCCGAAGTTGCGCGCGTTCCAGCGGCGCAGCTCGGCGCCGGGCTGCGACGCCGCAACTCGGAGAGCACGACCAGGAATGACGTAATATGGAACATCGACGATGCGGCCCCCACCGGTCTGCGCAGGGGAGACAATGGCCGCGCCTCCCGCATCGGCCCGCGCGCCAATCGGGGCCGAAGCGAAGCGCTCAACATCGCGAGCAGCACGGCCAAGCAGCTGCTGCGTGGTCTCTGCGCCCGCATGCGTCTCCTGCGTTGCCAGGGCGACTGGCCCCCTCCAGTGCGTCTGCAGGTATCGCAACTTGCGCTCGATGATCTTCGGGGAATAGCTCGCAAAGGCCCGATCATTCCAAGAAGCAAAGTGCGCCGCCCCAGCACCGCCAGGCTGCGCGCCGCCCGAGCAGCGCGCCATATAGAGGCACCGCTCCTGAGCCTCGGGCTGGAGTGCCTTCGCCACTGCCTCCGCCACCTCGTCCTTGTTGAGATTGAACTTCCTGATGCAGGCCATGTTCCAGAGGATATTCGGGTGCGCGGTGGGCGACGCAATGTCCACCCGCGGCAGCTGCGTCCTCTGGGGCGAGAGCGCGGCCGCATCCTTCTCCATGAAGAGCTTGTGCGGCAGCGTCCTCTCAATGCCCTGCCTGATCTTCTTGGGCGCCAGCTCGTGGGTAACCTGTCGCCTGTTGCGGTCCTTGCCCGAGCTGAGGCTGACCTGCGCGCCAGTCGGAGCCGGCGCGTGCACCTCCCGCCGCTGGCCCTGGCCGAGCCGCATGAGCTGCGGCAGCTTGTTGACCCTCCTCTCGGCGAGCGTGGCCGCGCCCTTGCAGCGCAGCCAGAACCCCTGCGAGACCGCGTCGCTCTCCAGCCGCGCATGGTCGTGGAGCTGCGCCTCGGCGACCAGCGGTGCCAGGGTCTGCTCGACCGCCTGCTTGGGTAGCGCCGTCCTCGCAAAGACCCGTGACCACCGCGGGGTCAGGGTCCCTGTCCCAGTTGCCGCCGGTCTGTGGCACCGAGACACCCAAGTTGAGCACAACCAACTCATCCTTGAGCATTTGGATCTCCTGTTGCATTCGCTCGAGGTCGTCCATCCTCGCCTCGACGGGGGCGATGCGGTCCTCCATCGCCTGGAAGCGCGCGTCATTCTGCTTCGCCAAGTCGATGGCGGTGTCCTGAAAGGCCTGGGACATGCTCGCGCTCGCCGTTGCCACTGCTGTCTGCAGCGAGGCCTGCAGGCGCGCCTCCATGCCCTGTAAGCTGGCCTCGACAGAGTGTGGCACCCCGTCATGACCACGGGCAGCTGCGGGTGCCGCAGCTCCTGCCGCTCCAGCAGCGCCAGGCCTCGCAGGCGGGGCGCCCAGGGCACCAGCGTGTCCAGGATGCGCCGCAGGGGCCTGCTGGCGTGGTGCTGAGCGGCGGGCTCGCTCCGTGCCCGCAGGAGGCAGCCCCGCTCGTGTCGCTGCGGCCGCCCAAGCGTCAGGAGGGGCATTCGCCGCCGCGCCGACGTCCGCGGTCCTTCCCCTGTTCTTCATCCGAGAGGGGGGAAATCGGGACCTTCCCGGCGGTCCAGGCGGGCTCTTGCACAGAAGCGGCCTCCTGCTGCTGCCTCCACTGCTCTAGACCGTCATCGAGATCCACGGGGCCAGACCCAGGGCCAGCGGCCCGCGCAGGCCCGCGCCCGCTGAGTGACGTCGAGTGCTCCTCCGATGAGCCCGTGTCGTGCCTGTGGCGAGCAGTCCTGCGGCGACGTTCAGCGTGCGCCTCCCTGCCATCGTGGCCACCGCCAGGAGGGAGACCGCCAGCAGGCGCAGAGCCGTGGCCGCCCTTGTCAGCGCCCGCGGCGGGGGCAGGCACGGCCTCCTGCGAGGCGAAGGTGGGGCAGACGTCGATGGCAGCGGCGTCCTGGGACGAGAGTGGGTGCACGGAGGTGGCCGCCATGTCGCGGCGAGCTGGAGCGTTCGGACGGACAGGAACGGGGGGCGCCTCCGTTTACCCGCCGTCCCGAGCGCAAGGGAAGTCAGCGCGAGAAGTCGCCGGACTTCAAGAAGTCTTGCCTGCCGCGGACTAGCGGTATCCACTTCATTCCCAAGGGAAGCTAGCATCTTGAGCCAAAATGGCTACGGAGGAGGAGGGGGGGGAGGACGAGGAAGGCGGAGGATCGACGTTTTTTTGTGTGTGTGTGTGTGGTGGTGGGGGGGTATCGCGGCTGGATTCAACCTCGACGTTCTCGCCAAAACGCGCCCCAGGAGAGGTGGAGTGGCTGATCCTTTTGAAGATGAGGGAACCCAGCTCGACGTTGCGATTTTTCTCAAAATGTGGGCGCCTGGAGATGTCGACCACATACTCGGGACAGCGTTTTCGCCGTTGGGGGGGGCCAGGGCAACGGGCCTCTCATTTTTTCCGCGACGCCTGGAGGTCTGAGAGAAAGGTCAAAAACGGGAAGGGGGGGGGGGGGGGGGGGGGGCAAAATGCGCTTCTCATTTTCCACCCAGGCAGGCCGTATCCCCTGGAAGCCAGATCTCCACAACCGTGGGCCGCAGGGTTGCGCTAGAGCTATCAATCGCCTCTGCCAGATCATCTCAACCCCCTGCTTTGAACTCTCTGTGCTGGGGCCGCTGAGAGACTTAGCATGGGCGGCACGTGGGGGGATAGATCCGCCTCCGCCGTCTCTCCCTCCTCCTGCGCTGCCCTCTTTCCCCGTCTGCCGGTTGTTCTCCCCCTCCCTCTTCTTGCATGTGTGAAGGGCCTGTCCGTTCGAGTCGTCGTCTCCGTCATTCGTTAGTCGGCGTCTCTGTCGCCCGCTTTCCCTGCGCCCCCCATTCCCTGGGCCCTTCTCCTCAAGCGCTGGGCCCGTCGCCGCTCCCTCCTTCGCGAGGCCCTCCTCCTCGAGCGTGACAGCCGGAGCGACATTGAGCAACGTCGTAATTGACTCGAAGTGAAGCCCCTTCCCTTTGACCCCTTCCCCGCCGGGAGGGGGGGGTCCCCAAGAGGGTTCGGGGGGGGCGGGTTCCGGGCGGGTCCTGGGGGGTGGTGGTGGTCACCGGGTCAGATGCGACTCTCCCGGGGAGTACCGGGGGCAAAAAAAAACCAAGACGGGCCAAGAGTGCCCCAAGATGCTCCCAAAACGGTCTAAGAGGGCCCCGAATCGCCGAACGATCTGTCCAAGACGCCTTGACGGCACCCAGACGGCCTAAAAGCTCTGCAAGACGCCCCGAGAGGCCTTCAGGAGCACTCCCAAGAAGGCCCCAAGGGGAAAAAACATTGACTGCTCATCGGTTTTTGAAGCATTTCGGCGTTCTCGCCTCTTCCGCTTCTCAACGCTCCCAGACGGTCCAAGAGGCCCCCAGATCGCCCCAAGACGGCCCGCGAGAGGAATGATCCAAAACGGCCCAAAAGGGCCCCAAGACGCCTTCAAGGCGGCCCAAGACGACCCCAAGTTGGCTCCGACAGGGTGCCCAGACGAGGGGCCAGAACGGACATTTGAGAGAGCGCGCCCACAGGGTCCGAGCAAAGGGGGGGGGGGCTAAGCTTCAGCTACCCCCACCCATCCCTTGAACCGCCCTTGTTGGAAGCACCCCCCCCCCTCCGCGCTGTTTTTGCAGGGGGGGGGGGGGGGGGCTTGCAGCTGCCCCCCCTCCTCCCCCCTTGGGCCCCTCCCGGAAGCTACAACACCCCTCCCCCCCTTTCCAAGGAGGGGGTGGGGGTGCTTGAGCTAACCCCCCCCCTCCCTTGGCGCCGCCCCGCTGGAAGCTACCCCCCCCTCTCCCCTCCCTTTCGTGCAGAGGGGGGTGGGGGGCTTGGAAGCTGCGCCCCCCCCGCTCCTTTGGCCGACCCGGAAGCTACCCCCCCCATCCCCCCTCTCTTTCGTGCCTCTTGGGCCGTCTTGGGCCAACTTCGAGCCAACTTCGGCCGTCTTGGTGGGCTCCCGGCCCGTCTGACGCCGTCGGAAGCCGTTTGGTGGGCCTCCCTGGGCCGACTTGGGGCCCTCTTGTGGTGCCCCAGGGCCGTCTTGGATGCCATCTTGGCCGTCTTGGAGGCCTCTTGGGTCGTCTTTGTGCCCTCTTGGGGCCGTCTTGGGGGCCTCTTGGACAGTCCTAAGGCCATCTTGGAGGCCTCTTGGGTGATCTTGGGAGGTCTCGGGGGCCTGTTGGGCCGTCTTGGGTCGTCGGAAAGCCGAGAAGAAGCGAATGCGAAAATCCTTCAAAAACCGAAAGAAAATAAATGATTTTGGCCTTTTCGGGCCAGCTTCGAGCCAACTTCGGCCATCTTGGTGGGCTCCTGGCCCGTCTGACGCCGTCGGAAGCCGTTTGGTGGGCCTGTCTGGGCCGACTTGGGGCCCTCCTGGGGTGCCCTAGGGCCGTCTTGGCGGGCCAGCTTGGCCGTCTTGGAGGCCTCTTGGCCCATCTTGCGGCCCTCTTGGGGCCGTCTTGGGGGCCTCTTGGGCCGTCTCGGGCCATCTTGGAGGCCTCGTGGGCGATCTTGGGGCGATCTTGGGGGCCTCTTGGGCCGTCTTGAGCCGCCGGAATGCCGAGAAGAAGCAAATGACAAAATCCTTCAAACACATGAGGAAAACAAATGATTTTGGCCTCTTCGGGCCCTCCTGGAGGACCTCTTGGAGGCCTCTTGGGCCGTCTTGGAGGCCTCTTAGAGCCCTCTTCGACCGTCTTGGGCCATCTTGAGGCTATCTCAGACTGTCTTGAGTGCATCTTGGGCCGTCTTGGAGGCATCTTGGGGCCATCTTGGCCGTCTTGGAAGTATCTTGGAGGCCATCTTGAGCCGTCTTGGAAAATTTGTTGTGGACGTTGAGGTCGTTTGCGCGCCTGGAGTTCCCTCCCGGGACCCCGGCGGGACGGGCCGGAGCGCCAGGGGGAGTTCTTTTGGAAATTACCCTGGCGACGTACCCAACCCCTGCGCAATGCGGGGCATGAGTAGCTTGGGAGACGTTATACTGAGGTGATGACGTGACATGGGCGCATATACTTCTGCGAGCGGCATTCGTGGGGCTCGCAGCCCCCCAAGGATTGCGATGTCTCGCTCAGATCTGCCTGGTACCTCGCTCCGCTGAACCCGCCGCCAACCTTCGAAAGTTGCGACGGTTTCGCAGATCGCATCCCCCCGAGGACGGCGAGGCCACGCTCAGATCTGCGCGGTGCCTCACTCCGCTGGACCCATCAACAGCCCTCGAAAGCGGGGACAATTTCGCAGATCGCAGCCCCCCAGGCACGGCGAGGTCCCGCTCAGATCTGCGCGGTGCCTCACTCCGCAGGACCCACCAGCAGCCCTCCAAAGTGGCGACAGCTTCGCAGATCGCAGCCCCTCAGGGGCGGCAAGGTCCCGCTCAGATCTGCGCGGTGCCTCACTCCGCTGGACCAACCAGCAGCCCTCGAAAGTGGCGACGGTTTCGCAGATCGCAGCCCCCCAGGCACGGCGAGGTCCCGCTCAGATCTGCGCGGTGCCTCACTCCGCTGGACCCACCAGCAGCCCTCGAAAGTGGCGACAGTTTCGCAGATCGCAGCCCCCCCAGGCACGGCGAGGTCTTGCTCAGATCCGTCCGCGCGGTGCCTCACTCCGCAGGACCCACCAGCAGCCATCGAAAGTGGCGACGGTTTCGCAGATCGCAGCCCCCCAGGCACGGCGAGGTCTTGCTCAGATCCGCGCGGTGCCTCGCTTCGCAGGACCCACCAGCAGCTCTCGAAAGTGGCGATGGTTTCGCAGATCGCAGCCCCCCAGGCACGGCGAGGTCTTGCGCAGATCCGCGCGGTGCCTCACTCCGCAGGACCCACCAGCAGCCCTCGAAAATGGCGACAATTTCGCAGATCGCGCCCCCCCAGGCACGGCGAGGTCTTGCTCAGATCCGCGCGGTGCCTCACTCCGCAGGACCCATCAGCAGCCCTCGAAAGTGGCGACGGTTTCGCAGACCGCAGCCCACCAAGCATTGCGAGGTCTTACTCAGACCCGCGCGGCGCCTCACTCTGCAGGACCCACCAGCAGCCCTCGAACATGACGACGGTTTCGCAGATTGCAGCCCCCCAGGCACGGCGAGGTCTTGCTCAGATCCGCGCGGTGCCTCACTCCACAGGACCCACCAGCAGCCCTCGAAAGTGGCGTCAGTTTCGCAGACCGCAGCCCCCCAGGCACGGCGAGGTCTTGCTCCGCGCGGTGCCTCACTCCGCAGGACCCACCAGCAGCCCTCGAAAGTGGCGACAGTTTCGCAGATCGCAGCCCCCCAGGCACGGCTCAGATCCGCGCGGTGCCTCACTCCGCTGGACCCACCAGCAGCCCTCGAAAGTGGCGACAGTTTCGCAGATCGCAGCTCCCCAGGCACGGCGAGGTCTTGCTCAGATCCGCGCGGTGCCTCACTCCGCAGGACCCACCAGCAGCCCTCGAAAGTGGCGACAGTTTCGCAGATCGCAGCCCCCCAGGCACGGCGAGGTCTTGCTCAGATCCGCGCGGTGCCTCACTCCGCTGGACCCACCAGCAGCCCTCGAAAGTGGCGACAGTTTCGCAGATCGCAGCCCCCCAGGCACGGCGAGGTCTTGCTCAGATCCGCGCGGTGCCTCACTCCGCTGGACCCACCAGCAGCCCTCGAAAGTGGCGACGGTTTCGCAGATCGCAGCCCCCCAGGCACGGCGAGGTCTTGCTCAGATCCGCGCGGTGCCTCACTCCGCTGGACCCACCAGCAGCCCTCGAAAGTGGCGACAGTTTCGCAGATCGCAGCCTCCCCAGGCACGGCGAGGTCTTGCTCAGATCCGCGCGGTGCGTCACTCCGCAGGACCCACCAGCAGCCCTCGAAAGTGGCGACAGTTTCGCAGATCGCAGCCCCCCAGGCACGGCGAGGTCTTGCTCAGATCCGCGCGGTGCCTCACTCCGCAGGACCCACCAGCAGCCCTCGAAAGTGGCGACAGTTTCGCAGATCGCAGCTCCCCAGGCACGGCGAGGTCTTGCTCAGATCCGCGCGGTGCCTCACTCCACAGGACCCGCCAGCAGCCCTCGAGAGTGGCGACAGTTTCGCAGATCGCAGCCCCCCAGGCACGGCGAGGTCTTGCTCAGATCCGCGCGGTGCCTCACTCCGCAGGACCCACCAGCAGCCCTCGAAAGTGGCGACGGTTTCGCAGATCGCAGCCCCCCAGGCACGGCGAGGTCTTGCGCAGATCCGCGCGGCGCCTCACTCCGCAGGACCCACCAGCAGCCCTCGAAAGTGGCGACAGTTTCGCAGATCGCAGCCCCCCAAGCACGGCGAGGTCTTGCGCAGATCCGCGCGGTGCCTCACTCCGCAGGACCCACCAGCAGCCATCGAAAGAGGGGACGGTTTCGCAGATCGCAGCCCCCCAGGCACGGCGAGGTCTTGCTCAGATCCGCGCGGTGCCTCACTCCGCAGGACCCACCAGCAGCCCTCGAAAGTGGCGAAGTTTCGCAGGTCGCAGCCCCCCAGGGACGGCGACCACATGGGGGGGCCGGAGGAGGACGCGACCACACCCTTTTATTCAAAACGAATACCCAACCAAGGAGGGTTAGGAACAAACCCAAACCAAACCGTAAGAAATCCAGCACGCCAGGCACCCCTGCGATGACTCGACAGGGGGCGGCGGACTCCCCCTGGCGCTTCGGCCCGTCCCGCCTTGGTCCCGGGAGGCTCTTCCAGGCGCGCAAACGACCTCACCGTCCACAACCAATTCTCCAAGACGGCTCAAGATGGCCTCCAAGATGGCCATGTTGGCCCAAGATGGCCTCCAAGATGGTCCAAGTTGGCCTCCAAGTTCGCCCAAGATGGTCCAAGACGGTCTCCAAGACGGCCCAAGAGTCCAAAACGGCCCAAAAGGCCCCCAGAGGCCTCCAAGACGGCCCAAGAGGCCTCCAAGAGGTCCTCCAGGAGGGCCCGAAAAAGCCAACATCATTTATCATCATACCTACCAGTGTGATCTCGCACTGCTTTATTTCCGACCGTTCGCTCTGCTGGTGGTCCTGCTGGTGGTCGTGCTGGTGGTCCTGCTGGTGGTTGTGCTGGTGGTTGTGCTGGTGGTTGTGCTGGTGGTCGTGCTGGTGGTTGTGCTGGTGGTCGTACTGGTGGTCGTGCTGGTGGTTGTGCTCGTGGTCGTGCTGGTGGTTCTGCTGGTGGTCGTGCTGGTCGCTGGTAGTGGTTGTGCTGGTGGTCGTGCTGGTGGTTGTGCTGGTCGTCGTGCTAGTGGTTGGTGGTGCTGGCTGGTCGTGCTGGTGGTCGTGCTGGTGGTCGTGCTGGTGGTCCTGCTGGTGGTCGTGCTGGTGGTTGTGCTGGTGGTTGTGCTGGTGGTTGTGCTGGTGGTTGTGCTGGTGGTCGTGCTGGTGGTTGTGCTGGTGGTCGTGCTTGCGGAGGTGCTGGTGGCCGTGCTGGTGGCTGGTCGTGCTGGTGGTTGTGCTGGTCGTCGTGCTGGTGGTTCTGCTGGTGGTCGTGCTGGAGGTTGGGAGTGGTTGTGCTGGTGGTTGTGCTGGTGGTCGTGCTGGTAGTTGTGCTGGTTGTCGTGCTGGTGGTTGGTGGTGCTGGCTGGTCGTGCTGGTGGTCGTGGTTGGTGGAGGTGCTGGTGGTCGTGCTGGTGGTCGTGCTGCTGGCCTGGTGCTGTTGGCTGGGCCTGCTGCTCTCCCTTGTGATGGTGGTTGTGCTGCTTGTCGTGCTGGTGGTCGTGCTGGTGGTTGTGCTGGTGGCTGGTCGTGCTGATGGAGGTGCTGGTGCTCGTGCTGGTGGTCGTG
>CAUYUJ010018796.1:0-24131 GCA_963575745.1 Prorocentrum cordatum | reverse complement strand
AGCACCAGCGCCACCACCACCACCACCACCACCACCACCACCACCACCACCACCACCTCCACCACCACAACCACAGCACACTACGCACGCACGCACGCACGCGCACCACCACCCGCTAGTCGACCCGCGGATAGAGAAAATCAGCGCCATGGTAAGGGATGGGAGGGAGGGGTAGCACGTCAGATATGACGCGCGCGCACCTAGCTTGCCGGGCCCCCCTCCCCTTATTCCGACCGTGCGCCCCCCCGCCGCTCCTCCCCTGCGCCCCTCTCTCCTTGCCCCCGTGCTCCCTCCACGCCCCCCGGCCCCCGCGCCTTCTCCTCCGTGCTCCCCCCGCCGTCCCCGAGTCCCCCCCACTCCTTATTCCGACTGTGCGCCCCCCCCTCCTCCCCCCGCTCTCCCCTGCGCCTCCCTCCTCTTGCCCCCGTCCTCCTCCGACCCTCCCCGCGCCCCCGCGCCCCTCTCCCTTGTGTTTCCCCCGCCCCTCCCCTGCGCCCTTCTCCCGATGCCTCCGCGCTCCCCCCGCGCCCCCCGGGCTCCCCCGCTGTCCCGTTGCTCCCCCAGCCTCACCCCGCCTTCCAACCCCCCCCCGGGCCCCCCTCCCCTTATTCCGACCGTGCGCCCTCCCGCCGCTCCTCCCCTGCGCCCCTCTCTCCTTGCCCCCATGCTCCCTCCGCGCTCCCCGGCTCCCGCGCCTTCTCCTCCGTGCTCCCCCCCCCTCTCCCCGTGCCCCCTTGCCCTTATTCCGACCGTGCGCCCACCCGCCGCTCCTCCCCTGCGCCCCTCTCTCCTTGCCCCCGTGTTCCCTCCACGCTCCCCGGCCCCCGCACCTTCTCCTCCATGCTCCCCCCGCCGTCCCCGAGCCCCTCCCACTCCTTATTCCGACCGTGCGCCCCCCCCCCTCCTCCCCCCGCTCTCCCCTGCGCGTCCCTCCTCTTGCCCAAGTCCTCCTCCCACCTTCCCCGCGCCCCCGCGCCCCTCCCTTGTGGTTCCCCCGCTCTCCCGGGCCCCCCTCCCTTATTCCGACCTGCCCCCCCAACGCCGCTCCGCCCCTGCGCCCCCTCTCCCTGCCCCGGCTTGCTCCCTCCACGTTCCCCGGCCCCCCGCGCCTCTTCTCCTCGTCGTGCCCCCCCCGCCGTCCCCGAGCCCCCCCCGCTCCTTATTCCGACCGTGCGCCCCCCCCTCCTCCCCCCGCTCTCCCCTGCGCCTCCCTCCACTTGCCCCCGTCCTCCTCGCACCCTCACCGCGCCCCCGCGCCCTTCTCCCCCGTGCTTCCCCCGCCGTCCCCGGGCCTTATTCCAACCGTGCACCTTCCCCCCTGCTCCCCCCATTCGCCCCGCCCCCTTCGCCCCGTGCCCCCCCCACGCTCCCCGAGTTTCCGCGCCTTCTCCCCCGCGCTCCACCCGCCTTTCCCGAGCACCCCCCCCTTATTCCGACCGTGCGCCCCTCCTCTCCCGCTCCTCCCCTGCGCCCCTCTCCTCTTGTACACGTGCTCCCCCCACGCTCCCCGGACTCCCGCGCCTGCTCCTCCGTGCTCCCACCGCCCTCCCTGGGCCCCCCTCCCCTTATTTCGACCGTGCGCCCGCCCCCCGCCCCTCCCTTCCACGCTCCCACCGTCCTCCCCGGGCCCCCCCCCCTTTATTCCGACCGTGCGCCCTCCCCCCGCTCCTCCCCTGCGCCTCCCTCCTCTTGCCTCCGTGCCCCCCGCCTTCCCCAGGCTCCCCTGGCCTGATTCCGACCGTGCGCCCTCCCCCCGCTCCACTGCACCCCCCTCTCTTGCTCCGGGCCCCGGTTACCAGGTGCCCCTCCCCTTATTCCGACCGTGCGCCCTCCCCCCGCCCCTCCCGTGCACCCTTCTCCCGATGCATCTGTGCTCCCCCCACGCGGGCTCCCCCGCCCTGTCCCCCGTGCCCCCCCCGCCTTCCCCGGGCCCCCCTGCCCTTGTCCCGACCGTGCGCCCCCCTCCACCGCTCCTCCCCTGCGTTTGTCTCCTGTTGCCCCCGTGCTCCCTCCACGCTCCCCGGCCCCCGCGCCTTCTCTTCCGTAGCCCCCCCCCGCCGTCCCCGAGCCCCCCTATCCTTATTCCGACCGTGCGCCATCCCCGCTCCCCCTCCGTGCCCCCCCCTCCACGGGACACCCTTCCTGATTCCGACCGTCGCCTCCCCCCGCTCCGCGCCTTCCTCCTCTTGCCCCCGTGCCCCCCATCTTCCCAAAGGCCCCCTCCCCTTATTATCATACGTACCGGTGTGATCTCGCACTGCATGTTTTCGACCGACCGACTGACCGTGCCTGGGATGTGCGCTGGACTGGGATGTGTGCTGGAACTGCTGCCTTCGTGTGCTGGGATGTGTGCAAGGCTGTGTGCTGCCTCTGTGTGCTGGGATACGTGCTTGGCTTCGTGTGCTGGGATACGTGCCAGGGTGTGGTTTGGGTGCGTGCCGCCCCCGTGTGCTCTGTCTGTCCCCCATCACCCCTCCGCCACGTGGCCCCCGTCTGCCTATTCCGACCGGCCGACCGACCGTGCCCCCCTCGTGCCCGACCGTGCCCTCCCGTCCCCCTGCCCCCCCCGCCCCCGCGCTCCTCCGCCCCGTGGCCCCCGTCTGCTTATGCCGACCGGCCGACCGACCGTGCCCTCGCCCTTTCCGCCCCGTGGCCCCTGTCTGCTTATATATTCCGACCGACCGACCGTGCCCCCCCTTCTGCCCGACCGTGCCCTCCTGTCCCCCTGCTCCCCCCCCGCCCTTACGCCCCTTCGCCCCGTGGCCCCCGTCTGCATATTCCCACCGACCGACCCGACAGACCGTTCCCCACACCCACTTGGGCCCGGCTGACTCATCCGACCGACCGACCGACCGTGCCCCCCACCCTCCGCCCCGTTGGCCCCCGTATGCTCATTCCGACTGCGGACCGACCCCCGGCCACCCCCCAACCACCTGCCCGACCGTTGCCATCCAGTCCCCCCCCTGTATCCACCCGCGCCCCTTCGCCCGGTAGCCCCCGTCTGCTTATTCCCCCCGTCTGCTTATTTCCGACCGACCGACAGTGCCCTCCCCCCCCTCCCTTTCCCCCAGTGGCCCCCGTCTGCTTATGCCGACCGACTGGCCGACCGTGCCTCCCCCCTCCGCCCCGCGGCCCCCGCCGACCGACCATGCCCCCTCCGCTCTCCCCGGCCACTTTCCTGTCCCGCCCCTTCTTCCCCGTGGCCCCCCCGCTTGCTCGTTCCGACCCGCCTACCATGCCCCCCCGCTCCGGCCGTGTCCCTGGCCCCCTTCGAGTCCCAACGATTGGCCAAGGCCCCAGGACAGCTCAATATTTCCCCAAGACATCCCAAAATAGCCCCAGACGGGCCTACAAAAGACCACCAACAAGCCCCAGAGGCGCCCAATGGCACCATGGCCCTGGAGAGTCATAGAGACGCCACTAGCTCACAGTGACAACAGTTCTTCACGCCATAGCTCAGCGTGTCGCAGCACTCGCGCGCCTCCCCGAAACTCCCGCAGGTTGGCGCCACCTGCATCTCCAAGCGTCCCACATCCATGATTGTATGATCCTTGGCACGCGTGCCTCTTGTTTTCCTGCGGTTTTTGAAGGATTTTCGCATTTGCTTCTTCTCGGCTTTCCGACGACCCAAGACGGCCCAACAGGCCCCCAAGATCGCCCCCACAGCGCCCAAGAGGCCTCCAAGATGGCCTCAGGACTGCCCAAGATGCGCCCAAGACGGCCCCAAGAGGGCACAAAGACGATCCAAGAGGCCTCCAAGACGCCCAAGATGACCTCCAAGACGGCCCTGGAGCACCCCAAGAGGGCCCCAAGTCGGCCCAGAAAGGCTCCCCGAACGGCCTCCGACGGCGTCAGA
This sequence comes from Prorocentrum cordatum, assembly GCA_963575745.1. Classification (NCBI taxonomy): domain Eukaryota; class Dinophyceae; order Prorocentrales; family Prorocentraceae; genus Prorocentrum; species Prorocentrum cordatum. The sequence goes on along the minus strand of CAUYUJ010018796.1, from coordinate 20,275 downwards.
CGGGCCAGGAGCCCACCAAGATGGCCGAAGTTGGCTCGAAGCTGGCCCAAGACGGCCCAAGAGGCCTCCAAGAGGGCCTCCAGGAAGGCCAGAAAAGGCAAAAACATGGTTTTCCCGTATTTTCTTGAAACATTTTGACATTTGCTTCGTTTCGGCCTTCCGACGGCCCGATACGGCCCAAGAGCACCCAAAGATCGCCCAAAGATCGCCCAAGAGGCCTCCAAGATGGCCCCAGAACGGCCCTAGAGGCCCCCCAGACGGCCCCAAGAGGCCCTCAAGACGACCCAGGAGGCCTTTTAGGACACCCAAGGCGGCCTCCAAGACGGCCCTGGGGCATTCCAAGAGGGCCCCAAGTCTGCTCAGAGAGGCCCCCCAAACGGCTTTCGACGTCGTCGGACGGGCCAGGGTCCCACCAAGACGGCCGAAGATGGCCCTAAGATGGCCCAAGACGGCCCAAGAGGCCTCCAAGAGGGCCTCCAGCAAGGCCCGAACAAGCCAACATTATTGATTTCCCATGAGTTTTTGAAGGGTTGTGGCATTTGCTTTTTTTAGGCCCTCCGACGGCCCGAGACGACCCAAGTGCCCCCAAAGATCGCCCAAGAGGCCCAAGACGGCCCCAAGAGGCCCCCAAGACGGCCCAAGAGGCCTCCAAGACGCTCAAGATGGCCTCCAAGACTGCCCAAGAGCCCTCCAAGACGTCCTCCAAGAAGGCCCGAGAGGGTCAAAATGGCCTCCAGGCGGCCAAGAGGACCTTCAAGATGCCCACGTGTTCCCCGAAGGCTTTCCAAACCGATTCGGGGAACACATGGTCCGATAGCTTGGCAGGTCTGGCCTCAACGTTCGGCCACATAGGCGCTTCCAGAAAGGCAGGGGGCGGCGGGTATTCGCCGTAAGCGTCTTCGATCCGCCGCCCCCTGTTGATTCATCACAGGGGTGCCTGGCGTGCTAGATGACTTCGGTTTTGGTTTTGGTTCTTTTCCAAAAGAACTCACCCTGGGGCTCCGGCGAGTCCCGCCAGGGTCCCGGGACAAAACGCATCCGCCGCTGCCTTTGTTGCCCCAAGTTGGCCCAAGATGGCCTCCAAGACGGCCAAGATGGCCCAGGATGGCCTCCAAGTTCGCCCAAGATGGTCCAAGATGGCCTCCAAGACGGCCCAAGAGGGGTCCAAATGCTTTCTCAATCGTCCAAGAAGCCTCAAACGAGCCAAGATGGCTCCAAGATGGCCTCAAGATGGCCCAAGAGGGTCTCGAGAGGTCCCCAGGAGATCCCGAAGAGGCCAAATTCATTGGTTTTCCATCGGTTTTTAAATGATTTGACATATGCTTCTTTTAAGCCTTCCCGCTGTCCAAGACGGCCCAAGAGGCCACCAAGATCGCCCCCAGAGCACCCAAGAGGCCTCCAAGATGGCCCCAGGACGGCCCAGGAGGCCTCCAAGACGGCCCAAGAAGCTTCCAAGACGCCCAAGATGGCCAAGATGGTCCCACGAAAGCCTAAGATGGCTCCAAGATGTCTCCAAGACAGCCCAAGATGCACCCAAGACGGCCCAAGATAGCCTCAAGATGGCCCACGACGGTTCCAGAGGCCCCCAAGAGATCGCCAGAACGTCCCAAGAGAGGTCCAAGAGGCCCCTCAAGAGGTCCCGAATAGGGCAAATTCATTGATTTTCCTTTGGTTTTTGCAGGATTTTGGAGTCCGCTGCTTTTCGGCTTTCCGACGGAGAGGCCAGGAAGATTGCCCCAAGAGCGCCCAAGAGGCTTCCAAGATGGCCCCAGGACGGCTCCCGACGGCGTCAGACGGGCCAGGAACGCCCTAAGACGGCCAAAGAGGCCCCCCAGAAGTCCCAAGAAGGCCCCAAGAGGCCCTCAAGAGGCTCCAAGAGAGCCCCAGATCTCACCAACATGGCCTCCAAGACGGTCCCAAGATGGCCCAATCGAGCCCAAGAGTACCGCAAGAGACTCCGAAGAGGCATCCTCCCCCTTCTCCTTGTTCCTCCTTTTCTCGCTCTTCCTCTTCCTCCCCCACGTGTTTCCCGATTGCTTCCCAAACCGACTCGGGGAACACATGGTCCGATAGCTTCGCCCCCCAAGATGCCTCCAAGACGGCCCAAGATGCCTCCAAGACGGCCTAACATTGCGTCAATATTGCCCAAGACGGCCCAAGAGGCCCCCAAGAGGCCTCCAAGACGGCCCAAGAGGCCTCCAAGAGGTCCTCCAGGAGGGCCCGAGGAGACCATAATCATTCATTTTCCTTAAGTGTTTCAAGGATGGTGGCATTTGTTTCTTCTCGCCATTCCGACGGCTCAAGACGGCCCAAGAGACCTCTTCCTCTTCCTCATCATGTTCATTCTCCCCCACGTGTTCCCCGAAAGCTTTCCAAACCGATTCGGGGAACATATGGTCGGATAGCTTGGCAGGCCTCTGGCCGCAACGTTCGGCCACATAGGCGCTTCCGAAAGGGCAGGGGGCGGCGGTGATTCGCCGTAGGCGTCTTCGATACATTTTTGTTGACAAGGAGTGGGAAGCAACTTAGAGTCTGGTATGTGCAGGCACACCACCGTCAAATACCGCTACACAATGCATTTTGGATCGAAATTTTGGACCTTGCGCGAGGGCTCCGCGATCAATTTTGCATTGCTTTTTGGCAGGGATGGCGGGGGTGCCCGCATCTTGTCTGATGCGTGCGGGCCCACCATCCCAATCAAACACCACTGCAAAAGTGACTGCAGGTGCACACGCAATACGCCATGCTGACAAATCCGCCGCCACTTCAGATTTGTTTATGGCAAGGATGCAAGGTGGGGACATGTTTCTTGGTGTGTGCGGTCACGGGTGCTGGCGCACCTGGCACTGAGACTCGGGTGCTACCTGTGTGGCGGGATGGCGCGTGTGAGTGAGCGAGACGGCTTGTGGTTGTCTTTCGGGGTAACTGGGCCCAGCCCCTTACCCCTTCATTTTTTGGGAGGGGGGGAGGGACGTGATATGTTAGACTGCCTTTCGGGCCCAAGATGGCTTCAATGTGGCCTCCAGCGCCAAGATGACTCAATCTATCGTGATTTCATGATAGACTCTGGCGTACTTCCGAAAGTCCCCAAGTCGGCCACAAGGCAGCTCCGTGTGCTCTTGGATCCCCCCAAACACCTCAATAGACCCGAGCATTTCCAACGCGTGTCAAACATCAATGATTTTTGCTTTCTCGCCTTTTCGCCTGCCATGGGCCTCTGAAGCCTCTGAATGACTCCAAGATTATCCGAATTACCCCCACAAGTATCCCATCAAGGCCCCAATGCGGCCAGAAGAACGCCCCCAAACGCCACAAGAGCGTCCCAAGAGGCCGCACAGCGGCACTTTTCTGGCCTCCGAGAAGAGGGGACTTAATTGCCGCAGCCCTCCATTTTCAGCCATGCCTTCCAGGATGGCCCCCAGAGGCATTCCAGAGCGGCCCTCCAGGGCCCCCTAGGAGGGCCCCGAGAGAGTCCCAAGATGCCCCCCCCCGAAAACCAACATGCATCCAGTAACTGCCCCTCGACGGCTCCACGAGGCTCCCCGAGTCTCTAACTTCACCATGGTTGGCACCCCTGCTTCACTACATGCTTACCGATCGAAACGGAGCGCAATGAATTTCTCATAGTTCCGCTCCCGCCTGTGCGCGTCCCGTGCTTTTCCTCATTGCCAAACGGTCGGTGGTGGGACCGCGCGCGAGCGACTGGTGTGCGCTAGTGGAACGCGCGCCAGTCACAATATGGTATTGCGTCACCGTTGGCTCTTATGTTATGGTAGTGGCGGTTGGGGTTTCGAGGGACCCGCCCACTCGTGGGACCTGGCTGGTACCTGTAATCCTCCTCTTCCTCCTCCTCCTTCTACTCCGTCCCCCCTTGCTCGTGATGCCGTGCCCCCCTTCAGCGGGGCCTCAAGGAGTTGCCGTGGGCGGCGATGAGCACGGTCTTGCCCCTTCGGAGCTCTGGGGCGATGTTGCTGTTCCTGCAGTGGTCCCCGCGTTCGCATACACGGGGGAATCAACAACAGAGGCTGCCCCGCCAAACCTTCGATGTCGTATTTTTTTGGATGCTGGTGCCCTTTCCTGGAATCCAAGAATCTTGACCGCCCTCCCCTGGGTAACTTCTGCGTCCTGGATCAATGTGTTGACTGTCCCGGGGTCCGCTCGAAATCTGGTGAAGAAGAAATCAAAAAGGTTCGTTTGCTATTTCGAAGCCTCTGGATACATCTTGATTCTCCTGTCCCCCAGAAAAAATTAGGACCCACCGCCCTCCCGCGGCCGGACTTCTCACTACCCCTCTGGGGATGTGCAGTTTACATATGGTTTTGCCTCATCGTCCATCCTAAATATGAATTCGCACCATCCCAGGCAGGCTGGAGTTCGCACCCCCCCTCATCCTCCGCAACAGATATTATGCGCGCGCGCTCGTTCAAAAATCCCTTGCAACAGAAAAATGGGGCAAGCTGCACATGCGCGCGTCGTCGAGTGCGCATGCCCAAATCCTGAAAACACATCAAACACATGGCTTCGCAACAAGGGTTTTCAAACAAACCATGCGCCCGCGCCCTTGCGAATTCACTGGAAAACCGTAGTTCTCCAACATTATCACAACATGCTACCAAAGGGGCCTCTCGCGCGCGCAAGTCGACATCTCTCGAACGCCCTTGCGCGCGTTCTGTCGCAAGAACCCTTTGTTAAAACCGGGAAGAAATGCACGCGCGCGCGTCGTCGTGCGCGCATGCAGACATCCTTCAACAGACCTCAGAATTCGTAGCGATTTCAAAAGCGAGTACTCCGAAAACATATAACATCATATGGGTTTGCAACATCAGGTTTCAAAAAACGCCTGCGCACGCGCTCTGGCGAATTCTTCATTTTTCTACATTGCCATCACATTCTGCCAAGCGGGCCTCTCGCGCCGCATGTCAAGCTCATCCGGACGCCCTTGCGCGCGTGCTGGGGGGCACGACCCGTGTCAAATAACACCACGCGGGCCGTTCGCGCACGTCGGTCGCGCGCGCAGGTCGAACTCCTTCCAAAACCTTCATCACCGACGCGAGGACATCGTCATCGTTATCGGCGGGCGTGATCAACACCGGCACCGTCATTGGCCTTGCCGTCGTCATCGCCACCATCATCACCATCATCGCTACTCTCATCATCGTGCCTACCGTTGTCGGCGTCGTCGTGATACCGCGCCCGCCCACGTCACCGACTCGCACTGAAGTGCCCGCTGGAAATGCCCAGAGGTCAGCGCCACCGCGGCCGCGACGGTCGCGCCGCACTAGCTGTTCGCTGCGCGCGCGAGCATGCGAGGGCTTGCGCGGCCGCAGAGATGCACCAGCCAACGCCAAGCACTCATCGCAATAGCCGTCGTATGGTTTTGCAGACCAAGTTGCGGGTGGGTGGGTGGGTGGGATGTTTGCGTGAACAACTTCAGGGTCGGTAGGGTGAGTGCCCCCATAGGACCCAGAAAAAGAACGGCGTCCATCCTCCGTGGGCGCCGCTGGGAAGACGCTGGGCCAGCGCGTTGAGCGTAACGCGCGGCTAAAGGGGAGGCGGAGGAGGAGGGAGGATGATGATGAGAGAGAGGCAGAAGGGAAGGATCGAGAGGACGCCTGGGACGTCCAAGAGGGGATCGTCCAAGAAGTGGGTTCGCAAATCATGGCCCGAGGCGTGTGCGCGGTCCAGCGGTGGGTGGGGGGGCAAGGAATGCATTGAAATAAAATGGGAGGGGGCCACAACATCCAGGGATATATAACTCTTCAGAACGATGACGCACTCGGCGACGCGAGCGTGCAGCCAATAAGCTACCTCGGACGCCGTGCAAATGAAGCGTCAACCCACGTAGGTGATCAGTCCAGCGAGCGAAAACTTGTATGATTCGTCTGCAGAGGGGGCGGGAGAATAGGGGCGGAACTGCGGGCAGTTTTCAGCAAGTGGGACTAGAAGGCTCACACCCTGAGGGTCGCGTGCGCTGCCAACCCGAAGAACTGGGGATGGGCATGACATTGAGGAAAGGACGGTACACCCAAATCAAGCGGACAAATTCTGGCCCCCACGGACACGGAGATATGATGGCCCTGGCCATGGTATCCACGGCCTCCTAATCCTCACTCCCCTCTTGGCCGCCCCCGAGAACGGGGAGGGGAGGAGGTGACCGGGAGGGATGAAGGGGGATCGAAATAAAGCTGCATCATCACCGTCGCCATCATCAACTACATCCCAGTCGACAGATGCCCATGACGAGCTTGCCCCAGAATGGGCTGAACCATCCTTCATAATGGACCCCTCCTTAGCATCAAAGGCACGGCACCCCAAAATTTCTGCCCGACGCTACACGCTCACATGCCTCTTCCTCGTGACGGTGTCCTGGAAAGGGTTTTTGGTTTCTTTAAGGTGGGTCGGGTCGATGGTTCAACACACTGACACGACCTGAGTTTCCGTTGATGTATGAGCCACGGGTCTGGGTCGGACCATCACGTATGGTTGGCCTTAGAAAGATAGCGTGCAACATCGATCTCCGAAAAGCACGCTGTCCCTGTGAGGCGATCCCTCGCGGGTGCCATTTCACTGCACGCTATCTCCCTGCCAGGGCTTCTTCGGTGCACGCTATCCCCAAGGTGGGAATAGCGTGTTGTAAGCGTGTCAGCGGTGCCACATCGCGCGCTATCTTTACAGCGACAACCGTATGATGAGTGGACGCCGTGCGATGCATCTTCTCGAAGGCAAGCGGCGCTCTCTAAGTTGCCTGGCAACGCTAAGGGATGACGTCCAGGAATCGCCCCCTCCTAATTTTTCTCCATCCATTTTTCTTACAAAGAACTTCCTTCTCGTCTGACCACCAGACGTGCCGGTAGGGCGGGCTGGGCGTTTCGCCGATACTTCCTCTCCGTTGATGATCCCGAAGCTGGAGATTTCGAACAATTGCGCAGATGGAGGGGGTGTCGTTTTCAAAATGTGGCTCTCGCTTCAACGCCGCGCGCAATGGTGTTAACACATTCAAACAATACACGGGTGGGGGGATGATCGTTTTGAAAATTTGTTTCTCGCCTTTGCGCCGGGCGCATTCGTCTTTAGCGCATTCAGCAATTACACGAATGGATAGGGGTGCTTTCAACATGTAATTTTCGCTTAAGCCCGCGCGCGTTCATCTGAAGCTCTTCCAGCATGTATTCGGATGGCGGCGGTGGTTTTCAACAGGTGGCCCCCGCCTTAGCGTCGCGCGCATTCGTCGTAGTACTTTGCAACATGTGCACAGACGGAAGGCATCCTCTTTCTCAAGCACTGGATTTCCATGGGTACTTCGTCGGATCTTATGACCCCGAGTGAAGAACTGTGCAACAAGTGCCCTGGTGAGGGCGACTCCCTCCTAAACAAGGGGCCCTTGCGTGGACAGATTGACGGCGCCCTTTTTCCAAGCATGGCTCTTGCTGGATACTTCCTTGAACTTTGTGGTCCTACCTCGTCGCCGTCCTTAGAACCAGAGGCACGGATAGCAGCTCCTTTGCAAAACGGAGCTCTCGCCAGGAGTGCAAGACCACGTGGCACCCGTCTTTCCAGGGGGCACTCCCTACACGGAACAGGATCTTTTGCAAGAACTTCTGGAGAGAGGGCTTGGGTGGGGTGGGTGCATTGCAGCATCGTTGAAGCATCTTGGGATTGCACCTTGTGCTCCTCCTCTTCCATCTCCATCCCCGAGCTCGGATCGCGGAGTGACAGCTGCTCGGGAGCCCGTCCAGAACGGCAGGACGCGGTCGATGGTGAGCTTGAGGGACTCCGACAAGGGCAGCTGGTTCTTTGGAATACTCTCGTACTTCTTCTCCAGCTTAGGGTGGTAAGGGTTGTCGTCCTGCAGCGCGTCTACAGTACGTACGGCCCATGCAATGAGTGAGAGATCTTGTGACGACAATGCTCGGGGCTCATGTTTTGAAGGGAGACTGAGCACCTCAAGCCGTCCCCTCGATCCGGAGATGAGGGAACTACCAAGGGGCATCTGTCAATCATTACTTTCATTGTTTCGAGTATTTGTTTCGGTGCTCCATTCAGTTACTGCGCTCTATGGTGTATGTATGTCTGTATGCGCTACACATGTTCCCCGAACAATGCTTGCACTTAGGGGTTCTTACTTTGCTTAACCATCCCGGGGTGGGTATTGCACCACATGGATTGTACCGCATCTATTGCGCCGCATCGGTTGCATTACATAGGTTGCATCGCATACATTGCACCACATCTATTGCACCGCGTAGACTGCATGAACATACAAACATATACATAGTGATATATGCACATTATATACGCACAACTATTTTTCAGGAGGTCTGGCAATTTCAAACCATATACTATACACGCGGTCCAGTGCTCCAGCAAGGCAGGTTCTCGGCCCACGACCTTGCCGAAGCGGTTGCGGGCAGCGCCTTTGGCTATGCCGGGGAAGCGGCCACTGCGTTGCGCAGCTCGGCGAGTCTCTCTGTCGGCTTGGTCGAGGCGCGCCACCGTGGCTGGCGGCAATCGCCGGCACTGCCGGAAGACCCCAAGCCTGCATCGAGGGCGGCGCCGGTTGCAGGTGTGCAAGACAGCGGACGCGATGTACAAAGTCGTCTGGCAGCAGGGGCAAACGCCGGAGGGAACGAACTCGCAGATTGCATTCTGCTTCAGGTGCTTGACTCTCGCGTGAGACTCAAACGCGCGTGACGACGCGAAAACGCAATCACAGTCAGGACAGCCAAACGGGCGCACGACGCGAGAATCAGATGCATCCTTATGGCGATCGCATGCCGACTCGGTGAAGACTGCGTTAAGCATGCAGCTCCACGCGCTTGGCTGCAACATCCTGTCGTGCCAGAGCTTTGGGCCTTGAAAAGGGAAGGCCCCCAGCAAATAGCAAGGACGTTTTGAAACACATCGAAATCCATGGCCAGCTGGGCAACCCATGGCAGACGGCTGGACTCGCCACCGACACGAAGATGAAGGAGAGCCAAATGCTCAGCCAGACGATCGCGGTGTACACCCTTGCCATGAAAGCAAGCCCGGCGCGCAGGATGAGGCAATTGAGGCTTAGCTGTTGCAGCATGTCTCTGACTTGTTGGTCTGTGGCGTTGTTCTGTGGACTGATGCCAGGAACCTCAACCAATTCTGCGCCGAAGACAGCGCATACAGCAACCGTTCATGGCTATCAGGTTACGTCCCGCTGTGACGAGAGTGTGCACAACGAACACAAGCCGACTCAGCACACGAGAACAAAGAAAGGCAAGACGGTGCCTGACGCTCAAAAGGTCGGAGCTGAACGTTTTGTACGCGAATTGGGCGTACTGAAGAAACCCGATGGAGCCGTTGTGTTAGCACTCCTGTGCGAATGACGACCAGACGTAGTCCTGGCAAGGAACACCATTGGCAAGCTGACCGTCAGGCCGGCGACGACGGTGAAGCTGAGCAACAGTTCCGTGACCACGGTATTTCAGTTCTCTGTACTGCACATTGTACATCGTATTTACGGGGCCCGGAACCCGCAGTTTCGGACGCTCCTGGGCGCTCCCACGCGCTTTCGAGGGTTCCTCGGGTGACTTCTCGGGAGGCCAAAGCGTATTTTTCGGGACATGCATGTCCAAGAAGGTTTCAGATGGCCCTGGGGATCGTTTTGGTTTCCTCCTGGGCGCCTCTTGGGCTCTCTTACAGGCCCTGGAAGCCAGCCCACGTCAACATCCAGTGCATGTCATACGATTTTAGCATTGGCGCCTTCTCGGTCTTCGGAACTTCCAAGACGGAACCAGAGGCGCCCAATATCGGCCAAATATGGCACAAGAGCCCCAAAGAAGGGCCCAAGACGCTCCCAAGACCGATGCAAACTACGTTGTGCAATCAAGGTGGTGAAGTCTATGCGGTGTAATTAATTTCTGTTCGCAGTGAGTTGTCCACTCCACTGCTCGCGCAAACATCCCACCCACCCACCCGCAACTTGGTTTGCAAAATCTCTTAAGACCGTGACGGTGGGAACCAAATGGCACTTGGCAACAACAGCGACGCCGACGACGACAGCGACAACCACGACGACGACAACGACTACGATGACACCGACGACATCTCCAACGACTTCGACGACGCCGACAACGACGACGACGACGACGACACCGACGACGACGACGACGCCGCCGACGACGACGACGACGATGACAACGACGACGACGATGACGACGCCGATGACGACGACGATGACGACGACACCGACGACGACGACGTCAACGACGCCGGCGACGACGACGACGACGACGGCGGCGACGACGACGACGCCGACGTTGACGACGACGAAGACGACAACGACGCCGACGCCGACGACGAAGACGACGACGACGTCGCCAACGAAGACGACGAGGGGGAGGAAGGACGACGACGGCGACAACGACGACAACGACGACAACAACGAGGGAGGAGGGAGGACGGCGACGACGCGAACGACGAAGAAGGAGGAAGGACGGCGACGCCGACGACGGCAACGACGAGGGGGGAGGGAAGACGACGACGACAACGACGACGACGCCGACGACGACGGCGACGAAATAGGAGGGACGACGATGTGACGCCGACGACGGACGACGACGACGACGAGGGATGAGGAGGAAGGACGACCACGGCGACAACGACGACGGAAACGACCACGACGCCAAAGAGGACGACGACGACGAACACGAGGAAAGACAGAGGACGACGTGGGCGACGACGACGACGACGACGCGGGAGGAGGGAGGACGGCGAGGACGACGACGACGACGCAAGAGCGCGCGCGCACGCTTTGTTGAACATCTGTGTTGCGAAACCTTGTGTTTTTGAAAGTTTTTTGGAAACACGATTTTGAAATCCTTCCGAAACCGATGGGTTTGAAAGGATTTCGGCATACGCGCGCGACGAAGCGCGCGTCTGCACTTCGTCCCATTTTTCGCAGAGGATTCTCGCGACGGCACACGCGCAAGGGCGTTCGACAGATTTCGACATGCGCGCGCGCGAAGCCCGTTTGGTAGCATTTTGTGAAAATCTTGAAAAACCTATGGTTTTCCTAAGATTTCGCAAGAGCTCGCGCGGACGCTTTTTTAGCAAATCTGTGTTCCGAAACCTCGTGTTTTTTGTAGGTTTTTTGGACACACGATTTGAAATCCTTCCGAAACCGATGGGTTTTTAAGGATTTCGGCATACGCGCGCGACGACGCGCGCGTCTGCACTTCGTCCCATTTTTTGCAGAGGATTCTCGCGACGGCACACGCGCAAGGGCGTTCGACAGATTTCGACATGCGCGCGCGAAGCCCGTTTGGTAGCATTTTGTGAAAGTCTTGAAAAACCTATGGTTTTCCTAAGATTTCGCAAGAGCTCGCGCGGAAGCTTTTTTAGCAAATCTGTGTTCCGAAACCTCGTGTTTTTTGTAGGTTTTTTGGACACACGATTTGAAATCCTTCCGAAACCGATGGGTTTTTAAGGATTTCGGCATACGCGCGCGACGACGCGCGCGTCTGCACTTCGTCCCATTTTTTGCAGAGGATTCTCGCGACGGCACACGCGCAAGGGCGTTCGACAGATTTCGACATGCGCGCGCGAAGCCCGTTTGGTAGCATTTTGTGAAAGTCTTGAAAAAACCTTTGGTTTTCCCAAGATTTCGCAAGAGCTCGCGCGGAAGCTTTTTGAGCAAATCAGTGTTGCGAAACCATTTGTTTTTGTATGTTTTTTGGAAACTCGATTGCGAAATTCTTTCGGCACCGAAGGTTTTTGAAGGATTTCGGCATGCGCGCGCGACGGCGCGCGCGTGTGCACTTCGTCTTTTTTTTGCAAGGAATTCGTGAAACAGTGTTATGTTAGAACAACAAATGTCACCGCGTAGTGTTTTTTACGAAGGACCCTCAGGGGGGGGGGGGATACCGGTTGGCATTTGACATTGCGATTTCATATCTAGGATGGACATGTGGTCATAATCATATGTGATTTACATATCCGAAAGGGGGGGCGATAACGCCGGGGGGGGGGGCATATCCTATTCTGTTTTTAGCAAGGAGAATTGATTTTAACAAATGATTTGACACATCCCACGCTCTTGCAAACATCCCACCTACCCACCCGCAACTTGGTTTGCAAAAGCTCTTAAGACCGACTGCGACGACACCGACGACACCGACTACGACGACACCGACGACGTCTCCGACGACTTCGACGACGACGACAACGACGCCGACGCCGACGCCGACGACGAAGACGACGACGACGTCGCCAACGAAAACGACGACGAGGGAGGAGGAAGGACGACGACGGCGACAACGACGACAACGACGACAACGATGAGGGAGGAGGAAGGACGGCGACGACGCGAACGGCGAGGAAGGAGGAAGGATGGCGACGCCGACGACAACAACGACGAGGGAGGAGGGAAGACGACGACGACGACATCGACGACGACGACGACGGCGAGGAAATAGGAGGGACGACGACGAGACGCCGACGACGGACGACGACGACGAGGGAGGAGGAGGAAGGACGACCACGGCGACAACGACGACGGAAACGACCACGACGCCAAAGAGGATGACGACGACGAACACGAGGAAAGACAGAGGACGACGTAGGCGACGACGACGACGACGCGGGAAGAGGGAGGACGGCGACGACGACGACGACGACGCAAGAGCGCGCGCGTACGCTTTTGTTGAACATCCGTGTTGCGAAACCTTGTGTTTTTGAATGTTTTTTGGAAACTCGATTGCGAAATCCTTCCGGCACCGGGAGTTTTTGAAGGATTTCGGCATGCGAGCGCGACGACGCGCGCGTGTGCACTTCGTTCCATTTTCGCAAGGGATTAATGACAAAGTCTTCGGATATAACAAAAACTGTTCCCGCGTATCGTTTTTTTTTTTTTTTTTTTTTTTTTTTTTTTTTTTTTTGGGGGGGGGGAAAAGGAACCTCATTTTTCCCAACCAACCTGTGTTGTTGGGTCCTCGTTTTGAAGAGACGGTCCCTGCGTTCCTCCTTCCTCCTCCCTCCTTCCCCCCTCCTCATTCTGGCACACCCCTCACACGTTTCGTGGCCCCATAGGGAGCTCCACCGAAGGCCCCAGTGGCTGCGCCCGCATGCGGTTCCACCCCCCATTCTGGCACACCCCTCACACGTTTCGTGGCCCCATAGGGAGCTCCACCGAAGGCCCCAGTGGCTGCGCCCGCATGCGGTTCCACCCCCCATTCTGGCACACCCCTCACACGTTTCGTGGCCCCATAGGGAGCTCCACCGAAGGCCCCAGTGGCTGCGCCCGCATGCGGTTCCACCCCCCATTCTGGCACACCCCTCACACGTTTCGTGGCCCCATAGGGAGCTCCACCGAAGGCCCCAGTGGCTGCGCCCGCATGCGGTTCCACCCCCCATTCTGGCACACCCCTCACACGTTTCGTGGCCCCATAGGGAGCTCCACCGAAGGCCCCAGTGGCTGCGCCCGCATGCGGTTCCACCCCCCATTCTGGCACACCCCTCACACGTTTCGTGGCCCCATAGGGAGCTCCACCGAAGGCCCCAGTGGCTGCGCCCGCATGCGGTTCCACCCCCCATTCTGGCACACCCCTCACACGTTTCGTGGCCCCATAGGGAGCTCCACCGAAGGCCCCAGTGGCTGCGCCCGCATGCGGTTCCACCCCCCATTCTGGCACACCCCTCACACGTTTCGTGGCCCCATAGGGAGCTCCACCGAAGGCCCCAGTGGCTGCGCCCGCATGCGGTTCCACCCCCCATTCTGGCACACCCCTCACACCCCTCACACGTTTCGTGGCCCCATAGGGAGCTCCACCGAAGGCCCCAGTGGCTGCGCCCGCATGCGGTTCCACCCCCCATTCTGGCACACCCCTCACACGTTTCGTGGCCCCATAGGGAGCTCCACCGAAGGCCCCAGTGGCTGCGCCCGCATGCGGTTCCACCCCCCATTCTGGCACACCCCTCACACGTTTCGTGGCCCCATAGGGAGCTCCACCGAAGGCCCCAGTGGCTGCGCCCGCATGCGGTTCCACCCCCCATTCTGGCACACCCCTCACACGTTTCGTGGCCCCATAGGGAGCTCCACCGAAGGCCCCAGTGGCTGCGCCCGCATGCGGTTCCACCCCCCATTCTGGCACACCCCTCACACGTTTCGTGGCCCCATAGGGAGCTCCACCGAAGGCCCCAGTGGCTGCGCCCGCATGCGGTTCCACCCCCCATTCTGGCACACCCCTCACACGTTTCGTGGCCCCATAGGGAGCTCCACCGAAGGCCCCAGTGGCTGCGCCCGCATGCGGTTCCACCCCCCATTCTGGCACCCCTCACACGTTTCGTGGCCCCATAGGGAGCTCCACCGAAGGCCCCAGTGGCTGCGCCCGCATGCGGTTCCACCCCCCATTCTGGCACACCCCTCACACGTTTCGTGGCCCCATAGGGAGCTCCACCGAAGGCCCCAGTGGCTGCGCCCGCATGCGGTTCCACCCCCCATTCTGGCACACCCCTCACACGTTTCGTGGCCCCATAGGGAGCTCCACCGAAGGCCCCAGTGGCTGCGCCCGCATGCGGTTCCACCCCCCATTCTGGCACACCCCTCACACGTTTCGTGGCCCCATAGGGAGCTCCACCGAAGGCCCCAGTGGCTGCGCCCGCATGCGGTTCCACCCCCCATTCTGGCACACCCCTCACACGTTTCGTGGCTCCATAGGGAGCTCCACCGAGCGCCCCAGTGGCTGCGCTCGCATGCGGTTCCACCCCCCCGTTTCGGCACACCCCTCACTCGTTTCGTGGCCCGGGGCGCCACCGAAGAATATATCCACCGAAGAATATATTCACAACTGCGTATGGTTGGGTCTTTCGTCCGGCTATTTTTTTGAAAAGGAACCTCAGGGGAGTCGATCTCGGCCCCACCGGGATAATGTAAATTCGTATTTAGGATGGACATGTGGTCAGAATCATATATGATTTACATACCCGAAAGGGGGGGATAACGCCGGGGGGGTAGGGGGGCAGAGTCTATTGTCTTTTTAGAAAAGAGAATTCACCAGTGCTCAACTTGAAGTTGTCCACTCCACTCACTGCTCGCGCAAACATCCCGCCCACCCACCCACCCGCAACTTGGTTTGCAAACCCCATGCGGAAGCGCTTGCGATGAGTGCTCGCTGTTGGCTGGTGCATCTCTGCGGCCGCACCTGCCCGCGCATGCTCGCGCGCGCAGCGGTCAGCTAGTTGGGCGCGTGCGACGCGAACGCGGTGGCGCTGACCGTTCGGCACATCCCAACGGGCACTTCAGTGCGAGTCGGCGACTTGGGCGTGTGCGGTATCATGGCAACGTCGACAACGGTAGACACGATGATTATAGTAGCGATGCTGGTGACGATGCTGACGGCGACGACGGGGCAGCCAGTGACGGCGCCGATGCTGATCAATCCAGTGGCGATGACGGCGTCTTCGCGTCGGTGAGGAAGGTTTTGGAAGGAATTCGACATGCGCGCGCGGCAGACGCGCGAGAGTGGTCCGCATGGAATTATTTGACGCGGATCGTGCCACCCAAGCACGCGCGCAAGGGCGTTCGAACGATTTCGACATGCGCGCGCGCGAAGCCCGTTTGGTAGCATCTTATGATCATGTTGAAAAACCAATGGTCTCCCTAAGAATTCGCAAGAACGCGCGCGCGCTTTTGTTGAACATCCGTGTTCGGTTTTTTTGGGGGCACTCGATTTTGACCGAAACCGACGGTTTTTGAAGGATGTCGGCATTCGCGCGCGACGACGTGCGCGCGTGCACTTCGTCCAATGTTTTTTTTTAAAGGGTTTTCGCGACGGCGCGCGCGCAAGGGCGTTCGAACGATTTCGACGTGCGCGCGCGCGAATCCCGGTTGGTAGCATTTTATGAACATGTTGGGAAATTTATGGTTTCCGAAAGAATTCGGATGGGCTTGCGCTTTGTCTCATTTTCTGGTTTTGGCAAACGAGTGCGCGCGCGTGCTATTTTTTGCAGAAAGGGTGGCCGGGGTGGGGGGTCGATGCTGGCTGGCCTTGGATGGAATAAACCCATAGGGACAATGAACGAAGGGTCACGCTCATATGAATTTCCAATCGAAACGCGTGGCGGATAACCCCGGGGGGCGATGAGGGTGGAATCTAATTTCTTTTATAAGAAAAAAAACAATTTCTGTTCGCGTTGAGTTGCCCACTTCACTTCTCGCGCAAACATCCCACCCACCCGCCCGCAACTTGGTTTGCAAACCTCGTGGGGCTGCGATTGCGATGAGCGTCGAATGTGGGCTGGCGCATCTCTGCGGGCGCGCCGGCCCGAGCGTGCGCGCGCGCGTAGTTTGGCGCGACCGACGAGGCCGCGGTGGTGCTGGCCGCTTGGCCCATCCCAGTCGGCGGCTTGGGCGGGTGCGGCATCGTGTGAACGTCGACAATTGTGCGCGCGATGGTGGGGGGAGTGGCGATGTTGTTGACGACAATTGTAGACGCGATGATGGAGATCGTAGCGATGATGGCGCCGATGCTGATCAAGCCAGTGACGATGACGGCGTCTTCGCGTCGGTGATGGAGGTTTTGGAAGCAATTTGACATGCGCGCGCGGCGGACGTTCGAGAGTGGCTCGCATGGTGTTATTTGACACGGATAGTGCCACCCCAGCGCGCGAGCAAGGGCGTTCGAACGATTTCGACATGCGCGCGCGGCAGACGCGCGAGAGTGGCTCGCATGGTGTTATTTGACGCGGATCGTGCCACCCCAGCACGCGCGCAAGGGCGTTCGAACGATTTCGACGTGCGCGCGCGCGAAGCCCGTTTGGTAGCATCTTATGAACATGTTGAACAACCAATGGTCTCCCTAAGAATTCGCAAGAACGCGCGCGCGCTTTTGTTGAACATCCGTGTTAGGTTTTTTTGGGGGGCACTCGATTTTGACCGAAACCGACGGTTTTTGAAGGATGTCGGCATTCGCGCGCGACGACGTGCGCGCGTGCACTTCGCCCAATGTTTTTTAAAAAGGGTTTTCGCGGCGGCACGCGCGCAAGGGCGTTCGAACGATTTCGACGTGCGCGCGCGAATCCCGGTTGGTAGCATTTTATGAACATGTTGGGAAATTTATGGTTTCCGAAAGAATTCGGATGGGCTTGCGCTTTGTCTCATTTTCTGGTTTTGGCAAACGAGTGCGCGCGCGTGCTATTTTTTGCAAAGGGTGGCCGGGGTAGGGGGTCGATACTGGCTGGCCTTGGATGGAATAAACCCAAAGGGACAATGAACGAAGGTCACGCTCATATGAATTTCCAATCGAAGCGCGTGGCGGATAACCCCGGGGGGCGATGGGGGTGGAATCTAATTTCTTTATAAGAAAAGAATCAATTTCTGTTCGCGTTGAATTGTCCTCTCCACTTCTCGCGCAAACATCCCACCCACCCGCCCGCAACTTGGTTTGCAAACCTCGTGGGGCGGCGATTGCGATGGGCGTCGAATGTGGGCTGGCGCATCTCTGCGGGCGCGCCGGCCCGCGCGTGCGCGCGCGCGTAGTTTGGCGCGACCGACGAGGCCGCGGTGGTGCTGGCCGCTTGGCCCATCCCAGTCGGCGGCTTGGGCGGGTGCGGTATCATGCCAACGTCGACAATTGTGCGCGCGATGTCGGGGGGAGTGGCGATGTTGTTGCCGACAATTGTAGACGCGATGATGGCGATCGTAGCGATTATGGCGCCGATGCTGATCAAGCCAGTGACGATGACGGCGTCTTCGCGTCGGTGATGGAGGTTTTGTAAGGAATTTGACATGCGCGCGCGGCGGACGTGCGAGAGTGGCTCGCATGGTGTTATTTGACACGGATAGTGCCACCCCCAGCGCGCGCGCAAGGGCGTTCGAACGATTTCGACATGCGCGCGCGGCAGACGCGCGAGAGTGGCCCGCGTGGAATTATTTGACGCGGATCGTGCCACCCCAGCACGCGCGCAAGGGCGTTCGAACGATTTCGACATGCGCGCGCGCGAAGCCCGTTTGGTAGCATCTTATGAACATGTTGAAAAACCAATGGTCTCCCTACGAATTCGCAAGAACGCGCGCACGCTTTTGTTGAACATCCGTGTTCGGTTTTTTGGGGGGGCACTCGATTTTGACCGAAACCGACGGTTTTTGAAGGATGTCGGCATTCGCGCGCGACGACGCGCGCGCGTGCACTTCGTCCAATGTACTTTAACAAATTTTCGCGACGGCACGCGCGCAAGGGCGTTCGAACGATTTCGACGTGCGCGCGCGAATCCCGGTTGGTAGCATTTTATGAACATGTTGGAAAATTTATGGTTGCCGAAAGAATTCGGAAGGGCGCGCGCTTTGTCTGTTTTTTTGGTTCTGGCAAACGAGTGCGCGCGCGTGCTATTTTTTTGCAAAGGGTGGCCCGGGTGGAGGGTCGATACTGGCTGGCCTTGGATGGAATAAACCCATAGGGACAATGAACGAAGGGTCGCGCTCATATGAATTTCCAATCGAAGCGCGTGGCGGATAACCCCAGGGGGCGATGGGGGTGGAATCTAATTTCTTTTATAAGAAAAGAATTACTTTCTGTTCGCGTTGAGTTGCCCACTCCACTTCTCGCGCAAAAATCTTACCCACCCGCCCGCAACTTGGTTTGCAAACCTCGTGGGGCGGCGATCGCGATGAGCGTCGAATGTGGGCTGGCGCATCTCTGCGGGCGCGCCGGCCCGCGCGTGCGCGCGCGCGCGTAGTTTGGCGCCGCCGACGAGGCCGCGGTGGTGCTGACCGCTCGGCCCATCCCAGTCGGCGGCTTGGGCGGGTGCGGTATCATGTCGACGTCGACAATTGTGCGCGCGATGGCGGGGGGAGTGGCGATGTTGTTGACGACAATTGTAGACGCGATGATGGCGATCGTAGCGATGATGGCGCCGATGCTGATCAAGCCAGTGACGATGACGGCGTCTTCGCGTCGGTGATGGAGGTTTTGGAAGGAATTTGACATGCGCGCGCGGCGGACGTGCGAGAGTGGCTCGCATGGTGTTATTTGACACGGATAGTGCCACCCCAGCGCGCGCGAGGGCGTTCGAACATGCGCGCGCGAAGCCCGTGTGGTAGCATGTTGTTTTTAAATGTTGAGAAACCAATGGTATTCCTAAAAGATTGCAAGAACGCGCGCGCTTTTGTTTAGAATCCGTGTTGCAAAACCATGTGCATATATATATATATATATGTATATATATATGTGTGTATATACATATATATGTACATGTACCCACCGGTCGGAAGAAGTAGGTAGAAACATGAAGTAGGAAGGCGGAAGAAGTAGATTGCGTTCGGGGCCGCCCCAAAAAAGCAACAGCAACAGCAATTACAAGAAGTAGATTACAAATTTTCGGGCCCTGTCTTAGCGGCGCGCAATAGCGCTAGGTCGCTCGGCCCCTCGCATGGCCCCTTCCCTCGCTGATTTCGGTTGTTCTGGCTTGTTTTCGTTTGTCCGTCGATCGCGCTGGCAGCCTTTCGGTGGCTCGGCCCCTCGGCAGGCCCAATTCACTGGTTTTGTCTGCTTTTGTTTGTTTTCGCTTGCCCGTCGGCTGCACTGGTCGCCCCAGGCTCGCCCGCCGCCCCGCGGTCGCTTGGCCCCTCGGCTGGCCCCATTCCGCGGTTTTGTTTGTTTTTGTTTGTTTTCGCCGAGCCTGGGGCGACCAGTGCAGCCGACGGACAAGCGAAAACAAACAAGAACAAACAAAACCAATGAATTGGGCCAGCCGAGGGGCCGAGCGCCCGCGGGGCGGCGGGCGAGCCTGGGGCGACCAGCGCAGCCGACGGACAAGCGAAAACAAACAAAAACAAACAAAACCAATGAATTGGGCCAGCCGAGGGGCCGAGCGACCGCGGGGCGGCGGGCGAGCCTGGGGCGACCAGTGCAGCCGACGGACAAGCGAAAACAAACAAGAACAAACAAAAGCAATGAATTGGGCCAGCCGAGGGGCCGAGCGCCCGCGGGGCGGCGGGCGAGCCTGGGGCGACCAGCGCAGCCGACGGACAAGCGAAAACAAACAAAACAAAAAACCAATGGGGCCAGCCGAGGGGCCGAGGACCGGGGGCGGCGGGCGAGCTGGGGCGCCATGCAGCCGACGGACAAGCGAAAACAAACAATAACAAACAACACCAATGAATTGGGCCAGCCGAGGGGCCGAGCGCCCGCGGGGCGGCGGGCGAGCCTGGTGCGACCAGCGCAGCCGACGGACAAGCGAAAACAAACAAGAACAAACAAAACCCATGAATTGGGCCAGCCGAGGGGCCGAGCGCCCGCGGGGCGGCGGG